>OX439133.1:2079588-2162088 GCA_949318235.1 Ecdyonurus torrentis
CCAATACATTGGAGGTACACACAGTACAGAGTAATTAAAATCATAATTATTTAAGACTTCAACATAAGATTTAAGAGTTATATCATGGAAACTATAAAATTATTTATTTTTTATTTTAGGACATTTTATTTTGAACTATCATGCATAGATTTTTTTAATTGTTTTAAATGAATTTATGCTGTATTTATGTTATAGCATAGCTTAAATAAGAATAATATATAATTATGCTGTACAACATAATAATTATGCTTTGTAACAAAGTTATTATGCAGTATAGCATACATTATGCTGTATTGAACAAATTGTGCTAAAAAGGAGCTGTTAATTATCATATATGAAAACTAATTCATGTCCGCACTTAATTCGTAATCTTAAAGCCATATAGACCACATAAAACAACATATGATGTGCTTTTTAATGAATAAACACGAAATGGGATCTTAAAAACTGATGACAATTTTTACCAGAATATATGTTAATGTAGCTCCACGAGAGAGCGTGAAAACACTGTAAAGTATGCCATTTGAGTGAATATTCATGTTTATGACGTCAGAAACATGCAAAAATTAGTATGAAAATGTTGTGCGGGTTGCATAAATTGAATTTTCTAATCTCTGCTACGGGGCTACTGTTGGGTTTTGAGACAAACTAAAGTTATTTACGTATGTCCCATCAAGTGTTTTGTGATATAAATGCTTATGTTTTTCTCTGGTCTATTCCTTTATAAAGTTTGCTGCTCCAGTATTTATAATTATAGTATGGAGGCTAAGATAAACCAATTGGCTTTTCGTGAAGAAAGCACCAAATTTTCAGGGTTGGTTAAGTACATGATCTTCGTCATAAATTTAAGTGGAACCCAAAGATTGGACCCATAGGTCGACCCTAAGTGACCTTTGACCTGAACAGTTTTTATTTTTTTGTGCAAGAACAGTCATGTTCACAAAAAATTTGTAATGACACAAATCAAAGGTAATGCAAAGAACTACATGTGTAAAAATTTGCAGTGCTCTAGTTAATTAATTTTCAAAATGGCGACTAATTAACTTTAATTATTGTCAAATTTTGCATACTTTTCAATATTTTTGGTTCGCTGTTGCCTATGAAAATGTGAAAACAATTAGAAATCAATATAGCACTTTGATATTGTCATATTAATTGATTAAAAATGCTAATTAAGCTTTTTAGAAGGAAATAGGAGAGAAAACACGTGTCTTTGAAGCTGCCGCCACGGACTCCTATATACTATAGTCCTTATACCATTACAGGTTATAAATTGCAAATATTTTTAATTAGTACATTTCATACCACAGTAATGAAATTTGATACACTTATACTCTGTATCCTAGTAGGGGTTTTGAGCACCAGATATTATTTTTTACGCTAACCCTTTTGACCCTTAGAAACCCTTAATACTCAAAATCAAGGGTTTTTATTTTTTTGTAAACGAAATATGTAAAATGTAAGAAAATGTTAAATAACAAAGTTGTTGGGCATATTTTTTTCTGTGCCCGTAATTTTTTTCCACGTGCTAGGTTGCCAAGTTTTATTGCAGTGTTGCCAAAGCTTAAAAAATATAAGTAAATTCATGGTTTTGACCACCACGTATGGCTCAAATTCGATCATATAGCGTAAAAAAAATACGTTTTAACACTGCATGTGTTTAGTGTTACTAGTTTTGCACTCAAATTAATTTTTATAACTAGCGCTAAACTATATAGTTAGGGGTTAATTAGTACGGTAAACGTGCGCTTCCCACTTGATGTGTATGTTTCGCCATATACACAATACACCTATATGGGATTGCGCATAGTTTTATGTAAAGAGCAAGTAAGGACCTATATAGTAGGATTTTAGAGTAATTGAGTTTTAATTCACACAAGTTTACTGGGGTCCATAATTTGAGGTACTGTAACCCTCGGTAGTCAACCCTTAGCATATTATATAGTATATGCAGCATAGTATAGATTTTTTTTTTTTTTTTTTTTTTAGTTGCAATTAATATAGTATTAATAATGTAATTATAGTTTCAGACGACATAAAGAGTTTTCACTAACGGGGTTTAACCCCTGAACCCTTGTATACCCTGCAAAGGTTGGTCATTCACCATATAGCTCGCTGACAATTTTTTGTAACGCAGAAAAGTTACATATTATAACAGTAATAATTACTAAATATAACAAAGTTATCCAGAAGTATATGAATTACGTTTTGTAAAAATTGTCAGCGGGCTATGAATGACCAATCTTTGCAGGGTATACAAGGGTTCAGGGGTTAAACCCCGTTAGTGAAAACTCTTTATGTCGTCTGAAACTATAATTACATTATTAATACTATATTAATTGCAACTAAAAAAAAAAAAAAAAAAAAAATCTATACTATGCTGCATATACTATATAATATGCTAAGGGTTGACTACCGAGGGTTACAGTACCTCAAATTATGGACCCCAGTAAACTTGTGTGAATTAAAACTCAATTACTCTAAAATCCTACTATATAGGTCCTTACTTGCTCTTTACATAAAACTATGCGCAATCCCATATAGGTGTATTGTGTATATGGCGAAACATACACATCAAGTGGGAAGCGCACGTTTACCGTACTAATTAACCCCTAACTATATAGTTTAGCGCTAGTTATACAAATTAATTTGAGTGCAAAACTAGTAACACTAAACACATGCAGTGTTAAAACGTATTTTTTTTACGCTATATGATCGAATTTGAGCCATACGTGGTGGCCAAAACCATGAATTTACTTATATTTTTTAAGCTTTGGCAACACTGCAATAAAACTTGGCAACCTAGCACGTGGAAAAAAATTACGGGCACAGAAAAAAATATGCCCAACAACTTTGTTATTTAACATTTTCTTGCATTTTACATATTTCGTTTACAAAAAAATAAAAACCCTTGATTTTGAGTATTAAGGGTCTCTAAGGGTCAAAAGGGTTAGCGTAAAAAATAATATCTGGTGCTCAAAACCCCTACTAGGGTACAGAGTATAAGTGTATCAAATTTCATTACTGTGGTATGAAATGTACTAATTGAAAATATTTGCAATTTATAACCTGTAATGGTATAAGGACTAGTATAGGAGTCCGTGGCGGCAGCTTCAAAGACACGTGTTTTCTCTCCTATTTCCTTCTAAAAAGCTTAATTAGCATTTTTAATCAATTAATATGACAATATCAAAGTGCTATATTGATTTCTAATTGTTTTCACATTTTCATAGGCAACAGCGAACCAAAAATATTGAAAAGTATGCAAAATTTGACAATAATTAAAGTTAATTAGTCGCCATTTTGAAAATTAATTAACTAGAGCACTGCAAATTTTTACACATGTAGTTCTTTGCATTACCTTTGATTTGTGTCATTACAAATTTTTTGTGAACATGACTGTTCTTGCACAAAAAAATAAAAACTGTTCTCCAGGTCAAAGGTCACTCAGGGTCGACCTATGGGTCCAATCTTTGGGTTCCACTTAAATTTATGACGAAGATCATGTACTTAACCAACCCTGAAAATTTGGTGCTTTCTTCACGAAAAGCCAATAGACATTACATTTTTGGTATTAGCCTCCATACTATTATGCGAGATATTTTATTGTAGGTAAAGCAGGTAACATTTGCAGTTATAGAGCAGTGCACACCAAACATTGCATGGCTTATCTTATCATGATGATGATAAGGGATGACCAACTTCGCCTCCAAATTATGCGGTTCTATTATAATAACCGCGGTTCTTGTAGAAAGGTGGGTTTATTAAGAAACGAGTCTTGAAATTGATATTCATGAAGTTCTTGAGTCAAATGTTAAAATCACTCGTGGGAACTTAAAACAATAATACGTATCATAAAAACTTCTAGAATAATTCTGTTAAAAAATCTGCAAATATCGAAGAAATTAATGGAGTTAAAGAAAATCAGGAATTATCTATCATGCGATTGTTATTAAAGACATTAATATATACATACAATATTTAAATATTTATAAATAAATAAATTATCGGGATAGATATAAGTAAATATATATTCTACGTACACAAGGAAAGGAGTACGCAGTTTAAGTCGGCACTATAGTAAACATTATCTCGTATTTTAGAAGATTTTTTTACTGAAAATGAGCAGTAATAACGAATGAATGAATGAATGAATGAATGAATGAATGAATGAATGAATGCATGAATGAATGAATGAATGAATGAATGAATGAATGAATGAATGAATGAATGAATGAATGAATGAATGAATGAATGAATGAATGAATGAATGAATGAATGAATGAATGAATGAATGAGCGAGAGAGAGAGAGAGAGAGAGAGAGAGAGAGAGAGAGAGAGAGAGAGAGAGAGAGAGAGAGAGAGAGAGAGAAAGAGAGAAAGAAAGAAAGAAAGAAAGAAAGAAAGAAAGAAAGAAAGAAAGAAAAGAAAGAAGAAAGAAAGAAAGAAAGAAAGAAGAAAGAAAGAAAGAAAGAAAGAAAGAAAGAAAGAAAGAAAGAAAGAAAGAAAGAAAGAAAGAAAGAAAGAAAGAAAGAAAGAAAGAAAGAAAGAAAGAAAGAAAGAAAGAAAGAAAGAAGAAAGAAAGAAAGAAAAGAAAGAAGAAAGAAAGAAAGAAAGAAAAGAAAGAAAGAAAAGAAAGAAGAAAAGAAAGAAAGAAAGAAAGAAAGAAAGAAGAAAGAAGAAGAAAGAAAGAAAGAAAGAAAGAAAGAAAGAAAGAAGAAAGAAGAAAGAAAGAAAGAAAGAAAGAAGAAAGAAAGAAAGAAGAAGAAAGAAAGAAAGAAAGAAAGAAAGAAAGAAAGAAAGAAAGAAAGAAAGAAAGAAAGAAAGAAAGAAAGAAAGAAAGAAACGAACGAACGAAGAAATAATAACAAACGATCAAATAAAAAGGTAAACAGACACTTAATCATATTAAATGCTACACATAGACGTTAATAACATTTCGCCGCTATAAGGTTGAGATTGGCTTGCACACGGCACAGGTGTTGTGTTGAAATGACAGCCCCATGCCATGCCATAGTTCAGTTATTTGAAGAGAGCGCGGCGCATACAGCGCTGTGCTGTGCTGTACTTAACCTTGTTATGACTCAGTATTTAGTCAGTGTGCAGTCAGACTGTCAACTGTGAGCATCGTTCTCTTGTGAAGCAAATTTATACGTTGTGAACCAAAGTTAGGGATCTTGTGAACTGAAATAATTTACGTAGCTATTTTAACTGAATGAAAACATATTTACTTATTTTTTGTTGTGAATCGAATTTTAAGTCTTTTATATTGTGAACACAAAAATCTTATAGTTTTATTGTGAACCAAAATAATTTATCATGTATTATTTTGTGAATTAAAACATTTTTTATATTTGTTTTTGTGAACCATTCATATTATCTTGACATTGTGAACCTTCTTGATTATTTGTGAATCAAATATATTTAATTTTATTATTTGTGAACTAAAATAATTAATCGTATTCTGTGAACAAAAAAACTTGACTTTGTGGAAGATTATTACGTAGCTTATATTTTCTAAGTTGATATTTAAGTAGTAATTAATTTTGATAATTAGTTAAAAATGTTAGTAAAAGAAAATGGAATACCGCAACCATTGGTGTATAATGGGTATGTATATATGCATGGCTTTTTTTTTTAAACATTTAAATATATATTTTATGACTGAAACAATAAGTTATACAATTTTACTTTTTTTTTTTTTTTGCAAATGTAGTGATATTTTAAGATAAGATAAACAAAAATATTGGAAATCAACAAAAAGAGCAAAAAATACAAATTTTACCATTATATGTACTTTCAAAAATAACGATGCGTGTAATAATAATAAAAAAAACGAGTTCTTGTAATGCATTTTTTTTTATCTATATATGAAATAGAATAGACTAGATTAATTAATTTATTCTTTTTTTAAGGTTTCTCAATTACGTAACATGGAATTATATTATAATTATAGGGAAAACCTTTTATAACATGTTCAATTTTATTTATTATTTTTATTTTAAACTTTAAATTTTTATAATTTTAAATAAAATTAACAATTTTATTTCGTGATTTTTTTTTTTTTTTTTTTTTTAAAGTTAAATTTCGCTACTTATTTCCTCATAGCTATCATATCAATATACTGATGATAAAATATATCGACTAAAACTTTGAATATGGCATCAGTAATATGATAGATGTTACGTCATAAACACAAAACAAAATAAATACACTCAAAAAATAAAAGTTTACTGTTGAGAAAATATTTATTGCAATTTTTTTTAATGTCTTCGCACACAAAAATAATAAATTACGTAATTTATGCTGCATTTATGTCAATATAGCATAAATTATAATAATGCTAAATAAGAATAACATAAATTATCATGCTCATGTACAATAAATATGGTATTATAGCATGTAGTAATTGTGAGAATAGAATTATGCTGTATAGGGTGTATGCGGATGACGTCATATTTAATGCGCTTGGAGGCCATACTGGAGTAAGAAATAACATTGCTGAGCATAGGACAAACTTTCTTTTAGGCAATTTTCATTGAGAAATCAGTTATTTTTTGTTATTATGGTTATTTTTCTTACATACTTGAGATACTAATTCAACCTTTTAACAACATTAATGCTCTCAAAAATTATTGCTAATAGTGGCAAAATGTGTCATTTTTCTATGGCGGCCATTATGTTATTGAGTGATCCAACATGGCGTCGACTTTAATGTGAATTGGTTACAATTTTAAGATGAATATTAGAGATTTTTTTTCTTTAAGTGTAGCTACAGAAAGCAATTAAATGTGATATTTTAATACTAGCAATAATTAGTGCTGATAAGTGATACAATATGAAAACTATAAGCCGAAAAGATAAGATAGCAAAAAACAGACAATTTAGAAGGGTAAAAAATATTGATTATTTTTCATCCAAATTGTGATATCATGTTTTGTAATACTATACGTATACGATTTCTTTATTTATTTCTACACTAAGAAATCAAACTGCTACTGAAATTATAAAATCTGGTCTCTGCACATTTATGTTTATAGGATGGTTGCATTCATGTTAAAGTCAACGCCATAAGTGAGTACTAAATAACATGGGCTGGTATAGGAAAATTGCACATTTGACAGCTTAAAAATACTTAGCAATTTTTTTTTCATCATTATTATTATTATTTTTTTTTTTTTTGAGAAAGAAAATATTGAAAACCCACGTTTGTCCTATACACTGATATATGCTGCTATATATGGAAATATGGATATATATGCTAAGAAATGTTATTCGTTTGCTCTATTATGGCATCGAAGCGCATTTATTATGACGTCATTGCATACGCCCTATAGACCGGTTGCACTCATATTTAAGAGCTGTCATTTTGTTGGTCAGGAATACATAGGCTAGCATAGGAAAAACATCAATTTTTTTCAGAGCAATCAAAGTTTCAAACTTCAATCTAATCCTTATTTCTAGCTTCTAATAAGCTACAACAATATCAGAAAATACTTACAAGTGAAATAAACTTTTATTCATGTAAAAAATGAGGGGAAATGATGTTTCCGCTATATATGCTGGACAATGCATTAGGCACCACAAATATGGCGACAAAGCGCAAGGATGTGCAAGGGGTCTATACATGGGACTGAAATATATATTATACATATAGAGAGAAGCTATATATTAAAATTGACCATATACTTGAGATTAAATAATATTTACTCTCGCCCAGTGAATGTTTACTTACTATATATATATATATACCAATAGTGCATGGGCTATACTACAGTGAAATGTGGTATACATACACAGCATACACTAAATAAGATCTTTATTTTATTTTAAGTTAGTTAAAAGGTACCGACGTCAACCGGCCTCAAACTTTTACCGTCAAAAAAATCTGAAATTTTGCACAATGATACTTCAGTTTGAGATAATTTTAAATATATAAACATTTTGGCGGGTCACCGAGCAAATTAATTTTATATGATTTTTTGAAATTTTAAGGTTTTTGTTCAGTTGATGGGACTCATTGTCCTGACTGCGCCTTTTGTTCAATTTTTAATAATATATTATAGGTATATTTCATCTGCTGCTAATTTGTTTTTTGAACAATAAAGACTATTATTTATTTATTTTATTATATAATTCCCATATTAATTTCAATATAATATATTGAAATATTATAATATATATTATATAGAATTTTTTTTTCGGGGATCAAAACACGTCTATATAGTTTTTTTATTTTTTTTTTTATTTTTTTTTTTTTTTAGATATTTGAGGTGCCGTGCTCCCTTAACTTATAGCTTGTGTTTTTTTAAATATTTTAAAGTATACTTGAATTTCTCAAGTATTCCAGCGCCATAAGAAATTTCTTATAATTGTTTTATTGTTGATAGTTCACGATTGCCATATAAATGCATGTGATTTTAGTGACAATTTCAATAATATAGAAATAAATAAGTCAGAATACTTGGTACGTAGGGACTTTAAAATAATTAAAAAGATTTCAAATATATAAATGGTTTTAAACGACCATTTTATAAAGAACATTGGTATAGAGTGTATGCGCATGACGTCATATTTAATGCGCTTTGACGCCATACTGGAGTAATAAGTAACATTGCTTGAAATAGGAAAAATTTCGTTTATTTAGATCTATTTTACGTGGAAAATTGGTTTATTTAAATTTTTATTATATTTTCTCACATACTTGAAATTTAACCTATATTAACAACATCAATGCTCTCAAAAATATTGCATAGTATTTTTAAAGTAGCAAAATGTGTTATTTTTGTATGCCGGCTCATGTTATTTATCTGACTGCAGTAGACACGTGTTTTCTGTGTGTATGATTTCTCTTTCTTCCTTGACACTGACATTGTTAACTAGCCCTTGACTTAGAAATACTTATAAGTAACATTGTTACATATTACTTCATAGCATATAGCTATAGCGTAACATTGCACGTCATCAATACACTGAGAAAACTAAAGTCTAACTAGTCATGTATATCTATACACTAACAAAACAAATGTCTATCAAATATATATAAATGAAAAGAGTACATTTCGACGTTGTAAAGCTGAAAATACGTGTATCTCGTATTTTGTCACGTTAAGTAAAATTTAAGAAATCAAATTTAAAATTAAATCAAACGTTGTAAAATATGAAAAAAAAATCAATATTGCTTTTTATAACATATCTTAGGATTTAAGTTATCCCCCACAGGTGTTCAGTGCTTTTAATTATTATAAATTTTAATTAATAAATCTTGCACAGGATCCTGAGCAAGATCCTGCGCAAGATATTTAAAAAAAATTCTTGCAGGATCTTGCAAGATCTTGCAGGAACCCGTGCAAGATCTTGCAAGATCCTGGCCAAGATCTTGCGGGGCAAGATTAAAAATCTTGCACAAGATCATGCAAGATCCTGAACAAGATCTTGTACAGGATTTTTGAGCAAGGTATGTCTATGTTGTTTTTAAAATATTTAAAAGTTGGCGCCGTGTGTGATTACTATATTCATATTCATGTTCGTATTATGTTGGTAACTACAGTCTACGCCATCTAAGGATGTTCGCGATTAATCGAAATCGAGCCACGAGCCAATAGACGCTCAAGCGCTCAAGGTCGCTAGGAGGTGGGGTAATGTTAACTAAATGGAGAGTTTTTAAATGCTCTCTTATTGGTCGCATCCTTAGGTGGCGCGGACTGTAAGTGATAGTAAAAGTTTATTTATATATTATAGCGCAAGATATGATGCGCTGT
Source organism: Ecdyonurus torrentis (assembly GCA_949318235.1). NCBI lineage: Eukaryota > Metazoa > Arthropoda > Insecta > Ephemeroptera > Heptageniidae > Ecdyonurus > Ecdyonurus torrentis. Next base: position 2,089,350 of record OX439133.1, read on the forward strand.
TTTTGCGCTATACCCCAAGTGGTTTAATTTTGTTGCATATTGTAATGTTTTGTATTTTTATTGTAATATTATTGGCTCAATTTATGGCGAAGGTTCATATAATATGGCTGAAATAGCCCTGTATGCGCCTTAATAAAATATTATTATTATTAAATAACATGGGCTATAAATATGAAGCAAATGACATATTTTGCCAGTTTAAAAATACTTAGCAATATATATTTAAGAGCATTGATGTTGTTAGTAGGTCAAATTTCAAGTATGCGAAAAAAAAAATACTAATTTTTCAAAGAAAAATAGCCTGAAATAACCACACAAAAAAAAATCTTGCTGAGCAATGTTATTTATTGCTCCAACATGGCGTTGAAGCGCATTCAGTATGACGTCATGTGGATACACTCTATAGTTCAATATTAAATTGTAAATTAATATATTTAATTTTAATTAATGTAACGAAATTTCATTAAACTTAAGTTAATTAAAATAGCTTAATCATAAAATTAAACACATACAAAACTAAATACGTAATAAATATTCTAGCTCATTCTCAGCACTATATTTGTTCACTACAGCATAATTTATGCTATACTGCATAATAACTCTGTTAAATAGCATAAATATTATATTGTACATCATAACTGATTATGTTGTTCTAATTTTGCATCATTTATGCTATAATAACATAAATGAAGCATAAATTACGTAATTTATTCTTTACGTGAAAGAAAATTTATTGTTACGTATATCTGTTAATTGATTGTAAAATATTTATTATAAAATAATATAAAATAAAATAATATAATATAATATAATATAATATAATATAATATAATATAATATAATATAATATAATATAATATAATATAATATAATATAATATAATATAATATAATTTAATATAATATAATATAATATAATATAATATAATATAATATAATATAATATAATATAATATAATATAATATAATATAATATAATATAAAATAATATATAATATCATATCATATCATATCATATCATATCATATAATATAATATAATGTAATACAATATAATATAGTAAAATATTAATATAATATTAATGTAATATAATATAAAATAAAATAAATATAATTTAAAGACGTAGAACACCTTAAACAAAAAAACTTGCCTAATACCCTAAAATACCCAAATATCAACATTATTTCGGCCGGAATCATTGATTTCTAATTTATTTTACATTTACAAAATGTCAGTTGCGGGTTTACTACGTCACAGCTCGCCTGTTTCCAAGCGCGTGAACCAGGCGAGCTGTGACGTAGTAAACCCGCAACTGACATTTTGTAAATGTAAAATAAATTAGAAATCAATGACTCCGGCCAAAATAATGTTGATATTTGGGTATGTTAGGATATTAGGCAAGTTTTTTGTTCAAGGTGTTCTACGCCTTTAATATTTGTGTGACAAAATATAAATAATTACGCTAATAACGTAAAACAAAAATTTGTATGCAAAAAAAAAAATTAAATAAAAAAATAAAAAGCAAGCAAGCAATAAATTGCATCAATCGCAGCAATATATTTACAAAATATTTAAATATTTTATAATATATATTTAAAAATGACGTAAAATATATATAATTAAAAGATATTATAATAATAATATCTCCAATATTATAAATATGCAAATCCTATAAGCCATATAATCCAGCTAGACAAGAGATAACCTGCTTTGCTTGATATGCAATAACATGTTCTGCACACCAGCAGGTGTTACTCGATCGTATATATAAATACTTGCGAGATCTAGCACATACTTAGCATAGGTGCTGACACAATTCATGCAAATACTTACTCGCTCGCTCACTCGTGTGTGTTTTCTTTTAATACGTATAGCAAAAATAAATTACGCAATATAAATATACTGCATTGAAAAACTGAGGAGTTCTTTTTAACTATTGTTAAATTTGCAATACTTTTTTATATAATTTAATTTTAATTTAGGGTTGTACTCAGATGGCTTGTATCTAAAAATCTTAAAAAGAAAAACTTGCAAACTTTATGATATTATTTGAAAATTACTAGTAACAGCTAATAATAAATAAATAAATAATCGTCTTTATTCAAAAAAATGTATAGAAAAAAAAATACAACTTTTTGAAAGGGCGAGGTTTGAAAGCCTGTAGTAATGTAAGTAGATAACTTATGTAATCCAGAGAGGATTCCCGCTGAAAAGTACCGGTCAGCTGGAGACGTGTATAGCGGGTCAAAATAACATTGATCAAATTGGCAACAAAATATAACTTCCAGGTTCCAGGATAAAAAATAAAATAAAAGGCAACAGAAAATTGAATAACGATATTCTCTTTGGATTACCTATCTATAGAAATACCTTAGTAACAGCTACCTGGGATAAAATTTTCAGAACCTATGACCATCCATTTATTTTTTAATTTTATTTATTTATTATTAATTTTTTACATTTTTGAAGATACCTTATCCTAATGTATCACTGCATGTGAAATTTCATGTTTTTCTTTCATTACAACTTTCTAGTTTTTAGTCAAATCCCGCAGTAGCTGATTATCCAACTTATTAAAGGAATAGACCAGAGAAAAATATAGGCACTTATATCACAAAACACTTGATGGGATTTACATAAATAACTTTAGTTTGTCTCAAAACCTAACTGTAGTCCCGTAGCAGTGATCAGAATATTCAATTTATGCAACCCACATAACATTTTCATACTAATTTTTGAATGTTTCTGACGTCATAAACATGAATAGTCACGTAAATTGCATACTTTACAGTATTTTCACGTTCTCTCGTGGGGCTACATTAACATTCTGGTAAAAATTGTCATCAGTTTTGAAAATCCCATTTCGTGTTTATTCATTAAAAAGCACATGTTGTTTTATGTGGTCTATGGCTGTGAAAACTCGTGTTTATGACGTCAGAAAAATGCAAAAATTAGTATGAAAATGTTGTGTGGGTTGCATAAATCGAATTTTCTGATCACTGCTACGGGGCTACTGTTGGGTTTTGAGACAAACTATGTAAGTCCCATCAAGTGTTTTATGATATAAATGCTAATGTTTTTCTCTGGTCTATTCCTTTAACCATTAGAGTAATCTCTTTGAACTTAACGCACACTTCCGAATTTTCTACATGCAAATATTTAAACAGAACAACCCATATAATATGTTTCAGCTTTAAAATGGATTAAAACTGCCGTAGATAATTTTAAATTAACAGAAAATCCTTGAAAATCTAATTACAGTTTAGAAAAAGCTTGAAGATCTGTTTCTACAAGAAATTTTATAAACTTCTAAAATTAGTGAAATATTTTGGCAAGATTTATTTGTAGGTTTTATATTTTATATCTGTAATTTCATATCTCATTTGTAACTTTAAGGCGCATTTAAATTTAAAAAAACAAGATGTAGAGAGAGAGAGAGAGAGAGAGAGAGAGAGAGAGAGAGAAAGCAAACATATATATACGCAAATTTTTTTGGCAAAGAACCATGAAAACATTAATAGACTTTCATTTGTAAACTTTATAAAACGCACTTCAGAAAAAGAAACTAGTATGGTAATTAATATGCAAATAAATAATTTATTTAATTAATTATGATGAAATATTGTAAAAAAAAAATGATTGAAATGTGTTTTTTTTTGTAATAAAAAAAGATTTTTTTATTTTTTTTTAAATTTTATATTAAAGAAAACAAGGTGTTTTTTTAATCTATAGGATGTGTGCTTATGACGTCATACTAAATGCGCTTCGATGCCATAATTGAGCACAGAATAACATTGCTTAGCATAGGACAAACATTGGATTTTGCTGTTTTCTTTAAAAAATAAGTATTTTTATTGCAATATTATTTTTCATTATTTCTCTCACGCATATGCTTGAAAACATAAATCAACTTGTTAAAAGCATCAATTCTCTAAAAAGAATTGCTAAGTATTTTTAAACTGGCAGAATGTGTCATTTTATCATACGGACCTATGTTATTTTAACATACTGGTCCATGTTATTTAGTGCTCACATATGGCGTCGACTTTTAAGGAATAGACCAAAGAACAACATCAGCATATTTATATCACCAAACACTTGATGGGACTTACATGAATAACTTTATAGCTTGTCTCAAAACCCAACTGTAGCTTATTCGTAGCAGTGATCAGAAAATTTGAATTTATGCAACTGCACAACAATTATATACTAATTTTTGTACGTTTCTGACGTCATAAACATGAATAGTCACTTAAATTGCATACTTTACAGTATTTTCACGCTCTCTCGTGGGGCTACATTAACATTCTGGTAAAATATATCAACAGTTTTGAAAATCCCATTTTGTGTTATTCATTAAAAGGCATATGTGGTCTATGGCTTTAACATGAATGCAAAACCCTTATATTTTTATTTCAAAAAAAAAAAAAAAAAAAAAATTAATGGTATTAGTTATTATGGCATAATTTTGTATGTATAGCACACACACTTACAGTAAAGAGAGAAAGTAAATATATAAAGAGGACCACATGCCATGCATGCATGCACAGACTTTACGACCATATATTTATTTACAATTTTGGCACGACAGTTGAGGTAGTCTTACATTGAGGTCAACCAACATATTAATTAGAACAATTTAACTAGTTATCGAGCCGTGTGGGGTGTAAACATCACGCATAGCTATACTTTACCTCTCTTCAAGCTAAATATAACTTTGTACACTTTTGTCATAGTTATATTTGTTAACCACCCCTAATAAAAATAATAGAAAAAACATATAAAGTATTTTATTTGTTTGTTTGTTTGTTTATTTATTTTTTACGTAAACTGCTTTGTATTTATTTTTTACTTCCAAAATAATGTAAAGTTTATATATAATTATACAAATTTGAACTAGAAACAGTTCGAGCCAAAATCTTTCTTTCTTTCTTTCTTTCTTTCTTTCTTTCTTTCTTTCTTTCTTTCTTTCTTTCTTTCTTTCTTTCTTTCTTTCTTTCTTTCTTTCTTTCTTTCTTTCTTTCTTTCTTTCTTTCTTTCTTTCTTTCTTTCTTTCTTTCTTTCTTTCTTTCTTTCTTTCTTTCTTTCTTTCTTTCTTTCTTTCTTTCTTTCTTTCTTTCTTTCTTTCTTTCTTTCTTTCTTTCTTTCTTTCTTTCTTTCTTTCTTTCTTTCTTTCTTTCTTTCTTTCTTTCTTTCTTTCTTTCTTTCTTTCATTCTTTTTTTTTAAATTTTTTTCTTTCTTTCTTTCTTTCTTTCTTTCTTTCTTTCTTTCTTTCTTTCTTTCTTTCTTTCTTTCTTTCTTTCTTTCTTTCTTTCTTTCTTTCTTTCTTTCTTTCTTTCTTTCTTTCTTTCTTTCTTTCTTTCTTTCTTTATTTCTTTCTGTCTTTTTTCTTTTTTTCCCCACTAAATATTTAACCTAAGTTTTGAGTTTGTAGCTTTAGACAAGCCAGATCATGTAAAAAATAATAATACAAGAGCTTTATTTGAAATTAATATGAGCTTAAAAACGTTTTTGGAGAATGAATCGAAGAAGAAAAAAAAAGAAAAAAAGTGACGTTTTTAAGCACTATAAAAAATTATATCATATGCGTGTAATAAATAAATAAATAAATAAATAAACAGATGAATAAATATTAAATATGCAAGCTTATTTTCATCACTAACAGTATTCTATGATATTCTGAATTATGTTTTACAAAGAATAAATATTGTGTTGTGCAGGAAATAACTTATGCTGTTATAATTTATGCTATAACGCAGCATAAATGCAGCATAAACTACGTTATTTATAATTTCAGTGCGTCAATTTATAAAATAAATATTTAAAAATGCATTTCTTTATATTATAATATAATGCAATTATTTTTAGAGTGCAATGGACTCGTAAAAAAATTAGAAAGCTTGTGTTTAAAATTTAAAATGATTCGCTCCGAGCCGTGAGCACCAAATATGGATCGTCTAGCAATTATTTTAGTTTAGGCGTAGCGAACTGTCATCGTAAATCTTTAATAATTTGAAGTAGGAATTTTAAATGTTTCCGCGCCAAGGTGTGACTTTTCAAGTACCAGTTTTGTGTGTAATTACATTAGCATATAATTACTGCGAGATTTATCTCGTTTTTATGTTAATTTTAGCCCTAATGTCTGTTTAATTGATAAATCTGTTAATTGCTAAAGTAAGCTAATTATTATTTGGAAATGTTTTAACTCTTTTTTAAATAATCTATGCCATATATTATGGTTCTAAATTATACAACTTTTACTAGTTTACTTTTAAAGCAAATCAATGGATATATATATATATATATATATATATATATATATATATATATATATATATATTATATAATATAAAGTAACGAACGAACGAACGAACGAACGAACGAACGAACGAACGAACGAACGAACGAACGAACGAACGAACGAACGAACGAACGAACGAACGAACGAACGAACGAACGAACGAACGAACGAACGAACGAACGAACGAACGAACGAACGAACGAACGAACGAACGAACGAACGAACGAACGAACGAACGAACGAACGAACGAACGAACGAACGAACGAACGAACGAACGAACGAACGAACGAACGAACGAACGAACGAACGAACGAACGAACGAACGAACGAACGAACGAACGAACGAACGAACGAACGAACGAACGAACGAACGAACGAACGAACGAACGAACGAACGAACGAACGAACGAACGAACGAACGAACGAACGAACGAACGAACGAACGAACGAACGAACGAACGAACGAACGAACGAACGAACGAACGAACGAACGAACGAACGAACGAACGAACGAACGAACGAACGAACGAACGAACAAACGAACGAACGAACGAACGAATGAATGAATGCATAAATGAACAAACCAGTGATTACAAATAAATTACAATAAAAAAGCAATTTATTTACTGCAATAAATAGCAATAATAAATTACAAAAACACGTCATAAATTATAAATTACTACATTGGCGTTACTTAAAAATTATGCAGTTTTATTAATGAAAATATTTGAATTGCGCGCTATTTTTATTATTATTATTAATTAAAGCTGTCTCAGTATCTACATAGATAAGTGAGGCCAGCTTTCTTCCATTATTTATTATGATTATTTCAAATTATTATTTTAACCTTCATTTTAATTTCTCTCTTATATCTGATGGTCGTAGATTCTAAAATTTTTATCACAGGTAGCTGTTAAGGACCTGCAAATTATAAAAATACATATGACAAATTTGAACTACGAAATTTAGAAATACTAAAATTATAATAAAATGTACCTTCCAAAAAAAAAAAAAAAAAAAAAAAAAAAAAATTAAATATTATAAATTAATGTGATTATTTGTTTCTTTTTTCGAAATGCAATTGTACAAGTGAGTATAATATATCATTTTAAAGTATACAGTCTCAAAATTAGATTTTATTTTTTTTATTTTTTTTTTTTTTTGCCATTCAAATATATTTACAAATACATAAATATAAAAAAAAAAAGTTACACAGAAAAAATTACTATATATAACAGGTATACAAGAATCGTGTATTTTGCAATAGGTACACTTGAATTTGGACCAGGTAGTTATAAAACTACAATACCACTTAATATAAGTGAGTCACACCTTTATTGTTGCATATTGCACCTGTATTAGGTATTATTGTAGTATAATAATACCTGTGTTCTAGCTTATATGTCTACTTATTGCATTTTTAGTATTATATATATATATATATATTTTTTTTTTTGTGTTTAACAATCACGAATCCTTTCAAAATCAAGTTCCCTTACTCAAAAAAAAAATTATAATAATAAAATAAAATGCGCAATTCTATATCAATAAGACTAATTGATCATCATTTTTTTCGTGGTTTGGAGTTTGGAGCACTAAAAAAAAATAATAATAAAAAAAAACTTTGCAGGCATCACTTATTGTTAGGTTACATAAACTTTTTACGTCTTTAATTTTAAGTTTTAATTTTAAACATAATTTTTCTAATTCAAGAATCATATTGAAGGAAATCTCAATTTCGTCGAATATTAATCTACTCTGAAATTGTTATTAGTGATATATTTAGTTTAAGCTGACATTTGCGATAAATTGCTTATCAAATTTGCTGACAATAAAAGACGATCGAAATATGATGACTATATCAAATCACGCTGCTGATGTATAGTAGGTGTTGTATACCATGCTGTATATTTCGCAGTCGTCAAGTCAAGTCAGGCTAAGCCAAAGGGGTGTTTTGTTTTATTAATGCAGAACATGCGCTATATTGTGACGTCACTACCTTTGGACTTTGGCAACCTGCCATGATTACATTGCTGCCTTGCTATATCATATAATTATATATATATATTATATATATATATATATATATATATATATATATATATATATATATATATATATATATATATATATATATATATATATATATATATATTATATATATATATATATATATATATATATATATATATATATATATATATATATATATGTATATAAATATGTATATATATAAATATATATATGTATAATATATATATTTATATATATATAATTATATATATATCATATGCACACATTATATAGGGTGTATGCAATGACGTCATAGTGAATGCACTTCGAATCCATATTAAGGCGGTGGGGGACCGACTTGGACCGGAAATCGCTAAAAGAAAAACTATATTTTCCCAATAATTTTTTGCACATGATTTAATTGTAATAAAACAAACACTATAATTTTCAAATAAAATCAAGTAAATTTAAAATATATTTTTTTATACCAAAATAAATTTTAATTATATTTTTAATTGTAAAAAAGTTTCTAATTTGACTAAAATTTCCCGCTCAAATTTAAATTACCACATTTACATGTTATCTTTAAAGTGTAATAACTTAAATATTTGATCGTGTATTCATATGTTTGACATAACTAAATTTTTAAGTAACATTTCTTCTTTACCTTGTGTTATTATTATTATTCGCAACCGTCCTAGTTTGCGAGATATCAGTCGGTCACCTACCCCCTTAAGGCCACTTCTACCCCTGTGTGCAGTGTATATTACTATCATAAATATGGCTCAATATTTTTTACTAATGATAATTATGATTTCTTTCTTTTTGTTTCAGAATTTTTGTCAATCGCAGTTTGCATTTGGAAAACATAAAGTTCTATGGTTTTGACATGGACTACACCTTGGCAGGTAAGAAATGTCAAATCTGCTAGCCACTAGCCTCGCAACAATACTAAGCTGCTATCTTACATTATTCAACATGCTGTCTTATCTTATGGAGCAATCAAACAGCTATAACTTGCGTTTCAGTTTTTTCTTAATTTTTTATTGTTAGTCCATTTATTTTTTATTTTTTTGCAGTTATTGCGCCTAAAAACATTTATAATTTTTTTTTTCATATCATTTTTTTTTTCCATTTTTTTTTTAAGTATTATGATATGTAGTATAATCACTGTAAAAGCATAAATTATGATAATATTGAGCTAGCATGATTATTACGTGCTTAGTTTTGTACGTGTTTGTGTGTGTGTGTGTGTGTGTGTGTGTGTGTGTGTGTGAGAGAGAGAGAGAGAGAGAGAGAGAGAGAGAGAGAGAGAGAGAGAGAGAGAGAGAGAGATTGAGCTGTGATTAACAAATCAGTACGACCAACGCTCACAAAACAAAGTCTATAAATGACTTACAAGTTATCGATCTGTTATTGCCAATGTTACTTTCCACTTAGTTAACAGCATAATCAAATAACATTTTGAAGTTTGGCATCAGGTTTTACATATATAATTATATAATTATATTTTATAAAATATTTAATTAAAAGTAAAAAATGTATGCACAGAATACAAGTCACCTCAGTACGAGACCCTGGGGTTCAACTTAGTGAAGGAACGTCTCATCACCATGGGATACCCACAAGAGATCGCGGAGTTTGAGTATGACCCCAGCTTTCCTGTCAGAGGTCTCTGGTTCGACACCCACTACGGTAACTTGCTCAAAGTGGACGCTTATGGCAATATACTGGTCTGCGTACATGGATTTGAGTTTTTGAAGTTGTAAGTATTTGTGTGTATTACTTACTTACTTACTTACTTACTTACTTACTTACTTACTTACTTACTTACTTACTTACTTACTTACTTACTTACTTACTTTTTTACTTACTTACTTACTTACTTACTTACTTACTTACTTACTTACTTACTTACTTACTTACTTACTTACTTACTTACTTACTTACTTATATACTTACTTACTTACTTACTTACTTACTTACTTACTTACTTACTTACTTACATACTTACTTACTTACTTACTTACATACTCACTCACTCACTCACTCACTCACTCACCCACCCACCCACTCACTCACTCACCCACCCACCCACCCACTCACTCACCCACTCACCCACCCACCACCCACCCACCCACCCACCCACCCACCCACCCACCCACCCACCCACTCACTCACTCACCCACACACTCACTCACTCACCCACACACTCACTCACTGACCATACACATATGTTACAGCTCGCAGGTGTATGAACTGTATCCCAACAAGTTTCTACAGCTAGACTACAACAGACTGTACGTGCTCAACACATTGTTCAACTTGCCCGAGACTTACCTGCTCGCCTGTCTCATCGACTTCTTCACAAACTCCAAGGACTTCGTCAGGTAAATACACTAGAAATCACGTAAGGATGTGGGCGATTTATCGACTCCCCCTGGGCAGCCAATAGACACTCTAGCTTTCAAGGTCACTAGGAGGTGGGGTAATGTTAACTAAATGGAGAGTTTTTAGGCGCTCTCTTATTGGTCACATACTTACGTGGCGCGGACTGTATAGGGTGTATGCGGATGACGTCATATTTATTGCGCTTGGAGGCCATACTGGAGTAGTGCATTACATTGCTCAGCATAGGGCAAACTTCATTTAAGCCCATTTTCTTTCGGAAATCGGTTAATTTTTTGTTATTTGTTATTTTTCTCACATACTTGCTGAGATACTAATTCAACATATTTACAACATCAATGCTCTCAAAAATATTGCATAGTGTTTTAAAAATGGCTAAATGATTTTTTTTCCTATGCCACCCATGTTATTGAGTTATCCAACATGGCGTCGACTTTAACATGAATGCATAGACCCTATACACTCGGGACAAGACAAGGTCGTTCCTGCCAAAAGCTGTATCCGCGGTGCTAAACCAATCAGAGAGCGTGTTATAAACCTACTAGCCAATCACAGTCGACTTTACATAATAATTGCACTGTATCTGCTCGAAGTAGTTTTGGCCGAAATGTATGATGATTTTGATTTTCCATTTTAAAATTCAAATTAATAAATTATGATATTAAGTATTTTTTTAACTGTAAAAAAACTTTCCCTCTCTCTCTCTCTCTCTCTCTCTCTCTCTCTCTCTCTCTCTCTCTCTCTCTCTCCTCACTTTTTATTTTTATTCGAATACAAATGTATATTTAAAAGAAAAATTAAAATTTCACTTAAATAATAGTATGTTTTTATAAGTTTCAATTTAAAATTATTTAAACTCCGTTGATATTATCATTATATATATATATATATATATATATATATATATATATATATATATATATATATATATATATATATATATATATATATATATATATATATATATATATAAAGTATTAATTATTTTTAAAGATTCCATTTTCCCATATCCCATATTAGATCGCATTTTTAGTAGTTTTACTCGAAAGAAAAAGTGTGTGTGTGAGAGAGAGATAGAGAGAGAGAGAAAATTTTTGTTCTTTTAAGAGTAGAGCTTTTAAAAAATTTTATTTACTTTTTTTTAGTAATACTAAATAAATATATAAATACTAAAAAAAAAAATAATAATAATAAAATACACAAAAATAAAAAATGCAGTTAAAATTATATTTTTATTTTGTATACTGAAAATAATAAAAAAATAAAATGCAACATGCTGGAGTTCTGATTGGTTTTTGCATTGTAATACATAATGTATAATAACTGTAAACTATTAGGTTTGCAATAAAAATAAGATGCAACATGCTGGAGTTCTGATTGACTTTTGCATTGTAATACATAATATAATGACTGTAAACTGTTAGGTTTACAATAAAAATAAAATGCAACATGCTGGAGTTCTGATTGACTTTTGCATTGTAATACATAATATAATAACTGTAAACTATTAGGTTTGCAATACAATGTGGTATCGCGTGTTACTTTGTCAAAACACGCAAGCTTATGTATTACGACATACTATATTGCACACGTCTACGAGTCTTATTTTGTAATCACACCAATTGTGAAACTTAGAGGCATAGAACAGATTGAACAAAAAACTTGTATAATATCCTAACATAGCTAAATATCAACGTTAATTTGGCCAGAGTCATTGATTTCTAATTTATTTTACATTCAAGAAATGTCAGATGCGGGTTTATGATGTCACAGCTCACTAGTCCACGTGTGCGGAGGAAAGCGAGATGTGACGTCATAAACCCGCAACTGTCATATTGTGAATGTAAAATAAATTAGAAATCAATTACTATTGCCAACTCAACGTTGATTTTCAGTATTGTTAGGATATTAGACATGTTTTTTGTTCATCTTGTTCTACGCCTTTAAATATACTGACTGTAGTTTCTGTGCTCAAAATTCAAGTTCAAAATTTCTTTATTTCTCTCTTTCCTTCAATCGTATACAATATACATCGTATTCGTCAAGTTAATAAACAGACAGAAAAAGTCAAAACACTTACATACTATATTATGCACATTTGGTGCTACTTTTACATTCATATTTATATTATTATTAAAATCAATAAAAACATAGCTGTGGGCTCACTCTAGGGCCCTGACTTTGTCAACTTTTTTTTTTTTTTTTTTTTATAATTATTATTTATTATAAATTATTATTTATAAATCATAAAATTCTTGTAAGTTGTAAAATGAATTATTTAATAAGAAAATGTTCAATTTCTTTTTAAAAACATTAAAATCACTAATAAGTCTCATCTCTAATGGTAATTTATTAAATATAAGTTTAAACAAATTTTAAGGCGGGAAATAAGGTACTGCGGGATTTGACTAAAAAATTGTAAGGAAAGAAAAATCTGAAATTTTGCACAGTGATACATTAGGATATAGTATCTTCAAAAATGTAAAAAAATTGCGGGGTCACTATATGCTAGATTTTAAATTATGATTTTTAGAAGTTTTAGTCTCATAAGAGCCCATGTTAATTTCAATAGCTATTTTCTCTCTTATCTGATGGTCACGAGTTCTGAAAATTTTATCATCTAGGTAGCTGTTACTGTTAACTTTCAAATGGCATCATAAAGTTTCAAAGTTTTCTTTTTTGGATTTTGAGATACAAGCCATCTATATAGAGTGTGTACGCATGACGTCATTCTGAATGCTTTCCGATGCTCTTCTTGAGTAATGAATAACATTGCTCAGCATAGGACAAACGTAGTTTTGTCTATTTTCTTTGAAAAATTAAATAATTTTTTGTTATTATTATTTTTCTTTCATACTTGCAAAACTAATTCAACCTGTTAACAGCATCAATGCTCTCAAAAATATTGCAAAGTATTTTTAAACTGGCAAAATGTGTAATTTTCCTATACCGGCCAATGTTATTTAGTACTTCACTTATGACGTCGACTTTAACATGAATGAAACCACCCTATAATGAAACCACCCAGTAGTGAAACCACCCTGTAGAACCCTTAATTGATGAACTGTTATTGTTTCAGAGAGAAGACGGGGGTGAAAGGAGGCGACATTTTCATGTCGTACAAATCTATTTTCCAAGACGTTAGAAATGCAGTCGACTGGGTTCATATACATGTAAGTGTGGAGCAATGGTTCTTACCGGCGGAAACGTTGCAACAATCAGAGAGTCTCTAGCAATAGACCCAGAGACCCTAATTTAACATCACGCTTTTTTTTTCTTTTTTCTTTTTTTTTTTTTTTTGCAATTTTTGCAATTTTTGAGAAAATTGTTCGTTGGTTCCGGAACAAATTAAATGAAAAATACTAAAAATATAGGAACATTCCGTGCTTTAAATGTGTCTTTTAAGCCTATATATATATATATATATATATATATATATATATATATATATATATATATAATATTATATATATTATATGCGTATACGTATACGTTCCATATAATTATCATTTCTTTGTTTTTAAATTTTTTTTCTTCCAGTATTTTTCTGGTTATATTTTATAGTCAAAGATTATGAGGTTATGCGCAGGCTCGTGAGCTCCTGTGTTATTGCCCTATACTAAAAACGAACCCTTGTTGATGTACTTCCAATTTTCACCGCAACAATCAACATGTAAAATGTAAGTGGCGCTGTAGTCTGTGTGTGAATTTTAAAATTCACACGCAGACTACAGCGCCACTTTTATACGTAATTTTGTATTCTTGCATTGTTGCGGCGAAAATTTGAATTACATCATTAAGGGATCGTTTTTTCAACAATAGCTTCCTATCCTGTTTATATATCCATGGTTATGCGCCTTTAATTTTTCAAAAACTGCACTTTAATTATAAAAAAACTTATATTTCCATGTGAAACAAGGAAGCACGCTATTTTTTTATTTTTTATTTTTTTTCATAAAAAGGTTACCGTAAAAAAAGGGCGGTAAAATTACAAAATAAATTATTTTCCATATAAACAAGGAGAAGCGCTTTTTTTTTTCTTCTTCTTCTTCTTAAAAAGCTTCCCGTATAAAAAAGTCGGTAAAATTACAAAATACATAAGTGATATATTGCAGGGAGATTTGAAGACCCGCACCACGCAATGCATGGACGAGTACGTGAAGAGAGATGACCGCTTGCCCACCGTGCTGACACGTATTCGTGACTCGGGAGCCAAGACCTTCTTGTTGACCAACAGTGACTACGTCTTCACCAACAAGATCATGACCTACCTGTTCGACTTACCACTTACTGGCAAGGTAATTGATGTGCGGGGGCGGAGCCACGAATTTTGTTTGAGGGGGAGGGGGTGATCTCACAGGAAAATAACCATGAAGGACCGGGGGGGGGGGTAAGCACGCCGCAGGGAAAATAAATATTTTGCAACGCCCCTTTTTTGGAAAAAATTGCAAAATTAGTATGCCCAGGGAAAAATATTTTCGAATTGCAAAATGTGTGGTTTGGTAGTTTTTTCCTTTGTTTATATATATTTTTATATATATATATATATATATATATATATATATATATATATATATATATATATATATATATATATATATATATATATATAAAGTAAAGTAAAGAAAAAAGTAAAAGTTACACAAAATGATTTCTAATACCTTTTTTTCTATTTTTCTTTATTTGGTATTTGATCTAAAAATAAAAATAAAAAAATCTTTAAAAAAATACATTTTTTAAATAAATTATTAATATTATGTATTATTATTATTATGGTAAAACAATTAACTAAAAATTATTTTGCAGTTTTTAAAACTATTATGATATTGTAAAACATAACTTATTTTTGTATGAGAAAACATTTTGAGATAAAAATTTAAAAAATTTACATTAAAGTATTTTTGTTGTTATCGCGAGCAAAATATTTCGTGGATGTCCACGTATTAACAGAACTGTACCTCTGATATATTCCCCTGATGGACATGAAAACTACACGGGATGTTAGACAAATTATTTTGTCTTGAATTCTAGATTCAAACACTTATCCACGTGCTTTAAAGCAGCAATAAAAATTGCGCTAAAGAAGCAAAAAAAAAAAAAAAAAAAAAAAAAAATAATAACAATAAAAATGTAGGAATTAAATTTTTCTTAATTTTTGCTCATTTTTTCCACTCACGTGGGCCGTTTGAGGGGGGGGGGGCGGTCGCCCCAACCGCCCCCCCCCCCCTGGATCTGCCCCTATTGATTTGTGTCAATTAATATTGACTGATGCTAGCAGCTTCAGTAGCCAGTTCAATGTAATCCTGGTGACGAGCTGATTTCATTGAACTGGCTACTGAAGCTGCTAGCAACAATCAATATTGATTCTCAATGCTATATATCATATTCTATTAATTCAATATTGATTGCTAATATTGTTATTTATATTTAACCACAGGGTGAGGAGCCACGTCGCGATTGGAAAACATATTTCGATTATATCGTAGTCGATGCCTGCAAACCTCTGTTCTTCGGCGAGGGAACCATCTTACGTCAAGTGAATGTCGATACCGGAGCGCTCAAGATTGGGATCCATGTTGGGCCCATGCAGCAGGGCATGGTCTATTCCGGAGGTAGGGATTGTATACAGTATTCCTCATTTAAATATTTTTGTGTGACCTCAGTGCAGTAGTTTTCTCACAAACACACTAACAAGAGGCTTCTACAATGTTAAATTAGTACATTTTACTGTCTTAAAACACGTAAAAGTATGTCTAGTATTCCACATTTAAATATTTGTGACCTCAGTACAGTAGTTTTCTCACAAACACACTAACAAGAGGCTTCTACAATGTTAAATTAGTGCATTTTACTGTCTTAAAACATGTAAAAGTATGTCTAGTATTCCACATTTAAATATTTGTGACCTCAGTACAGTAGTTTTCTCACAAACACACTAACAAGAGGCTTCTACAATGTTAAATTAGTACATTTTACTGTCTTAAAACACGTAAAAGTATGTCAAGTATTCCACATTTAAATATTTGTGACCTCAGTGCAGTAGTTTTCTCACAAACACACTAACAAGAGGCTTCTACAATATGTTAAATTAGTACATTTTACTATCTTAAAACACGTAAAAGTATGTCTAGTATTCCACATTTAAATATTTGTGACCTCAGTGCAGTAGTTTTCTTACAAACACACTAATAAGAGGCTTCTACAATGTTAAATTATAAATAAAACTATTTTATTATTCCGATTCATGTGAGAAAATGTTTATTGCAAAATAATCCGTCGGTAAATCCCCTTGCAGTCGTCAAGCTTATGCAGCCCGCACAACATATGTGACAAACAAAAAGCCTACCTTGCAGGGGCTTTCAGAAATTTTCGCCTCCATTTTATTTTTAAGATTATTATGAAAATAGCATAAATAAAAAATATTTTAATTTCAGTTACGTGTTCACAGCGCTGTGATCAAACACTAAAGACAATACGTCATACTGATTGCGCTTCGACGCCATACTGTAGCAATAAATAACATTTTTTTAGCATAGGATAAACTTAGTTTTTGGCTTATATCCTTGGAAAATTAGTAAAAAAATTTGTTATTATTTTTCTCACATACTTAAAATTTAATATATTAACATCAAAGATCTCAAAAATATTGCTCAGGCTCAGTATAGGGTGTATGCGGATGATGTCATATTTATTGCGCTTGGAGGCCATACTGGAGTAGTGCATAACATTGCTCAGCATAGGACAAACTTCATTTATGCCAAATTTCTTTGGGAAATCGGGTATTTTTTTGTTCTTTGTTATTTTTCTCACATACTTGAGATACTAATTCAACATATTTACAGCATCAATGCTCTCAAAAATATTAAATAGTGTTTAAAAACTGGCAAAATGATTTATTTTCCTATGCCACCCATGTTATTGAATTATCCAACATGGCGTCGACTTTAACATGAATGCATACACCCTATAGGACAAACTTTATTTATGGTATTTTCTTTTAAAAATTGGTTAAGATTTTGTTACGAGTATTATAAGTTTTCTCAAATACTTGCGATACTAATGCAACTTATCAACATCATCAATGCTCCAAAAAAAAATATTGTTAGGTATTTCTAAAATGTCAAAATGTGCCACGTTCCCATACTGGTTCATGTTATTTAGTGCTCACTTATGGCGTCGACTTTAACATGAATGCAAGTACACTATAGCTATGAATCATAGCTCAAGAATAGTCGATCATTTTGATAAAAAAGGTCGACTATATAGTCGATGATTTTTTATGCAAATAGTCGATAAATAGTCGATTTTATACACAAAAAAATCGAAAAAATTTATTTTTTTTATATAAATTTATATAAATAGAATGAAAAAAAATGTGATTTTGTGATTAAAATTAATTTAATTTATATTTAACAGTAATTTTGTTATCTAAATATTCAAATTAGCTGAGCGTGTCCTTATCTTGTGTGTCGTATCTTGTTTTGCTAATTTGCAATTTTTGGTAGAAAAAAAATTAAATTTATTGAATCAATATTATATATTTATTTTTTTTTTTAGTATAATATATTTTTATAAAATATATTATAATTTTAAATAATTTGATACTTTTTTGCAAGAAATTTCCTAAAAAACGTAAAAAAAAGTGCGAAATAGTCAACAAATAGTCGATTTTTTGTGTGAAATAGTCGCTAATCTTTAAATAGTCGAAAATGGTAAATTTTTTTATTGGTTAAAAAAGCGTCATTTGCTGCGATCAGTGGAGATATGAAATAAAACTAGCAATAGTCGACATGGTGACAAAATTGCGCTCTATAGCATTGATATTTTGACAGGTAACTGCGACGTGTTCACACAGATGATCGGCGCCAAAGGTAAAGACGTGCTCTACGTGGGAGATCACATATTTGGAGATATTCTCAAGTCTAAGAAGATCAGAGGCTGGAGAACTTTCTTAGTCGTTCCAGAACTGGTCCAGGAACTTCACGTGTGGACTGATAAGTGTCAACTGTTCCAGGAACTGCAAGCGTTAGATGTGAGACTGGGGGACATGTACAAGTAAGTGTATGTGACGCCATCTTAGTGGTGATTATTACATGGTTAACTATAG
Source organism: Ecdyonurus torrentis (assembly GCA_949318235.1). Lineage (NCBI taxonomy): Eukaryota > Metazoa > Arthropoda > Insecta > Ephemeroptera > Heptageniidae > Ecdyonurus > Ecdyonurus torrentis. The sequence goes on from OX439133.1 coordinate 2,108,181, forward strand.
GGGTAGATGTGAGACTGGGGGATATGTATAAGTAAGTGTATGTGACGCCATCTTAGTGGTGATTATTACATGGTTAACTATAGGGGTAGATGTGAGACTGGGGGATATGTATAAGTAAGTGTATGTGACGCCATCTTAGTGGTGATTATTACATGGTTAACTATAGGGGTAGATGTCAGACTGGGGGATATGTACAAGTAAGTGTATGTGACGCCATCTTGGTGGTGATTATTACATGGTTAACTATAGGGGTAGATGTCAGACTGGGGGATATGTATAAGTAAGTGTATGTGACGCCATCTTAGTGGTGATTATTACATGGTTAACTATAGGGGTAGATGTCAGACTGGGGGATATGTATAAGTAAGTGTATGTGACGCCATCTTAGTGGTGATTATTACATGGTTAACTATAGGGGTAGATGTCAGACTGGGGGATATGTATAAGTAAGTGTATGTGACGCCATCTTAGTGGTGATTATTACATGGTTAACTATAGGGGTAGATGTGAGACTGGGGGATATGTACAAGTAAGTGTATGTGACGCCATCTTAGTGGTGATTATTACATGGTTAACTATAGGGGTAGATGTAAGACTGGGGGATATGTACAAGTAAGTGTATGTGACGCCATCTTAGTGGTGATTATTACATGGTTAACTATAGGGGTAGATGTGAGACTGGGGGATATGTACAAGTAAGTGTATGTGACGCCATCTTGGTGGTGATTATTACATGGTTAACTATAGGGGTAGATGTCAGACTGGGGGACATGTACAAGTAAGTGTATGTGACGCCATCTTAGTGGTGATTATTACATGGTTAACTATAGGGGTAGATGTGAGACTGGGGGATATGTACAAGTAAGTGTATGTGACGCCATCTTAGTGGTGATTATTACATGGTTAACTATAGGGGTAGATGTCAGACTGGGGGATATGTACAAGTAAGTGTATGTGACGCCATCTTAGTGGTGATTATTACATGTGAAGTATAGGGGTAGATGTCAGACTGGGGGACATGTATAAGTAAGTGTATGTGACGCCATCTTAGTGGTGATTAATACATGGTTAACTATAGGGGTAGATGTTAGACTGGGGGACATGTACAAGTAAGTGTATGTGACGCCATCTTAGTGGTGATTATTACATGGTTAACTATAGGGGTAGATGTGAGACTGGGGGATATGTACAAGTAAGTGTATGTGACGCCATCTTGGTGGTGATTATTACATGGTTAACTATAGGGGTAGATGTGAGACTGGGGGATATGTATAAGTAAGTGTATGTGACGCCATCTTAGTGGTGATTATTACATGGTTAACTATAGGGGTAGATGTCAGACTGGGGGATATGTATAAGTAAGTGTATGTGACGCCATCTTAGTGGTGATTATTACATGGTTAACTATAGGGGTAGATGTGAGACTGGGGGATATGTATAAGTAAGTGTATGTGACGCCATCTTAGTGGTGATTATTACATGGTTAACTATAGGGGTAGATGTGAGACTGGGGGATATGTACAAGTAAGTGTATGTGACGCCATCTTGGTGGTGATTATTACATGGTTAACTATAGGGGTAGATGTGAGACTGGGGGATATGTACAAGTAAGTGTATGTGACGCCATCTTAGTGGTGATTATTACATGGTTAACTATAGGGGTAGATGTCAGACTGGGGGATATGTATAAGTAAGTGTATGTGACGCCATCTTAGTGGTGATTATTACATGGTTAACTATAGGGGTAGATGTCAGACTGGGGGACATGTATAAGTAAGTGTATGTGACGCCATCTTAGTGGTGATTATTACATGGTTAACTATAGGGGTAGATGTCAGACTGGGGGATATGTACAAGTAAGTGTATGTAACGCCATCTTAGTGGTGATTATTACATGGTTAACTATAGGGGTAGATGTGAGACTGGGGGATATGTATAAGTAAGTGTATGTGACGCCATCTTAGTGGTGATTATTACATGGTTAACTATAGGGGTAGATGTCAGACTGGGGGATATGTACAAGTAAGTGTATGTGACGCCATCTTAGTGGTGATTATTACATGGTTAACTATAGGGGTAGATCTAAAGTGACTAATTTAGTAATGTCTTACAAGAACTTTGACTATAAAGCCTCGTTCACAATGGACTTTTTCTAAGTTTTCTTAAGTGAAAATGCTAATTTTTTCCACTTAAGAACGATTCACAATGAAACTATTGTTGCACTTAAGGGGGTAGGTGACCGACTGATATCTCGCAAACTAGGACGGTTGCGAATACTAATAATAACACAAAGTAAAGAAGAAATGTTACTTAAAAATTTAGTTATGTCAAACATGAGAAAACACGATCAAATATTTAAGTTATTACACTTTTAAAGATAACATGTAAATGTGGAAATTTAAATTTGAGCGGGAAATTTTAGTCAAATTAGAAACTTTTTTGCAATTAAAAATTTCATTAAAATTTTTTTGGGTACAAAAAAAAAAATAATAAATTTACTTGATTTTATTTAAAAATTATAGTGTTTCATGTTTTATAGGAATTAAATCATGTACAACAAATTATTGGGAAAACATAGTTCTTCTTTTAGCGATTTCCGGTCCAAGTCGGTCCCCCACCGCCTTAAGAATTTTCTTAATTGGTTTTACTTATCAATTTTTTTTTCTTAATTTTTCTTAAGTAGCTAATTAGAAGAATTATTTGAATTTACGTAAGAATCAAACCCTTTTGTTGATTCTTACGTAAATTCAAATAATTCTTCTAATTAGCTACTAAAGAAAAATTAAGAAAAAAAAATTGATAAGTGAAAGTTCTACGTAATAAATTAAGAAAAGCATTCTTAAGTGGAAATCAAACTTTTTTCTTAATTTGAAAAAATTAGCGTTTTCACTTAAGAAAAGTAAAATTGTGAACGAGGCTTAAGAAGATTTTTTACTTTATTATACCTAAATCTAAGGACCTAATATTTTATTTAGGCAACAACGTGATACGTGAGATTAAAAACCATAAGATGGACGTGTCTTATGGCATTTAGGACCTTGATTGCAGTACTGAAACCTCACTTTAATATTTCTAAGCTTTTGCGTGGAATACGAAATACCCATAAGATTTTATCTTATGGGATACCATAAGATTTTATCTTATGGGATAGCTTATGTTTTTTTTTTTTTTTTTTTTTTTTTTTATTAATTTTTTTTTTAATATTGAATAGAAGTGATAAAATAAAAAAACTTGATGGTTTTCATTTTTTGCAATTAATTACAAAATATAGCCCATAAGATGGACATAACATGGGATTTCTTATGTATCATCGAACTTTACGAAAGCACTGCTAAAAAAAACTTCCTTATTTCACAATGCAACCCATAAGATGGGCTTAAAAGAATAGACCGGAGAAAAACATAAGCATTTATATCACAAAACACTTGATGGGATTTCCATAAATAACGTTAGTTTGTCTCAAAATCCAACAGTAGCCCCGTAGCAGTGATCAGATGCAACCCGCACAACATTTTCATACTAATTTTTGCATGTTTCTGACGTCACAAACATGAATAGTCACTCAAATTGCATACTTTACAGTATTTTCACGCTCTCTCGTGGGGCTACATTAACATTCTGGTAAAAATTGTCATCAGTTTTGAAGATTACATTTCATGTTTATTCATTAAAAAACACATTTTGTTTTATGTGGTCTATGGCTTTAACTTATTATATGACGCTGGGTTTGACTTATGGGATGTATGTTTGCACCTTATGACAGCTAATAAAACATGAAGTTTACATTTATATTGCAATGTAATTCAAGCCCATAAGATGGACTTGACTTATGGTATAACAATGGGTTTGACTTATGGGACATGTTATGTATTTCAGGAACCTAGACAGCAGTGCTAAAGAAAAACCCGACATCTCCAAACTTCGCAACGCAATACGCGATGCTACCCATAAGATGGACTTAACTTATGGTATGATGGGCAGTTTATTCAGATCTGGATCACGTCAGACATTCTTCTCTTCTCAAGTCGTACGTTATGCAGATCTCTACGCGGCGACTTTTCTCAACTTGATTTACTATCCATTCAGCTACATGTTCAGAGCACCTGCTATGTTGGTAAGTGACCTGCTCACTCTTCTTAGAGGCATTAAACTATACAGAATTCAGTTTTAGAGACACTGAACTAGAGAATGGACCTTTTTTTTCTTAGTTAAACATTTTGTTTCTTGCTTGATATTTGAATTGAAGATAAAAATTGTCATTCTGTAATTTACTTTTTATTGAAAGTAAGTTAAGCAAATTCAGGTTATGACGTCATAACAATAGAAATGAAATTAAAATTGTTAATTTTTTTCATTTTGTGTTGCTGTTGCTCTTTTATTCTCATTATTTTTTGGTTAACTCGAATGCTATTGAAGTTATCGAATAATAAAATTATCTCGTATAAAAACACAGTAAAAAATATTAAAAGTTTTTTTTTTGTTTTGTTTTTTTTCCTTACTTTTTTTATGTTTTAAAGCTTGTGTCATAATATTAGTCTTAAGTATTATTCACATGACGCGTAAATTTGACGCGCGTCAACGTGCGTCGACGTGCATTACAAAGTTGGAACAATGTAAAACAAATGGAGCCGTTCACATGCACGGAAAACATAAATTTAATAAATTATTTAGATACATATAAATAACTTTTTAGTACTAAACAATAACTCTCTTGCAAAAAGTTTAAAGAGTAACTCGTTAGTATAAACGTAAATTCTTTAGCGGTAAATAGTTAACTATTTAGATTCTAAAAAGTTTAAAGGCATAATGCACTTTTTAAACATGCTTTAGAATACTAGGTTAATAATTTACATACCTTATTATGGCAGAATTAGACACGAACGCGTTGATTTTGTATATATTTTCATTTATTTTCCATTTGACGGTTGAAATAAAACTTATCTGACGTCACACTGTACTGATGGGGCTGCGAAGTGGTGGGGTGTTTTAAATTTATCACGTGACCAAAGAACTTGACTGTGATTGGCTGATAAGATGGGCAGGGGGGAACGCCGGGAAAAAGTTTGGTACTTCCTTAAACTTTATACTTCCGAGTTTGCGCGCAAAGTGTTTTATAGTTTAGGGAAGTACCAAACTTTTTCCCGGTGTTCCCCCTGCCCATCTTATCAGCCAATCACAGTCAAGTTCTTTGGTCACGTGATAAATTTAAAACACCCCACCACTTCGCAGCCCCATCAGTACAGTGTGACGTCAGATAAGTTTTATTTCAACCGTCAAATGGAAAATAAATGAAAATATATACAAAATCAACGCGTTCGTGTCTAATTCTGCCATAATAAGGTATGTAAATTATTAACCTAGTATTCTAAAGCATGTTTAAAAAAGTGCATTATGCCTTTAGTATGTATCTAAAGAATTTATTATGAAAAAAGTCTAAATAGTAACTCTTTAGATAATTTTTTCCGTGTGGTTTTTGAAAATGCCATGTGAACGGCTCTATTTGTTTACATTGTTCCAGCTTTGTTACGCACGTTGACGCACGGTGACGCACGTCAAATTTACGCGTCATGTGAATAATACTTTAAACTGAAATATTAATTATAATTATCATACATATAAAGATACATAAAAAACTATGTGATATATTTTCATTCCAACATTTTAAAATGGAGGTAAATATTTGTTCCACTAGAAATAGTAAATTGTTATTATAGCACAGGTGCTACCTTAGCTTAGCACTTAGCACATACTATATGCACTCACTTTTGTAAGTGAAATCTTGTTAACTGTAATGTTTACGGCACAGTTAAGTGTACATAAAGTTTGCAATGCTAAATTTGTGCTCTACAATATAGCAAGTGTTCAATGTAGCGATTTCTGTAATCTCATAGATGTATCCTGTAGATATAACCAAAAACCTTACTAACATTAAACTAGTTTTAGATAATGCAACACTCAAATAGTCAACTTTGAAAGTTTTTTTTTTTTTTTTTTTTTTACTTTTTACTTAAATCCCTTGTCAACTTACTTTTTTATCATTTAGAATACTAGATTGATAATTATCATACCTTATTACCCATGAGTTAGACACCAACACGTTGATTTTGTATTTATTTTCATTTATTTTCTTTTTGACGCTTATTTCACGTATCTGACGTCACAATGTACCGCCGCCAATCACAGTCACCGCTCTGGTCACATGATAAATTTAAGCCCCTCCCTCTAGTTCTTTACCCCTATCACGACCCCATCGGTACATTGTGACGTCAGATGCGTGAAATACTCGCTAAAATGAAAATAAATAAATGACCAAATCAAGGTGTTGGTGTCTAATTCATGGATAATAAGGTATGGTAATTATCAATCTAGAAATTAAAATGATAAAAAAGTAAGTTGACAAGGGATTTAACACTCAGAATAGGAAAAATTGGTTTCTACACCAGACGGAGCGCATTAAAAAAAAGTTGACTTTTTGCTATTAAATGCTCTTGATTAGCTATTGAGACTGCCAATATGTGTAAATATTAATTCGCAATTAAAATTTGCATATATATATAATATATAAATATATATATATTATATATATATATATATATATATATATATATATATATATATATATATATATATATATATATATATATATATATATATTTATATATATCGACGGTCTCGCGGCTATTATATGTATCTCACAATCTCGCCACGACACACAAAGTAGGTATCTGACTTCCTCGCGCAGCGCACAATATAGGTATTAGAAAATCTCGCCGTACGCACAAATTAGGTATCTCTATTTTACACAAAATATGTATCTCACAGCCATAGAGAATTTTCTACATAAATACTTGAAATGTAATTATTTTGTATGTTAAAATGCATTTGATACTTTTAAAAAAGAAATTTTAATTAAAAAGTAAATATTTTTTATAGAATAAAATGCAATAATAATATTTTTTTTTTAAATATTTTACGTTACCATTTTTTTTAATAATGTCTTTTTACTTTAGTTTTACGAATAATTAATACTGATTTAAAAATAAATAAATTTTAATACATAAACCACAAGAAATTTGTTTAAATTTTTTTTATTTTTAAACTTAAAAATATTAATAATAATAATTTATTACTAATATTATAGTATATATATTATTTAATTTAAAGTTCTGTAAAATTACTAAAGAAATATTTTGTGTACAATAAAAATAAGACATTTTCAATTATTACATGTTACTTATTTTTAATTTAATTCGTCGTATATTACATTTTTGCCAGCATGTTATATGGACCATTATTCGCGAGATTGTCTGATGCCTAATTTGTGCGTACGGCGAGATATTCTAATACCTATATTGTGCGCATCGCGAGGAAGTCAGATACCTACTTTGTGTGTCGTGGCGAGATTGTGAGATACATATAATAGCCGCGAGACCGTCGATATATATATATATATATATATGTATATCGATGCTTACCCGTCGAAGTGAACGAACTACACTTTACAAATTTGGGGAAAAATGAACGTTCTACACTTTACAAATTCCAATTTCTCCCATCTAGTTCTCATGTTAAAACGCGTAGAAGCGCCAAACGCAGATCGTTCATTTTGAGTGGAATTTGTAAAGTGTAGTGAGTTCACTTCGACGGGTAAACATCGATATATATATATATATATATATATATATATATATATATATATATATATATATATATATATATATATATATATATATATATATATATATATATATATATATATATATATATATATATATATATATATATATATATAAATGTCAAATTTTGAAACATAGCTTCTTTCGAATCCTAATCAAAGTTATAAATAAAAAAAACATAGCCTTTTTATTGCATTAGTTAAGTATTAAATACAATTATTTATTTATTGCAAGCCAATTAACAACTACTTTCCAAAAATAAATATATTCCCAAAATATAAATGATAAAGTAAAAAAAGTTGAAAATATAAATATTGTCTATTTTCACGGGCAAAAATAAATACGTAATAATTATGCTAACTTATTTTCAGCATAATTTGTTCAATACTGCATAATTTATGCTATATTGCATAATAATTATGTTATATAGCATAACTATTATGTTGTACAGCATAATTATTTATGTTGTTCTAATTTAGCATAATTTATGCTATAATTGCATAAAGCAGCATAAATTAAGTAACTTATTCTTTCTATTCCGTGCGTGTTAAAAAAAAATGCGCATTAGAAATATAAGCAATATTCACGCCAAATCTTGTATTTTCCCTCCTATAGTGATGTAGTATTTTTGCTGTTAGGTACTAACCTGTAGTTTTGCCTGCTTTGTTGCTTGCTTCTAGATGCCTCACGAGACCACAGTATCACATGAACAAAAGTTTACTTGCACAAACAACAACTATGTGCGATGTACAGTGCCCCCTCACAACCCACCCTCACACTTGCAGATGCCACATGAGTCCACCGTGGCTCACGAGCAGAGGTTCACCATGGAGTCACCCATGATCGCGAGGTCGAGGACTTATTCTCTCTTTGATACTTCTCAACCTTTGGAGGAACAAGACTCCGCGGTCAGGAAGGTGAGAGGCATTCAATTAAAGGCGTAGAACACCTCTTGAAAAAAAAAAGTTTCGTAATATTCTAACAAACCTGAAAATCAACGTTGATTTGGCCGGAGTCATTTATTTCTAATTTATTTTCCATTCACAATATGCCACTGCCGGTCACTGACGTCACAGCTCGCCTGGTCCACGCGCAAGTAAACCGGGGAGCTGTGACGCCAGTGACCGGCAGTGGCATTTTGTGAATGGAAAATAAATTAGTAATCAATGACTCCGGCCAAATTAACGTTGATTTTCAGGTTTGTTAGGATATTACGCAACTTTTTTGTTCAAGGTGTTCTATGCCTTTAAGTCGGTAAATCAGCTATTTCGGGTTTTGACTAAAAAGTTGTAGAGATTTTTTTTTTTTTTTTTTTTTTTTTTTTTGAAATTTTGCACAGTGGTACATTTAGGATAAGAGGTGTCTTCGAAAATTTAAAAAAAAATGCGAGGGTTGATTTTAAATTAGGTTATTAATATTATTATTATTTGAAGTTGCAGTCTTATATAGGGTGTATGCATTCATGTTAAAGTCAACGCCATGTTGAATAACTCAATAACTTGGGTGGCATAGGAAAAAAATCATTTTGCTTGTTTAAAACCAGTATGCAATATTTTTGAGAGCATTGATGTTGTAAATATGTTGAATTAGTATCTCAAGTATGTGAGAAAAATAAAAATAACAAAAAATTAACCAATTTCTGAAAAAAAAATTGGCTCAAATGAAGTTTATCCTATGCTGAGCAATGTTATGCACTACTCCAGTATGGCCTCCAAGCGCAATATGACGTCATCCGCACACACCCTATAAGAGCCCATGTTAATTTAACAATAATATAACTTTAACATTTAACTTAATTTTTTGAAATATGTGTCTATATTCGATAGGCTCCACGTCAGTTAGAACGTGCATAAAATCAAGTTCAACGAGCACTAACCCCACGTCTCCTAAATTGACGAGTATTATTCAAATATATATATATCTATATTTTACAGATCAACGTAAATTAGTTAAATCCACGTCCAGGTACCCCACGTCACATTATTTAACGAAGCTTTGTTAACTTATTTCTATATTTACAAACCCCACGTCAACTAGAACGTGCACAAAGTCAAGTCCCACATCCACGTCCCAAGACCCCACGTCACGTCATGACGAGGATTATTCTGACGACTATAATCCTAATGTATGTCTTACATTTCCAGGCCCCACGTCAACTAGAACGTGCACAAAGTCAAGTTCCACATCCACGTCCCGAGACCCCACGTCACGTCACACATAACCATGACGAGGATTGCTCAGACGATGAAAGTGATGAAGTCAGGTCAGCAGCCAGTGACCCTGAGAAGTTGACCCTTGACCTTGGTACCACAGAGATCAATGACCTCTCTCAGCCAATGGTGCCCCCTGGTGACCCCGCATGTCAAATCGTACCTTATGTAGCTGATGATTGCTTAGAGAGAGAACTAATTGATTAGAAGAAAGCTAATTTAAATTTGTGATATAACAGAAATGTAATCAACTTTTACGCCAAAATTTTGTAAAGAAATAAATAGGCTTGTTCAAAAACCTTGAGAAAAAGAAGATCACAGATTTTTACAACAGTTTTTTCAGTCAAATTTCCCAAGATAAAAACTAAAATTGTAAGATGATCAATGTAATATAAACATTAATCCTTGATCAATATTATGCCATTAATTGGAAAGTCCTTACCTGTCGATAAGACAATGTCTTGACTGGGACTGGGATTGGTGTATAGCACGATAACACAAAAAAATGGGTCGCTTCCGGTTTAAATAATCTGTTATCTTGCTTTGGCAATGATATATACGATAAAGATATATAATATATATATATATATATATATATATATATATATATATATATATATATATATATATATATATTTATTATATATATATATATATATATATATATATATATATATATATATATATATATATTTATATATATATATATACATATATATATATTTATATATATATATATATATATATATATATATATATATATATATATATATATATATATATATATATATATATATATATATAAATATATTATAAATTTATTATAATTAACGCTGCTTAAAATGGGATTACCTTTTTTTTTTTTTTTTTTTTTTTTTTTTAATTGCAAATAAAGTAAGAGGTTTATGAACAAACCTAATTTCTCTTTTTTTTTCTCTTGAACTCAAAAGGATAGGTTGAACAAAAACAGAAAGAAAAAAAAAAAAAAAAAAAAAAAAAAAGGAGAACCATTATAATAAATTTTGGTGTGAAATTTTGAATATTCTTTCGCAAACAAAATTATATAAAAAAAATATATATATATGATAATATAAGTTATTGTAATAAAGTGTTTTAGTTAATATATAAATATAACATTTTTAAGAAATGCAGCCAAATTTTATCTATATTGTAGCTAATTTAACAATTAATATTAATATAATAAAATTAATTAAATTAATTAATTAAATAATATGTTATATAATTAGGTTCTATTAAAATGATCAAGAATTAACAGAGCATCTTTTGTATATCATCTCTCATTGTTGAAATTTATAAAAAAAAAAAAAATGCAAATCTCCAATAATCTAAAATATCTGAAAGAAATAGCACATTAATCTATTCTGAACATTTCTTGAAAGTTTTTTTTTTTTTTTTTTTTTTTTTTTTTCTTAGGACCTAATAAAACAAAAACGGGATTTTGATGTCAAAATGTTGGTTTATGTGTGTGCCCACCTGTTAGAATTTTTGTTGTGACGTATTTACTGCATTTTGTTGTATTTTGTGGACCACTTGCAATGAACGAACTATTTAAAATAATTTAAAATATTATTATTGCATTTTTTTATGGAAAAAATTAAAATTGTTTTAACTTAAAGGAATAGACCAGCTAAAAACATAAGCATTTATATCACAAAACACGTGATTTACATAAATAACATTAGTTTGTCTCAAAACCCAACAGTAGCTCCGTAGCAGTGGTCAGAAAACTCGATTTATGCAACCCGCACAACATTTTCATACTAATTTTTGCATGTTTCTTGCGTCATAAACATGAATTTTCACTCAAATTGCATACTTTACAGTTTTTTTACGTTCTCTCGTGGGGTTACATTAACATTCTGGTAAAAAATTGTCATCAGTTTTGAAGATCCAATGTCGCGGTTATTCATTAAAAAGCACATGTTGTTTTATGTGGTCTATGGCTTTAAATGTTGCAACAGTTAAAAACAAGTGGTCCATTTAGAAATCAATGAAGAATCTGTAGCAAAAAAAAATCAACTGGCTAAAAATTTCCTAATAATATAAATCAATATTGATTTAGCTGGCCTAAATTATTTTTGATTAATTAAGAACCATCTGTGTTGAGGCCGACTATAAGCGTTTTTCTCTTACACCCGCTTCCGTTTTGACGTACTGCACATGCGTAGTAAGTAGAAACGGAAGCGGATGTGACTGAAATCACTTATAGGGTACTTTCATTCATGTTAAAGTCGACGCCATAAGTGAGTACTAAATAACATGGGCTAATATGTGAGGAAAATAACACATTTTTCTAAATTAAAAATATTTAGCAATTCTTTTGAGAGAATTGATGCTATTAACAAATTGAATTGAATTTTCAAGTCTGCGAGATAAATAATAATGGCAAAAAAAAAAAAAAAAAAAAAAAAATTCGAAAGAAAATAATGAAAACCCACGTTTAAATTGTCCTATGCTAATTTTATTCTTTGCTCAATTATGGCATTGAAGCGCATTTATTATGACGTCATGCGCTCTGTCAACCTAAATAGTTGGCCTAAAAACAGTTGTTCCTTTATCAGTCAATAAATCAAGTGAGCTGAAAAAAAAATGCTAACTTTGAGGTCTATTAAAATGCCATCTTCCGCATTGCAGAACATTTTTTACTTTTTTTTTTTTTTTAATGTTTTAACACTTGAGGGCGTAAACTAACATTTTGATACAAAAAAAAGAAAAGAAAAGAAAAAAAAGAAGATTTCCGAAAAATGAGGTTAAATGAAAAAGTAACCAAACTGCTAGCTCGTGCTGTCTGTATTTAACATGCTTTCTTATGGAGCAATGAAACAGCTCTAACGTTTTCTATCTAGAAAATTTCTCTTAATACTGCAGAGCCTAGAGTTTTATTGTTATTTTTTTAAACTTCTTATTATTTATTGCTTGGGTCAATATTACTATTATTATTATATTTTTATTTTATTATTTTTTTTTTTACAGAAAATTCGTTTAATTTTAAGATTTAATAAGAGTAAAAATTTCAAAAGCGACAAAAAAAAAATCTATCTCAAGTTATAACTGTTTCATTGTCCCATAAGAAAGCATGTTAAAAGCTAAAACAGTGAACATGTTAGTTTTTTTTTTCCCCCCTTTTTTTTTTTTTTTTTCTTTTACTAAACCTCACTTTTGTAAGTTTTCTATTTGTTTTTTTACTGTAAAAAAAATGTATATTAAATAGTAATAAAAATATATTGTTAATATATATATTGCATGAAATAAAGAAAAGAAAAAAATCAGCTCAAAATAATTTTGTTACAAAAAATTTCGTAAATTGTAATAAAATAGACTGAATTTTTCATGTAATTTCTTTCTATAATTATAAGGAGAATAATTTAAGTTTAAATTATTTATTTATAGAAATTGCACAATTGAATTTCTTAAATAATTTTTTTCTAAAATGTAAAAAATATGAACAAAAATTAATTATGTTATTATAATTATGCTAGCTTAAAGCAAAATTTATTCATTAAAAAAAATAAGAAAGTTATGTAGATCCTATAAGAAATCCAATGTTATATCGTTCATGGAAAGAAGAAACTCAAAATTTTACTTTTAGACATTTTTTGTAATAAATATGTTAGATATATACAAAGTTTTTTAAGATGTGCAGAGCTAACTATTTAGCACTGAAGAAATAACGTTTATACTAACAAGTTACTGTTTAAACTTTTGTCTACCAAGTTATTGGTTTGTACTGAAGAGTTACATCTATGTAACTGAATAATTTGTTAAATTTATGTTTCACGTGTTTATTCTATGGTATAGCATTTAATATATTAGTATTAAAATTATTCATTTTTAAAAAAAACTTTTTTATATTGTATGCAATTAAAAAATAAAATGAATTAATAAAAATTAATAATTTTAATTATAAATTATATAACATATATAAGTTCTATTAGAATATAGGGTGTATGCATTCATGTTAAAGGTCGATGCCATGTTGGATCACTTAATAACATGGGTGACATAGGAAAATAGCTCATTTTGCCAGTATAAAACCACTATGCAATATTTTTGAGAGCATTGATGATGTAAATATGTTGAATTAGTATCTCAAGTATGTGAGAAAAATAACAATAACAAAAAATTAACCGATTTCACAAATAAATTGACTTAAATGAAGTTTGTCCTATACAGAGCAATGTTATTCACTACTCCAGTATGGCCTCCAAGCGCATTAAATATGACGTCATGTGCATACACCCTATACAATAAAAAAAAAAACTTTTTATTTTTCTTGCAGGATCTAATGTTGTTCTTCATTTTTTTTTTTTTAATGAATAAATTTCAATATTATAAATTTTAAATTAAAATAAAATTACATTATTTGGTTTTCCTTATTTTGCAAACGTGTTAAACTATGTAGCATAAATATTTTGTTGTTTTAGCAAAACTATTTATAATTAAAATATTTTTTTTATATTTAAGTGTAAAATTCATTTAATTTATTATAAATTTGTGCGTATTAAAATTACTCCCCACCCCCCCTCTCTATAATGTTACTCTGCAGTAACTTATGTTATTTCTTAGCTCTTATTCTCCTTAATTATTAGCACAAGATGTAAATAAAATGCTTTTATTAATATTTGCATGTTATAAAAATTTAATAAATTTTAATTGCTTTTTGTAAGAAAATAAAAATAAATAAAAATTAAAAAACAAAAAAGTTTATTATTTTGATACCTTACATCATTAAAACATAGTGAACGTCATAGGGAAAGCATCAGCACTTCACGCTACACCAAGAAAGCAACCTGCTTTACTAGCGTGTTGAAAGAGTTGCATCAATATCTTATTTATTTGTTTTATTTACGTTTTATTTATTTATTTATTTATTTATTTATAGATATAGTTAAATATTTTAAATCCCTTGTCAACTTACTTTTTTATCATTTAGAATACTAGATTGATAATTAACATATCTTATTATCCATGAATTAGACACCATAACACGTGGATTTTGTATTTATTTTAACTCTGTTATTTCACGCATCTGACGTCACAATTATAGTGCAGATGGGGCCATGATAGGGGTAAAGAACTTGAGGAAGGGGCTTTAATTTATCACGTGACCAGAGCGGTGACTGTGATCGGTGGTGGTACATTGTGACGTCAGATACGTGATATAACAGTCAAAATGAAAATAAATACAAAATCAACATGTTGGTGTCTAATTCATGGATAATAAGGTATGGTAATTATCAATCTAGTATTCTAAATGATAAAAAAAGTAAATTGACAAGGGATTTAATAAGAAATATATTTACAAATATGTAAAAGATTGTTGCTATGAAATAAAATATAATGCAAGCATTTGTATATCGCTGGCCGCGCGTCTAAATGGGGAATAAGCACTTTTTATGAACCGCGCGAGTGGTGAATACACCTTTCACGGCCGCCGCGAGTGGCGAATGTCGTGTGCTTTTTTTTGCCACTCGCGGCGGCCGTGAAAGGTGTATATTCACCACTCGTGCGGTTCATGAAAAGTGCTTATTCCCCATTTAGACGCGCGGCCTGCGATATACTTTTGTAATCAAATTGTACCCGTTGATATTTTGTGCAATTAAAAAACTAAACCTGAACTTAAATAGAAATTATTTACTTGTGGTTAAGATAAAAGTATTATTGATAATATATTGATATATTTGACATATATGATGCTCACTTATATTGATGAGGTCAAATATTAGTAGTTTGTCTGTAAGTCTGTGAAGATGACTGACAAAGACACTTACTCTGCATTCTCTTGTAGTTTGGTGCTGAAATCTCTGCAATGTCTCTCTCTGTGCTAGCAACATTTGTCACCAAGTTATACGACTATCTTCACTATGCTAACACCAGGCTATGCTTTCTGCTATCATTTACTTTCATATTATCATATTTTATCGCGTTTTTTTTTTTTTTTTTTTTTTTTTTTTTTTTTTTTTTTTGAAGCTCAATGCATGTAAAAATCATATTAATGATTGATGGCTGATGGTTGCACTTATTTACTAAAATCGAGATTAAATTTAAAACATTAAGATTGTCCTTCACATACAAAATAAAATTTATTTAAACAGACATAATCCTCCCAACCCTCAGGTCTATATGTCAAACAGTTATGAATATTACTATTAGAAAAACTTGAACGTTTACCACCAAAGAAAGTGACGTCACTTCCTGTTGCTGTCCACCTCCAAGTGCCTTCTGACGCAGCGTCACTTCCACTTGTCCACACATGACCACCAGCTACTGCGTAGAACGTATTAAGTTCAGACTTCAGACTGTCGAACTCTTGTTGTGTCTCCACACTCAGTAACTCCATGTTGTGAGATCTGCAGAAATCTTGAGCTTCAAGCCAAGTCATCTTAGGCTGATCTCCAGAAAAATAATATCTGTGGCCGTTGATAACTTTTGTTGTTAAATCAATCACTGCTATTTCTCTTACAAGACTTGATTTTAAAGCCACAAGAGCTGTTGTCATTGCATTATAATTTTCATTAACTAAACAAATTTGTTTAGTTTTATCAATTTTAATGTCTAATTGCTTATTTTGCTCACTGATTTGATTCATTTTATTGTCTAATTGCTCACTGATTTGATTCACTTTCTTGTCTAATTGCTCACTGATTTGTTCCACTTTATTGTCTAATTGCTCACTGATTTGTTCCACTTTATTGTCTAATTGCTCACTGATTTGATTCACTTTACTGTCTAATTGCTCACTCATCAGATCCACTTTGTTGTCAAGTTGTTTCTGTTGTCCACTAACCACAGACAAAAGAAAATTCTCTTCTCCTCTCAACTCTTGCATCAGTTTGTTCATTAGGTTCAGTTCATCTTCAAACTTGTTTCCAATTAGTTCAATTTTATTTGTCAGTTTGGTTAACTTTACGTCCATCTCAAGAGGCTGAAACAAGAAAATTATGTTATGATTTTGTGTTTGTTTGTGTGTGCTAAAAATAGAAAACTATTTTATAAGCTATCCAGGGGCGTTTTTAAGGGAAGTGTTTCAGGTTCTGACCCCCATCCCCCATTCAGGGATGGGGGGGGGGTTGTTTAAAAATGGATATTTTCCCCTTTGCCTATGCTCATAGGCTCGACCCCTTCCGTTGCAAAATCCCGACTACGCCCCTGAAGCTATTATATATATAGGGTGTATGCATTCATGTTGGACGCCATGTTGGATTACTTAATTACATAGGTAGCATAGGAAAATAACTCATTTTCCCAGTTTAAAAAAAAAATTGCAATTTAAATATATGGAAGAATAATAAAAAAAACACAAAAATTAACATAAAACAAAGTTTGTCCTTTGCTCAGCAATGTTTTTGGCTACTCCAGTATGGCCTCCAAGCGCATTAAATATCAATGGCCCCGCAATAAACTGAACTATCTAGAATGTAGTTCCTAAAATTTGGAACAAATGCGCTCTCCACCTCTTCCGAATTTGAAGCATTTCTTACCAGTGCTCTATCATAGATGCTTCAAATTTGAGAAAGGCGAAGAGCGCAGATGTTACAAATTTGAGGCGCGCGGAGACTATAGATAGATCAGGTTTTTGCGTAGCCATCGATATTACATCATTCACCCTATATATCGATGCCTCCGCGTCAAAAGTGAACATCTACTCTTTCCAGATTTCCGACAAAACGACTATCTACACTTTCCGCCACCGAGCATCTGCAATGTTAAGCTTATGGCCGCTAGTCGCCCTGGTCAAAAATCTTGAGCAAGATCTTGCCAAGATCTTGCTCAAGATTTGTTTAAGATTTTTATTATAACACGACAAGATCTTGACAAGATCTTGCACAAGATCTTGTCAAGATCTTGCACAAGATCTTGTCAAGATCTTGAGGATAATCTTATAACAAGAAATGACAATCTTGCACAAGACACCTTGTCGTACTTAAAAATCTTGTGCAAGATTTTGGGTCCGTAAAATCTTACAGCAAATCTTGTCAAGAATAAACAAGACTTTCGTCGTAAAATCTTGCAAAAAATCTTGTCAAGACTTTGCAAGATTATCGTAAAATCTTGCAACAAGTCTTGCCAAGAGTCTGCAAGATCTTAAATAAAATCTTGCAGAAAATCTTGTCAAGACTATGCAAGATGTTTCTATAATTTATTTCAGGAAATCTTGTTTTCTGATCTTAATATGGTCTTGGCAGCTTTTCTTCGCAATGTAGAATCAAAAGCTCTGGTCAGATCCAAGCAACAATTACTCTGCAAAATAAAAGTTTTAATATAAAACTTAAAAAAAAAATTAAATATATTTAATTATCGCGTATTTATTCTGCAAACTAGAATTACTTGTCAACTATTGTCCAGAATGTCCAGGCAGAAAGCTAAAAAAAAAAAAAAAAAAAAAAAAACTTAAACATTAATATTGCGTATTTGTTCTGCAATCTTGAAGTAATCGTCAATCTATTGTCCAGGTGGCAAGCTAAAAAAAACTGAACTATTATTATCTCGTATTTGTTCTGCAATCGCTTGAAGTAAGTAATCGTCAATTATTGTCCAGACAGCAAGCTAAAAAAAAAAAAAAAAAAAAAAAATTAAACATAATTATTGCGTATATTTGTTCTGCAATCTAGAAGTAATCGTCAATTATTGTCCAAGCAGCAAGCTAAAAAAAAAAAAAAAAAAAAAAACTTAAACATAATTATTGCGTATATTTGTTCTGAAATCTTGAAGTAATCGTCAATTTATTGTCCAGGTGGCAAGCTAAAAAAAACTGAACTATTATTATCTCGTATTTGTTCTGCAATCTTGAAGTAATCGTCAATTATTGTCCAGACTGCAAGCTAAAAAAAAAAAAAAAAAAACTTAAACATAATTATTGCGTATACTTGTTCTGAAATCTTGAAGTAATCGTCAATTTATTGTCCAGGTGGCAAGCTAAAAAAAACTGAACTATTATTATCTCGTATTTGTTCTGCAATCTTGAAGTAATCGTCAATTATTGTCCAGACTGCAAGCTAAAAAAAAAAAAAAAAAAAACTTAAACATAATTATTGCGTATACTTGTTCTGAAATCTTGAAGTAATCGTCAATTTATTGTCCAGGTGGCAAGCTAAAAAAAACTGAACTATTATTATCTCGTATTTGTTCTGCAATCTTGAAGTAATCGTCAATTATTGTCCAGACTGCAAGCTAAAAAAAAAAAAAAAAAAAAAAACTTAAACATAATTATTGCGTATACTTGTTCTGAAATCTTGAAGTAATCGTCAATTTATTGTCCAGGTGGCAAGCTAAAAAAAACTGAACTATTATTATCGCGTTATTCTGCAATCTTGAAGTAATCGTCAATTTATTGTCCAGGTAGCAAGCTAAAAAAAAAAACTGAACTTTTATTGTCTCGTATTTGTTCTGCAATCTTGAAGTATTCGTCAATTTATTGTCCAGGTAGCAAGCTAAAAAAAAAAAAAAAAAAAACAGAACTATTATTATTGCGTATTTGTTCTGCAATCTAGAAGAACTCGTCAATTTGTGTTCAGGCAGCAAGCTAAAAAAAAAACAAAGTTAAACATAATTATTGATTATTTGGTCTGCAATCTTGAAGTACTCGTTAATTTTTATTGTCCAGACAGCAAGCTAAAAAAAAATGGCATCAGTTACTATTGCGTACTTGTTCAGCACTCTATAAGAGTACTCGTCACTCGTCAGTTATTGGCCAGGCAAATAACAAAATGACATTTATGTAAAAAAAATGTAAGAAAACAAATTTGAAGTAGAACATATTAAATGGTATAATATCGCTGTAACTAAATAAACAAGTGATTGCTCATCGTAAAAAGCATGCAAGCTATAGTAACATATAATTATATTATCTTGATATGTGCATTATAGTTTATAGAGCATGCAACAAATTAAATGTTAAAATCATACAAAATTTTCATGCATCTTGCAAGATCAGCTATAAAGAAGAAAAACTTAAAAACATGAAATTTTGCATTGAATCTTGCCGAAAATCTTGCATTGATACTTGCAAGATCAACTCAAGATAAAAACCGTTAGAAAATCTTGCTTTGACTCTTACAAGATCACCTCAAGATAAAAACCGTTAGAAAATCTTGCCGACTCTCTTGCAAGATCACCTCAAGATAAAAACCGTTAGAAAATCTTGCTTTGATTCTTGTAAGATTAACTCAAGATGAAAACCGTTAGAAAATAATGCTTTAATTCTCGCATTATCAACTCACAATATAGTAAAAAAAGATGCAATAATTAATTTATAAGCTAATTCCCCCAAAACATTATACCCTTTATTCTGTTTTTAGACATTTTTATTTAAGAAAAAACATAAAAAAATAATTTGTTTAATCACTTTTACGAAAAAAAAAGAGTTACACTCACCTCATCCAAAAAAGGCCCACCTATAGCATTTCCACAGATCCATCATCATAGATCACTTTGTGTTTGTTGCGAATTTCTCAACTAAATCAATGAAGAGCTCGTATATGAAAACAAAGATAGTTCATATTAGCCTAAAATCTAATTTGCGTGTGGAACGATTACTAAATATGTTTCTTACCTGTTATAATGTAGAATCTGGTGCATAAGCAACTTAATTATCACTATTATAAACGCCACAAAACTAAAAGAAACACAGAGCACATGTACGACATGTTTATCATCTATCAACAGCATCCATTATTACCCATAATGCAATGCGTGCAGTCATGCGCACTGGCTGTTTCCTCATCAAAGTTTACAAAATACACCGATAGATGGCCAAAGCGCGCGAAAAAATCTTGCACAAGATATTTTTATATTATCCAAGATATTTTATATCTTTCACAAAATTTCCGCATAAACTTAAAATATCTTACCTGTTGGCCTCTATAAATGCAAGATTTATGATCTTGTTCAAGATAAATCCAAATATGCAAGATATTTATAATTTTGCTCCAAATTATAGAATTCTGGACTTGGAAAATTGAACAAATTCTTGCACAAGATTTAGAGATCTTGCATTGTTAAGTCTTGCAAGATTTTTTCTTGTAAAAATTTGGTGCAAGATTTTATCTTGGGTAAAAATAATCTTGCTCAAGATTTTTGCGTGAATAAGATACTTTTTCTTGCACAAGAAAATATTTATCTTGCACAAGTTGTTCAAGATTTACGCCTTGACAAGACTACAAAATCTTGCGCAAGATATTTTCTTGCCAAGATGTTGATCTTGTGCAAGATTTATTTACTTGTGTAAGATTTTTAGGATCTTGCACAAGAAAAATTAATCTTGAAACCTAATTTTTATCTTGCACACGAAAATATCTTATGCAAGATTAATTGCAAGATCTTATTGTAAGATTCATGCAAGATTTTAAGTTTTGGTAAGATCTTGAACAATCTTGCCTTACTTTTTTCAAATGTTCAAGATCTTGGATGTCTTGAAGCCATCTTACAAGATCTTGAGTTGATCTTGTAAGAATTAAGGCAAGATTTTTGACCAGGGTTTACTTAACATTGCAGATGCTCCACGGCGGAAAGTGCAGATACTCCTTAGCCACGTTGGTGGAAATTGTAGATTCTCTCTTTTGACGCGGAATATTGAATTTCGCGGTAGCCCAACTTGTCCCAGCGTGTCCTTATCTTGTATCTAGTACCTTGCTATGATCCATAATTTATTTCCAAAAAAACAATTGACTTTAACGCAAATATTTAAAACTAAAAATACATAATATAATTTGTTTGTTTTTTTAACATTAAATTTAGTAATTTCTTAATACAAACAAAAAAGTATAACATTTCTCGAAATTTAAAAATCAGGATATGAAAAGTTTAATTGAAATGTAAATATATTTACCTGAGCTTTTAGTTGGGTAATTGTGCAAAACAGCAACAACAAAACCAGGGTAGTCATCCTCCAGTCTATTCCTAGAACATACAATTTGGGTTATATTATAAGTATAAGATATATATATTAATAAAAATAAGAAACACTTTAATATAACAGTTTGGGGAGTAGGTGACCGACTGATATCTCGCAAACTACACGGTCGAGAATTACAATATTTACACAAAACCAAGTAAAAATGTTACTTAAAAGTTTAGTTACGTCAAACATATGAAAATACGATCAAATATTTAATTTAACCCACTTTAAAGTTTACATGCAAATGTGGAAATTTAAGTCATAGTGAATATTTAATTATTAAAATATAATTAAAACTTTTTTTTTTTTGAATTAAAATACATTTTCTTAAATTAAGAGAATTTCAATTAAAAATTATAGTAATTGTAGAGCTGGAGATAAATGCAAGTTAATTATTTTTAAAATGAGATACAAAGGATTATTACCGCACCAATACCATATCAATATACGTAAAATTCTTTGTGTGTGTGTGTGTTTTTTTTTTCTTTTCTTGTTTTACTGTACTTACTAAGCCCCCGTATTCGAGAGGACCGTTGAGCAGTGACAGAAGGTAGCCAGGAAAGGCGCAAGCGCCCATGTTAAACCTGATCTACCCTTTGAGGGGTGAAAGGATGTAGAAGAAAGAGGTAGAGTGTTGGTAGAAAGGATTGGAAGGTAGCGGGTGTGGCCTATAGTTAGGAACTGCCCAGTCATTCGACAGGGTGGTGCATGCAGGAAACCACAGAAAACTGCATGCGTGGACAGCCGACATCCAAGTATTACCTTGGATGCCTGGCCGACCTCTGCAACTCAGTAGCACACACAAGTCAAGCCACACCGCGAACCAACATTCCACACCAAGCACAGGTGACTCTTCATGAAAAGTCCCTCTGCAGGTATCGAACGCTGGCCGACGGCATGGAAAACAAGCATGCTAACCACTGCGCCACAGTACCGGTCTTAATATAATCAATCTTGTTATAAAACGATTTACTGGGAAAACAAAGTTCCTCATTAGCGATTTCCAGTCCAAATCCCCCCCCCCCCCCCCAACGTTGAATGTTTTTTTCTAAATAAGATGTCAGGTTTAATTAGAATTTTTTTAACAACCTGGCATGGATAAAATAATAATTTGTTGTTTGTGTGCATGTGTCAGTTATATGTATGATAAATGAATTGAAGAGAGAAATGAACGAGAGAGCGTAAAAAAACTGTAAAGTATGCAATTTGCTTGAATATTCATGTTTATGACTTCAGAAACATGCAAAAATTAGTATGAAAATGTTGTGCGTGTTGCATAAATCAAAATTTCTGATCACTGCTACGGGGCTACTTTTGGGTTTTGAGACAAACTAAAGTTATTCATGTAAGTCCCATCAAGTGTTTTGTGATATAAATGTTTATGATGCTTTTATCTGGTCTATTCCTTTAAATAAATTAGTATTCGTTACTATATAAAGTAATAAACCAATATCCCCATAGGGTGTATGTGGATGACGTCATATTTAATGCACTTGGAAGCCACCCTGTAGTAGTGCATAACATTGCTCAGTATAAGATAAACTTTATTTCAGCCAATTTTCTTTAGAAAATCAGTTGTGGTTTTTATTCACATACTTGAGATACTACTTTGACATATTTACAGTATTTATGCTCTGAAAAATATTGCATAGGGGTTTTAGACTGGCAAAATGTGTTATTTTCTTATATGCCAACCTGTATTATGAATGCATAGTATAATATATATATATATATATATATATATATATATATATATATATATATATATATATATATATATATATATATATATATATATATATATATATATATTAGAGCTGTAAAAAACTCGAAATATTTTTAACCCGGGCTGACATTTTTTAGCCCGGGTGGACTTGAAACCCGGGTTTAACTTGAAATCGAGCTTAAACTCGAAAAACGAGCTACAGCTCGGAAAACTCGACATTTGAGCCAAAGTTTAAAAACGAGCCTTCGGGCCTATAAAGAAAAAAAAACTCGATTTTTATTACGCAAAATATGTTTTTGAAGGATAAAAAATTCTCATTTAATCTGTGCTCAATTTGTGTACAGCAAATATTTAAATTTCTCTATTACATAATACAAAACTCAGATGTACAGCAAATTTATTTCAATTGTACTTTTTGATAGCCTTAGCATTATTTATTTTATATTGACATAATCGAGCGAAAATTGCCTTAATTTTATTATATATAGTGTTTTATATTATAGGTTAAATAATGAATTTTTAAATGTAATGTTTTAATATTAATTTTATTTTTAATCAAATTTATTGTAATACAAATAAATAATCGATTTATTAAATTGTTAAATATTTGTAATAATCTTTACAAATGCTATTTTATAATTTCCTTATATTATTGCTATATAAACTTTTTTTTTTCTGATTTTGGTAAATTTGTAAATTTTATAAAAAATTAAATACACTTAAAAAAACACACAATTTAGATTAGTATTTTAATTAATGAATATCAGTGAGTTTTAGGTTTAATCTCTCTCTCTCTCTCTCTCTCTCTCTCTCTCTCTCTCTCTCTCTCTCTCTCTTAAGTTTTTTTAAATACTAACAAATATTAAATTGATCCAAAAATTAAAAAATTGTTAATCGTTAAAATTAAAAATTCCACATCTTTGAAAATAAACATTTTTTGTGTGTTTATTTTGATATATTGCAAGTAAAAAATCTCTAAATAAAAAAATATTTGTTAGATTTCTAAAAATTTAAAAATATTTGTTACCTTTGAGATGCTCTGACAAACAAACAAAACAAAAATCCCAACTGTAACGTCTTCACTCGTATGATAAGAAACAGTACACCCAATTAAAGTGACTCCAGTCCAGTCTTTTTATACTTCTCGAGGCAAATTGAACTTCACATATCCATTAATATGGCAACATGGCCAACATACTACTCGAATTAGTCTGATATTTCAAACAACTGTTGTTTTTTTGTTTATATATAAATATTATAATTATTATGACCTAGCTGTTATGGCCGAGTAGTGAAGGCAGCTGACTCGTAACTGTGTACTCCTCACCGAGTATAGGTTCGAGCCTCTGCTGGGTGCGTACGTCAAGTGTGAGAGCACAACACGAGGTGCATGATCGATGTGCTTGCACCGATCAGCCTGCCTAGATGTTTCCACGGTTTCTCTAGGCTGTCATGGTGAATGCCGGGCTATGTACTTAGGCCGTGGCCGGCCCGTGTGTGCTTTTCCATTAATTGGAAAGTCCTTACCTGTCGATAAGACAATATCTTGACTGGGACTGGGATTGGTGTATAGCACGATAACACTGCAATTTGGCAAGCAATATATATATATATATATATATATATATTATTACTCTAAACTACATCAATATAAAAGTTAATAGGGTTAATTAATGTTCCAGAAAAAAAACGTCATGTCATCGCGCTCTTGTGTAGGGTTTGTTTAATTCATGTTAAAGTCGACGTCATAAGTGAGTACTAAATAACATTGGCCAATATAGGAAAATAGCACATTTTGCCAGTATAAAAATAATTCGCAATTTTTTTGAGAGCATTGATGTTGTTAACAGGTTGAATTAGTACCTCAAGTATGCAAGAAAAATAATAATAACCAAAATATAGCTAATTTTCCAAAGAAAATAGCCAAAAACTATGTTTGTCCTATGCTAAGCAATGTTATTCATTACTCAAGAAGAGCATCGGAAAGCATTCAGAATGACGTCATGCGTACACACCCTATAGATCTCTTGTATATTTTCGCTTTGTCGCCATGTTTGTGGTGCCTAATGCATTGTTCAGCATAGGGGAAACATATTTTTTTTCGTACCATCAAGTCTATGCTGAGAAAAGTACATCGTAGAGGTTTCAACTCAAAACTAACTTTTTAGATATCATATAAAAACTTTGGATCAATATTTTATGAAACTGAAAATAGAATAAAATTCAGACAGATGGTTTGCCCCCCCCCCCCTAAAATTATT
Organism: Ecdyonurus torrentis; assembly: GCA_949318235.1. Classification (NCBI taxonomy): domain Eukaryota; kingdom Metazoa; phylum Arthropoda; class Insecta; order Ephemeroptera; family Heptageniidae; genus Ecdyonurus; species Ecdyonurus torrentis. The sequence continues at coordinate 2,133,971 of OX439133.1, forward strand.
TTTTTTTTTTGTTACGGCTATAAGGATTTTTCTAACGTTTTTAAGTTTTTCTTTTTTATCCTGTCCCTTTTACAAACAAATATTTGTGAATTTAGCCTTTAATTTTTTTTAGTAAACTCTTTCTAAGATGCACACGGCACATTTTCTCGTGTTGCTAATTGAAAATTGTTTTACCAAAATTTTCAATCATTTCATTTATTTTCACTTCAATTTTTATTAAAAATAAATTAAAATATATAATTATATAAAAAAATGTATATATATATATATATATACATAAAAATGTTATTAATAATAATAATTTATCTTCTTATTAAGTTATTCCAAAGTACTTGAATAATTGGCAACAATGGTCATATGAGAGTTGAAAACAATATGCATTGTTTTTACTTTTTTTTCTATAACTTTTTTTTTATTTTAAACGACTTTAATTTAAAATTTAAACTGGTCAATTGATGGAGCAAACATGATTTAAAATGTTTGTTCTTACATAACAAAGAGCAAAAATGTAACGGCTTTTTTTTATTGGATGTTCACTTTCATACAGTTTTTATATTTATTTGTTTGTTTGTTTATTTATTTATTTATTTATTTATTTATTTATTTATTTATTTATTTATTTATTTATTTATTTATTTATTTATTTATTTATTTATTTATTTATTTATTTATTTATTTATTTATTTATTTATTTATTTATTTATTTATTTATTTACTTATTTATTTGTAGAGACCGGATTTAATGTTTTCAACATTTTTTTTCTGTCATAGTTAGGTCAATTTTAATAAAAAATGAATCCGAATTGAGCAATTTTAAGTCGTTTGAGACCCATTTATTTTCAACATTTACCAACATTTTTTGTTTTTTCAACATTTTCAACATTTTTTAACATTTTCCAACATTTTTAATGTTTTTCAACATTTTTGCATAATATTGCTTCAAAAAAAAAAAAAAACAAACAAACAAACACAAAAAAAAAAAAAAAAAAAAAAAAAAAAAAAAAAAAAAAAAAAAAAACGAAGGAACGAACGAACTTCAAAATTTTAGATTTTAAATGTAAATTAAATTACTATACACAACTTAGCCAAGTTGGTGCCTATAAATATTATATTTTATTTTTTTTACTTTATTATTATTATTTTTTTTGTGGACTCGTTAAAAAAATGGAACTAAAATTAAAAAATATGTACGTACTTGTTTGCTTTCTTGTTTACCATAACCGTGTAAGAAATAACGAAATAACGCGTGAAAATAAGCTACCAAACGATAATTTTAATTTTGTTGCATTGATGACGTCGTAGAATAATATAAATACAAAATTTGAAGGGGGCTGGGGGAAGAGCAATAAAATTTTGAATTACGAAATTATTTTGATTTTAAACGTTAATTACTTTTTTTTTTTTTTTTTTTTTTTTTTTTTTTTTTTTTTTTTTTTTTTTTTTTTTTTTTTTTTTTTTTGTAGTAGGATGTAATAATGTTAACTCAAAATTTAACATAGAAAGTGACGGACTCGGAAATCGTTAAAAGGGGAACTATATTTTCGCAACAATTCTTTATACATTTTTTTTATTTATTTCCAGCACAACAAACACTACAGTTTTCAAATGAAATCGGGTAAATTAAAAAAAAAAAAAAAAAAAGTGTTATTAATGCTGTTCGTAAACCCTGTTCTCTTGCACCAAAAAATGCGCATTCCATTTGAATAACCAAAGGCGATCGTCATTTTTGGTGCAGAGAACAGGGTTTACGAACAGCATTAATTGTTCTGAAAAAAGTTTGAAAAATGTTTTAATTTTTAAAAGTTCTAATTCGACTAAAATTTGCCGCTGAAATTTGAATTTCTACATTTGCATAATTTTTTAAAACTGGAATAACATAAATATTTGATCGTGTTTTCACATGTTTGACGTAGCTAAATTTTTAAGTAACATTTCATCTTTGCTTTTGAGTTAATATTATAATTTGCAACCTTCTACTGTAGTTTGAGAGATATCAGTCGGTCACCTACTCCCTAGTAAATGTACATTTTTTTTTTTTTTTTTTTTTTTTGAGGCACATGTGCCCATTGGTAATCTAACAAACCAAACAAAAAATGTCTTTATCTGACAATTAAGATGAGCTGTGGAAATTTTCAGCAGTATTTTTGGGTAGTTGTTATACATAATATGAATAACATAAAAAATCTTCGGGATCAAAATTTGAATTTGCAAGAGATGTGAACATTTTATATAAACGTTGAAAAATATTAACTGAAAATATTAATAAATATAGAAAAATATCTTAAAACCTAAGTTTCTACAGGTAAATTATTATTATTTATTGTATTTTGACATTTATTTTGTTATGAAATCATAGCACACATATAAAAAAATGTGTAAAAGTTGGTGTATTCATTGCGGAAATATAAATAATCGATTTTTGGGCTGTTTTACAATTTTCAACATTTTTCAACATTTTTTCCGAAAAATCAACATTTTCCAACATTTTGCCAACATTTTTTACCCAAAAAATCACCTTTTTTTGTGACATTTTTGTAAAAAAAAATCAACATTAAATCCGGTCTCTATTTATTTGTTTATTTATTTATTTACTTTTTTATTCATTTATTTATTTATTTATTTATTTATTTATTTATTTATTTATTTATTTATTTATATGCATATCTATTTATATATATATTTCAGTTTTAATATAATTGACCTTTATTTTTATTTAATTTTTTGCTTGCTTGCTTGCTATATTGTGTTATCCTGCTAATTTCTATTTTGCACTAAGCCAGTAGTGTAGGACAGTAGGCATCTGTTTTGTGAATGTACGTGGGTATTTGACAACACACTTAAACAACAATGAGCTATTACTTAATGTTGATAAAACTGAGATATTGCAATTTCAGAGTTTACAAAATAAAAGCCAAAAAATTACCAGAGGTTCTGTAATTAAATTTCTTGTAATTTATATTGATGATTCTTTAAGATTTGTCATTCATGTAAATTATTTGTGTAAGAAATTATCTTCTGTAATCTTTGCAATCAGTGAACTGAGGCATGAATCTGATTGTAATTGTTTTGTAACATTGTACTATGCAAATTTTCATTCTCTTATTAAATACGGTATTGTATGCTGGGGAAACTCAGTCGACAGCTACCGTGTTTTTACTCTTTAAATAAAAGTGCTAAGGACTATGCTATTTAAAAAAAAATACTGAATCGTGTAAAAATGTTTTTCAAAATTTAGAAATTTTGCCTTTCCCCTGCATATTTATCTTTGAATGTGCTATGTATGTGTTTAAAAACAAAGAAAGGTTCCAAAGAAAGCATGAAATGATTCATTCTCACAATACCAGAAGTCGCAATGTCAATATCGCACCAAAGTACTGTAGACTTGAGTTCTATAGAAATGGTCCTTTCATGTCCTGTACTAGAGTTTTTAATAAATTACCTTTTGTGATTTAAAAACAGAAACTTGTGAAAAAAAAATTTGAGAGAATGTTATATACCTTATTATTGCAACATTGTTTTTATAGTGTGAATGAATTTTTGAATATGTAATTTTATTTTTAATATATCCTAATATGTGAGATGTTTCTCGTATTTTAGTGTGTCTTGTTTGTAAGCTAGTATGTAAGTTGACGTAAACAAAAAATAACCTAAACAAATGTACAGAGTCTTGTATTGCTGCTTTGATTGTAGGAGACTGGAAAATAAAATATTTTGAATTGGAACACTACACAGTAAATATAAAATACAAACAAAATAATAAAAGCCACTTAAAGAGCAAGTTCAAAGGTTACAACATGGCTTCTTCAATGTTAGATACTGAGAAAAACTGTTCACATACTCACATATAATATGGTGAATTTAAAATATTAGTTGAATTAATATTACTATAGATATGTTTTTTTAAAAAAAAACAGCTATTGTATTAAAAGATTAAAATAAAACTTTATTTAAAATATAACACTTGATATAGATAATACATATACATAAACATTTTTATTGAAATAATTATTTTTAGCAAAGAATTAAGATTTTTAAATATTTTGTGTATTTAGCAAGGCATTGAATTGCATTAGTTTTTTTTTTTTTTTTTTTTTTTTGACAATATTTTGTAATATCAGCAGTAAATTGTGATTTTTAAATTCTTAAGTTTTAACATTTTATAAGTTCATTGAAATTCGCTTCAGTTAAATCAAAAGCTGAATACAAATTTGCAAACATGCTGAAAATATTGATATTACAAGATTCGTTATAACACATGCATTTACAATTCTGGAAATTAAATAAACACAGAAATTGTTAAAGACTCTTAATTTTTTTTATTGATTGGTAGAATCAATAACAAATAATTTTATGATGTCCTTGAAGCTTATTAGTTTAGCGCGCGGGTAAAAGCGAGGGAAGCTAATTTCCCTAATTTAACATTATACGCTTATGGGGAAAAACACATTTTTTAAAATATTTAAAAACAATATTGCATTGATTCCGGAGATATTATAATTTTAAATGCTAAACATACTTTTACGTGTTTTATAATATAGAAATTTTGTAACAGTTTTTAAACCGATAACTTCTACTGGTTTTTCCTTGTATTTTTAAAATAAAAGGAAAATAAAGCCATAGGCCATATAGAACAACATGTGCTTTTTAATGAACAAATACGATATGGGATCTCGAAAACTGTTGACAATTTTTACGTGAATGTTAATTTAGCTCCACGACAGGGCTTGAAAATATTAAAAAGTATGCAATTTGCGTGACAATTCATATTTTTGACGTCAAAAACATGCAAAATAAGGTAAGAATATTAATGAGGTTGCATAAATCAAAATTTTCTGAGTTACTGTTGGGATTTGAAGCAAAATAAAGTTAAATTTATGTAAGTCCCATCAAGTGTTTTGTGATATGATTGCTCATGTTTTTTAATGGTCTATTTCTTTAAGTTAAACTGTTAAGGAGGCTAAGTAAAGACATAAATATATTGCATCTTTTTTAAATAGACTAATTATTTCATAATTAAAATTTTAGCATTATAAACAAATAATTATTCAACTAACTTTTCTAATTCAAACATACATGCCATTGTAATAAAAAATAAACGAATGAACTTAAAATAATTCTACATTATGGGTTTGCATGCTCAATCTTATTAATATGGGTTGATTATATAAAAATGTTTAAAAAGTGTGTGTGTGTTATTTCACAATAAATTTATTTGTAACATATAAAAATAAACTTAGATGAACAATTGTAATCTAGCCAACCAGTCTTAGTTAATAGTAAACAATTATGATTGTTATCGTTAAAAAAACTTTGTTTGTTTCCAAAAAATTTAACTTCTCTGGTAAGTGAAGTCCACATCCACGTGCCTTCTTTATCAACATCGGTGCCACTTGACCATATGGCACCTGTTTTCCACACTTTATCAATTTCAGGCTTCAGACTGTCCCACTCTTGTTGTGAGTCTATAGTGAAAAGTCTCATGTTGTGAGATGAGCAGAAATCTTGAGCTTCGTGCCAAGTCTTAAGATGCTGATGACTAGAGAAGAAATATCTAATATTACCGATTTTTGTAGTTTTTAAACCAAGCACTGACAATTCACTGGAAAGTTTATCAGATAAAGACAAATTATTTGTTGTCATATTTTTATGATTTTCATTAACAGACTGTTTGATTTGATCAGCTTTGTTGTCTAACTGCTTCTGTTGTCCACTTAATATTTCCATTTTACTGTCTAATTGCTTCTGTTGTCCACTTAATATTTCCATTTTACTGTCTAACTGCTTATGTTGTCCACTTAATATTTCCATTTTACTGTCTAATTGCTTCTGTTGTCCACTTAATATTTCCATTTTACTGTCTAACTGCTTATGTTGTCCACTTAATATTTCCATTTTACTTTCTAATTGCTTCTGTTGTCCACTTAATATTTCCATTTTACTGTCTAACTGCTTATGTTGTCCACTTAATGTTTCCATTTTACTGTCTAACTGCTTATTTTGTCCACCTAAAGTTTCCATTTTACTGTCTAATTGCTTCTGTTGTCCACTTAATGTTTCCATTTTACTGTCTAACTGCTTATGTTGTCCACTTAATGTTTCCATTTTACTGTCTAATTGCTTCTGTTGTCCACCTAATATTTCCATTTTACTGTCTATTTGTTCACTTATTTGGTTCAATTTCTTGTCAAATTGCTTCTGTTGTCCAGTATTTTGATTGATTTTATTGTCTAATTGCTTCTGTTGTTCTTTTATTTCATCTGTTTTACTGTCTAATTTTTCACTGATTTGATTCACTTTACTGTCTAATTGCTCACTGATTTGATTCACTTTACTGTCTAATTGCTCACTGATTTGATTCACTTTACTGTCTAATTGCTCACTGATCAGATCCACTTTGTTGTCAAGTTGTTTCTGTTGTCCACTAACCACAGACAAAACAAAATTCTCTTCTCCTCTCAACTCTTGCATTAGTTCGTTCATTAGGTTCAGTTCATCTTCAAACTTGTTTCCAATTAGTTCAATTTTATTTGTTAGTTTGTTTAATTTTTCGTCCATCTCGAGAGGCTGAAACAAGAAAATTATGTTGTTATTGTTTTTGGTGTTAAAAATGAAAACAATTTTAAAATCAATCTTTCCTTAAAAATTAAAAAATAAAATCTGTAATATATATAATTTCTAATAATATTTTGATATTTGAAAATAGTGCTTTTTTTTAATAATCTTGTCAATTAAAATAATACTTTAGTATACATTTGATATAGATTATTACTGATTAAAAATATTAGTTACGTCGTTTTAAATATAATAAAATATGAAATAAACTTTTAAAATAATTTCCAAATTAATGATTTCCATTCCAAACACTCTAAAATTTTTAACAATTTAACTAATTTAACTTAAAAAATATTTTGCTGAAATGCATTATTTTAGCTGCACATAATAACTCCTTTTTTTATCTCGAATAAGTTAGGATTAGTATAACTGAAGTAATGCACACCTTTTTATGAAAACAATTTATTGTTGGCACAAATTTAAAAATGAAATTATAAATATTTACATATTTATTGTTATTGAAGCCATAGACCATGCACATAAAACAACATGTGCTCTTAAATGAATAAACACAAAATGTGATCTTCAAAACTGATGACAATTTTTACCAGAATATTATAGTAGCCCCACGAGAGAACGTGAAAATGTAAAGTATACTGTAAAAAAGTACTACTTTTACTCTACTTTAAAAAAGTACTGTAAAGTAAGCAATTATAGTAACGATTTATGTTTATGACGTCAGAGACATGCAAAAATTAGTATGAAAATGTTGTGCGGTTTGCATAAATTGAAATTTCTGATCACTGCTACGGAGCTACAGTTGGGTTTTGAGACAAACTAAAGTTATTTATATAAGTCCCATCAAGTGTTTTGTAATATAAATGCTTATGTTTTTCTTTGGTCTATTCCTTTAAATTAATGAGAAATTAAATACAATGTAAATATAATATAAAAATTTACCTGAGCGTGTAAGTTTGCAATTGTGCAGGAAAGCATCAAAACAACGAGAGTACTTGTTTTCCACTTCATCTCGAATCTAGAACATATAATTATTACATTATATATAAAATTACATAGTTGTGCTAATATTATATAGTCTAACATAAATACCTTGAAATTTAAATAAAAATACAAAAAAAATTTAACCTAAAGAAAAAAAATTATATTATATAAAAAAGATTATACATTATGCAGAATACTTTGAGCCTAACCTAAAAATTGATGAAGTTTATGTACTTATCTTTACCACACTTAAATTTAGAACTTTTTATTAACTAAATTATTATATTTTGCATGACAACATTTATATGCTTGTAAAAATATAAGACACACAAAATGATTAAAAAAAAAAAAAAAAAAATCTTACCACTAATATTTATATGTTTATTAATATATTATGAAGATATATATATATATATATATATATATATATATATATATATATATATATATATATATATATATATATATATATATATATATATATATATATATTTATATATATATTTATATATTTATATACATATATATATATATATATATATATATATATATATATATATATATATATATATATATATATATATATATTAGAGCTGTGGAAATCGTAAAAAAAAATGAAACCGGAAAACCGGTATTAAATATTATCGGTTCGATTTAATCGTATAAATTTTTAATGATTCGATTTTTTATATTTTCGATTTTTCGGAGCTTTTAGTAAAAAATCGAATGTCTATTCTAACAAAAAGTGCGTTCTGTTTTCTTAAACCTCATTATTAAAAACCTAAAAATCAATTTATTATTATCGGTTTTTACTAATAATAAATAGTTATTAATATTTACACCAATTTCGGTTTCCTAAAGCATTAAAAACTTTAATTAGAAAACCTAATTTTTAGAAAAAAGGAACAAAAAAATCGTTAATTATTTTTTATTACATATGATATGAATTAATTTTTTTTTTATTATCCCCTCACTCTATTCTTTTTCTTCATTCTAGTTCTTTCTTATCTAGTTTTTCATTATTATTATTATTGTTGCCCTCTGATTATAATTTAGTATGTGATCAAAAATTTCACTGATGTTTTCTGTTGGGGTTAGGTGTAAGAGTAGGCCAGACATATTAATGCTGTTCGTAAACCCTGTTCTCTGCACCAAAAATGACGATCACCAATGGTTATTCAAATGGAATGCGCATTTTTTGGTGCAAGAAAACATGGTTTACGAACAACACTATTGTCAGGCTTAAACCTCGCCCTTTCAAACATTTGTATTTTTTTTCTTTGCATTTTTTTGAATAAAGACGATTATTTATTTATTATTTATTTATTCATTTATTTATTTATTTATTTGAAGCGTTTTTAAAAATTAAAAAGTTAAATTAATTCTGATATACAGCAAAATCTCAAAGATTTTACTTTACTGAGACCTTTCTTTCTCTCTCACTGTGAGACTGGCCAACAAAATACTTTACAATTCAGGTGCGACGTCTTATTGTGTTGTATAGAACTTTCAGGTAGATAATATAATACTGTATAGTATATTATTAAGTGTTATACAAATTTAAAGTATCTATATTTTCAATCGAATCACTAATGTTTGAAAACCATCGTATACTACAGAAAAAATGCAATCTTTTGCATATAAATATCATTTCATTAGCAGCACTATAATTAATTTTAATTTCATTTCTCCCTCTGCTATAACCTTTAATATTAAATATTCAACATTGATGTTTATATGCAAAATATTGCAAATTTTCTGTAGAATACGATGGTTGTAAAAAAACATAGATTTGATTGAAAACATAGATTTTTTTTAAATTTTTATAGCTCTTAATAAATTACGTATAATTAGGTATATTTTATTATCTACCTCAAAGTTCTATACAACAATAGGATGTCGCACCTGAAATTTGTAAAAGTATTTTTTGGTTATTCTAACAAAAAATACAAGTTGCAAGGTCTCACTATCTCGCGAGCCTCGGTCTCACTCACTTTTTTTTGCGGGCCTTTTGGCTCGCTCTTCAGTAAAAAAAAAAAAATATATATATATATATATATATAGAAAAACTTAAAATTTTGCCCACATATTTATATTTGTTATAATATAAGTTAACTCCATGATACATGCACTTAAATCACTTGTGTAAGCGCATTTTCTATTGTAACATTTAAAATAAGGCTTCGAGATCATTGCGAGCCAACTAAATTTAAAATGTACTTAGGTTGGCTTGGCATAAGGCTTAAGTCCGGGCTCTCGGACCAGGACTTTGCTTTTGTGGACCACTTTTTTTATTTGTTTAAATAGAATTTATGCTTTTTTTTTTTAATTTTCAGTTTCAATTTAACTTTTTAAGACAGTTTTTTTTGTTTTGTTTTTCACTGTACTTCTTGCACGTATGTAGATAAACTATAACTTATATTATATATTTTTAAAAGTTATTAAATTTATATATTTCATTCATAATATTTATATAAAATATATATTTTAATATTGAATATAATCGAGTTGGGCCCGTAAATGACTCGTAAAAAAATACTTGAAAAGAATACAAGACTACAAAATGATAAAATTCTCTTTTTTTTTACTACAATGTTTAATACGAATATATAAAAAAAATCATTTGCAACTTCTGTCTTAAAAAAAACTATATTTTTGTATATGCATAGTGAGAAATTAGCTTTTTTTTTTTTTTTTTTTTTTTTTGTCACAGAGAGGCTCGAGACAAAGAAAGAAAAAAAGAAAGAAAGAAAGAAAGAAAGAAAGAAAGAAAGAAAGAAAGAAAGAAAGAAAGAAAGAAAGAAAGAAAGAAAGAAAGAAAGAGAGAGAGAGAGAGAGAGAGAGAGAGAGAGAGAGAGAGAGAGAGAGAGAGAGAGAAAGAAAGAAAGAAAAAAAGAAAGAGAGAGAGAGAGAGAAAGAGAGAAAGAGAGAAAGAAAAAAATCACACAAAATGCGTCAACTTCTTATAGAAATTAAAACAACGAATAATACTAAATCGTCACTTTAAACAAAAATACTTCTATCTTATTATAGAATATTTATATAATTTGCAAAATATAAAAAAATCTTCTAATCTCTCTCTCTCTCTCTCATTAAGGTAGGAAATTCTTAATTCTCAGTTTTAAAATTTAAACAGAAACTATAATAAGATATTCATGAAAAAAAATTCCAAACCTATAAATAAAAACTGTCGCGAAAAAAATTCTTATTAAAAACAATGAAATGTGCTAGAATTTTTTTGTATTTTATTGATACACATTTAAAAACCATATAAAATAAATATTTTTTCTAACATATCAAACAAGAAATTTTCCCATCAATTTTTGTCGAAATACTTATAAATATATATTTTAAAGAATTACTTTCATTTTACATATTAATTTCAATTGGTTTTTATAACTACATAGAGGAATTAAAAAATGGAAAAAATGTTTGAAAGCGGAGAGGGACGGGGGGATTATAAGAAAGGTTGAAGCCCTCAGACGTTCAGGTGGTTGTGTTTTGCTTTCTGAAGGATATAGTAAAAAATATATTCTTCCTAATAAAAATTGGTGGCAGTATTTTAAAACTTTATTTTTTTTTATCAGTTTAAAATATAAATATATCTGCTCCGATATTTAATGTTTTTAAATATTTTAACACGTTTAAATAATATATTGTTTTTCTCTATCGTTATACACCCCTAAAAAATAGAGCTATAATACTGTTTAATTGCAAATGTTTGTATATATCTTGTTAAGATTTGCATAAAAAAAGAGAAATTATTTTGTTTAGCTTGTGAAAAGTTTTTTTGAAAAGAAAGCACTTCAATAATTTAACCAACTACGAAAATAAACTTTAAATGCAATCATTCGATTTAATTAAAAAACTATAAAATGATTTTTTTGGCTAAAAATTTTATCTTATAAATCTTGCATTATACTAGTTTTGTTTAATAGTTTCTTCTGCTACGTTTAGGATACAAAAGAATGTTTGAAACATCATATTAGGCAATTTTGCATACGCACAAAAATATGTGTTTTCCGTAATTTATACTCTTTGTAGTAAAATTTAAGCAACATATTCAGAATCAGCATAACATTTGCGTTTAGAAATGAATTTTCAAGACCCAAAATTTTGAAATCTAGAAACGCCTTTTTTAAATTATTCATTAATTTCTCAAGAACTATACTTCGCGTCAAAAATTTGTTATTACAAGAAATACGTAAAATTATGTTATACACCATCTGTAGAAATTTCAGATCATTTGAACTTTTTTTGACAAATTGTCAACGTTTTTAAAGAATATAAAATGAGAAATTTTAAAAGTGCGATGTAAAATATTATTATACAATAACATTACTTTTAAAATTTCTCATTTGAAATTATTTCAAAACGTCAGCAATTTGTCAAAAAACTTCATATGATCTGAAATTTCTACACATATGGTGTATAATTTAATTATACGTATTTCATGTGATTACAAATTTTTGAAGCGACGTATAGTTCTTGAGGATTTAATAATTAAAAAGGGGCGATTCTTCTTCACAAAATTTTGAGTCTTGTAGATTCATTTCTGAACGCAATTTTTTTGCTGATTCTAATTATGTTGTTAAAATTTTACTAAAATGTAAAAGTAAAAAACACAGAAAACGCATATTTTCTCATGTATGTAAAATAGCCTTATACTATTTTAAGAATTATTTTGTATCCTAAATGTAGCGGAAAAATCTGCTTTACAAAAATGGAGCTATACAAGATTGATTAGACAAAAAATTTAGCCAGATTTTTTTTTTTTTTTTTTTTTTTTTTTTTTACAATAGACCTTTCCCAAAAGTCGCTTTTCAGAAAAGTAAACAAACTTTTACCCCTAAATTTGGCCGCCATCTTGATTTTGGTGCAAAAATGTAAACAAAGGGTGAATTAACATGTAAACAAATGGGGCATTGAGGCACTTTTTAAGGTCAAATTTTAATTATTTCTAGTAAAATATTGCAAAATTTAACTGCGCAAAAACATTTTGCCACATCTTGTTTTGAATCGAGCAAGAGCTTAAAAAAAAGTGGTTTAAAATAAAAAAAATTTCCCGCCTGAGAAAAAAACATATGCTATCCGTAATCGTAGTCGCGTATCACAATAAAAACTCAAAAATATTTCGTTCTGGACGTCAATTTATGTGATAAAATTAAAGTTTGACATATTGTGATGTCGCAAATACCATTTTTTCCACGTAAATGCGTAAAATAGTACTCTAATTATGTAATTAACGGCAAAGTACCTTGGTTTTCTGCAACAGTGATCAAAAAGTAAACAAACTCGCTGCCGCAGAGAAAACGTCATGCACCTGTATTGAACTACAAATACGGGAAGTATTCATATTTTATACACAGATATGTTAAGAAAAAAGGGCAATTTACTTTGTGGAACCTTTTTTTGTTTCAGATGCAGGGAATTTATAAGCGTAGCAGCCATAATAGCAAATTAATCGTAAGTAAACGAGGTCATGTTTACATGAAAATTTCATGATTTTTTTTTTTTTTTTTTTTTCAAGTTTATTTTGCGTTTTGCATTATCATGATATGCGATTATTATAACATAAAAAGTACAAAATTTCTCCCCTCTATTAAATATATCAACTTCCCCCTTGAAGTTATAAAAAAAAGAAAAAAAAAAGATACACCTTATATCGATCAGGTCACCCACTATTAATTTTCCCTTCTACCTTGCAGTATAATGTACAAAGGTATTTACACTATACAGTATGTACATTATGTACATTATGTACATATAGTAATATACACATGTACATAGTACACTCCTCCACAATAAATCTGACTGATTGCGTTAAAGTTTCCCCATATATTTAACATTTTGAGAGATTAACGCTTTGGTCAGATTTATTGTGGAGGAGTGTACAGTACATACAGTAAAGTGTATGTGTATACATGCATTTTGTATGCATACATTACATGCAGTGATATTATATACATATCTGTACAGTACGTATAGTATGACATATACGATGCTTACCCGTCGAAGTGAACGAACTGCACTTTACAAATTTTGTGAAAAATGACAGTTCTACCGCACTTTACAAATTCCAAGTTCCCCCATCTAGTTCTCATGTTAAAACGCGTAGAAGCACCAAACGCAGATCGTTCATTTTGAGTGAAATTTGTGAAGTGCACTTCGTTCACTTCGACAGGTAAACATCAAATGTGCATCTATAATTCAGTATATAATGTTACGTATGTGTGTACATAGAGTAACGTACAGCTCTGGCCAAAAGTTCCCAAACGATTTGCATAGGCAACCCACCACAACACTATGTTATCTTTATGAGATAATGCTGCGGCCGCCGCTGCCCCGTTCGGTAACTTTTGACCAGAGCTGTACATAATATAGTACATACAATGTTACATATGTACAGTCCTGGCCAAAAGTTTAAGAAAGGGGGAAGCCGCTGCTGCAGCGTTTTCCTATAAAGATAACATAACATAACGTGGTTGCGGGTTGCCTATACAAATCATTCCCAAATCAACGCATTGTGCCTGCAGTGTGTCAGTGCAGCTGGAGTCTATGCCCATCGACTCCTCCTGCACTCACTGAAGTAAGTTCTGCAGGCACAATGAAATCAACGCATTGTGCCTTCAGTGTGTCAGTGCAGCTGGAATCTATGCCCATCAACTCCTCCTGAACACTCGTTGACATAACTGTTAAATCCTTAATGTCACTGAAAATCTCTCTCTATCTCTCTTTCTCTTGCAGACAATGTCATCACATGAAACTACTGTGTAAATCGATGTTGTTGCGTTGTTGCGAGCTAAATGTGTAACTAGTTTTTTGTCTGGCAAAGCAAAATGTGTAAGTCGTTATTTGTTACGCGTAGCAATATGTGTAAGCTGTTTTTTTGTCAAGCTAAGCAAAATGTGTAAGTCGTTCTCGAACGTAATGGAGATGGCGCTTGACTTACACATATTGCTCCGCCTGACAAAATATGACTTACACATTTATAGCTTCGCCTGACAAAATACGAGTTACACATTTTGCTCGCAACAACGTCAATATGGAATTATGACAGAAAATTTTTAACATGACAACTTGTTTTCTTCCCCCCACTTATTTATTGTTCTTATTTTTTTTTTAATCTCACTATTTGCCCCTATTTGTTATTATCATATGTAGGATTTGTGCAAGTGTAGCTATTTGACAAGTCCTTGATAGTAAAACCTGTGCAGTTCCAAACAAGGTCAATGCAGAGTAATGGCAATATAGTCTCTCTCTCTCTCTCTCTCTCTCTATGGTGATTATTGCATGCTGCTCAGAGATATAATGTACCATACCCATGGAAAATTAAATCTATGTGGTTTAAGCAGAAAAAAGGGGAGGGGGGAGTTGGTAACGCTGAAGGTAAAAATCTGTAAATCTGTCATATTGTCATTTAAACATGGACAGCAGTTTCATGATGTGGTGACAATGCCTTCAATAGAGAGAGAGAGAGAGAGAGAGAGAGAGAGAAAGAGACTATATTGCCATTACTCTGCATTGACCTTGTTTGGAACTGCACAGGTTTTACTATCAAGGACTTGTCAAATAGCTACACTTGCACAAATCCTACATATGATAATAACAAATAGGGGCAAATAGTGAGATTAAAAAAAAAATAAGAACAATAAATAAGTGGGGGGAAGAAAACAAGTTGTCATGTTAAAAATTTTCTGTCATAATTCCATATTGACGTTGTTGCGAGCAAAATGTGTAACTCGTATTTTGTCAGGCGAAGCTATAAATGTGTAAGTCATATTTTGTCAGGCGGAGCAATATGTGTAAGTCAAGCGCCATCTCCATTACGTTCGAGAACGACTTACACATTTTGCTTAGCTTGACAAAAAAACAGCTTACACATATTGCTACGCGTAACAAATAACGACTTACACATTTTGCTTTGCCAGACAAAAAACTAGTTACACATTTAGCTCGCAACAACGCAACAACATCGATTTACACAGTAGTTTCATGTGATGACATTGTCTGCAAGAGAAAGAGAGATAGAGAGAGATTTTCAGTGACATTAAGGATTTAACAGTTATGTCAACGAGTGTTCAGGAGGAGTTGATGGGCATAGATTCCAGCTGCACTGACACACTGAAGGCACAATGCGTTGATTTCATTGTGCCTGCAGAACTTACTTCAGTGAGTGCAGGAGGAGTCGATGGGCATAGACTCCAGCTGCACTGACACACTGCAGGCACAATGCGTTGATTTGGGAATGATTTGTATAGGCAACCCGCAACCACGTTATGTTATGTTATCTTTATAGGAAAACGCTGCAGCAGCGGCTTCCCCCTTTCTTAAACTTTTGGCCAGGACTGTACATATGTAACATTGTATGTACTATATTATGTACAGCTCTGGTCAAAAGTTACCGAACGGGGCAGCGGCGGCCGCAGCATTATCTCATAAAGATAACATAGTGTTGTGGTGGGTTGCCTATGCAAATCGTTTGGGAACTTTTGGCCAGAGCTGTACGTTACTCTATGTACACACATACGTAACATTATATACTGAATTATAGATGCACATTTGATGTTTACCTGTCGAAGTGAACGAAGTGCACTTCACAAATTTCACTCAAAATGAACGATCTGCGTTTGGTGCTTCTACGCGTTTTAACATGAGAACTAGATGGGGGAACTTGGAATTTGTAAAGTGCGGTAGAACTGTCATTTTTCACAAAATTTGTAAAGTGCAGTTCGTTCACTTCGACGGGTAAGCATCGTATATGTCATACTATACGTACTGTACAGATATGTATATAATATCACTGCATGTAATGTATGCATACAAAATGCATGTATACACATACACTTTACTGTATGTACTGTACACTCCTCCACAATAAATCTGACCAAAGCGTTAATCTCTCAAAATGTTAAATATATGGGGAAACTTTAACGCAATCAGTCAGATTTATTGTGGAGGAGTGTACTATGTACATGTGTATATTACTATATGTACATAATGTACATAATGTACATACTGTATAGTGTAAATACCTTTGTACATTATACTGCAAGGTAGAAGGGAAAATTAATAGTGGGTGACCTGATCGATATAAGGTGTATCTTTTTTTTTTTCTTTTTTTTATAACTTCAAGGGGGAAGTTGATATATTTAATAGAGGGGAGAAATTTTGTACTTTTTATGTTATAATAATCGCATATCATGATAATGCAAAACGCAAAATAAACTTGAAAAAAAAAAAAAAAAAAAAAATCATGAAATTTTCATGTAAACATGACCTCGTTTACTTACGATTAATTTGCTATTATGGCTGCTACGCTTATAAATTCCCTGCATCTGAAACAAAAAAAGGTTCCACAAAGTAAATTGCCCTTTTTTCTTAACATATCTGTGTATAAAATATGAATACTTCCCGTATTTGTAGTTCAATACAGGTGCATGACGTTTTCTCTGCGGCAGCGAGTTTGTTTACTTTTTGATCACTGTTGCAGAAAACCAAGGTACTTTGCCGTTAATTACATAATTAGAGTACTATTTTACGCATTTACGTGGAAAAAATGGTATTTGCGACATCACAATATGTCAAACTTTAATTTTATCACATAAATTGACGTCCAGAACGAAATATTTTTGAGTTTTTATTGTGATACGCGACTACGATTACGGATAGCATATGTTTTTTTCTCAGGCGGGAAATTTTTTTTATTTTAAACCACTTTTTTTTAAGCTCTTGCTCGATTCAAAACAAGATGTGGCAAAATGTTTTTGCGCAGTTAAATTTTGCAATATTTTACTAGAAATAATTAAAATTTGACCTTAAAAAGTGCCTCAATGCCCCATTTGTTTACATGTTAATTCACCCTTTGTTTACATTTTTGCACCAAAATCAAGATGGCGGCCAAATTTAGGGGTAAAAGTTTGTTTACTTTTCTGAAAAGCGACTTTTGGGAAAGGTCTATTAAATCTAATTATCGTTTTTAAATTTTATTTATGAAACAGGTTAAAGAAATAAAAAAAAAAATCATTTTTGTATGCAAAACGTAACTAAATATTTGCAAATATTTTAAGATAATACTTCAGTTCAATTATTTTCGTATTTAAAGAGAAAATCTAGAAAGAAAAGAACTGTTAAAATATTTAATTTATTCACCCCCTCCCATATACCACTCTTTCCAAAAAAAGTCTAAAAGTTTTGTATTATATTGTAAACCTCCTGTTTTATATAGGTATATTATAAAGGATCGTCTGCTACCTGATCAGAAGACCCTCATTACCATATGCATTACTAAATATAGATAATTATAAAAAGTAAGTTTAGTGAACTTAAGTTGACACAGTTGTTATTTTAACAAAAATACATGAATATATCTTTTTTGATCGTCGTTCTAACATCATTTTTACTATTTATTGGTAATTATTGTGTATTAATTAAATTAATTTGATTAGTTTTCTTCCTGAAAAATAGCGCTAGAATGACAATCAAAACAGATATATGCGATTTTTTTTTATAAATAAAACAACTGCATTAATTTTAATTCACTACAATATATCTACTTATTAAAGATATTAAGTCACGCATAAGGTAATTGGGTCTTCTTGTCAGGTATATGCCTTTTGTGCAATAATAAATTGTACCCGCACCCTTTGAAACAAAACTTTTTTTAAGTAAAATTCTTAGCATACTCATAATAAATTTTTAAAAAATTGTAAATTACACACAATGGAGGTTATCGGTTTAGCGCGCGGGGTGATGCGGGGAAAGCTAAGGGTCCCCTAATTTAACATTACGCTTATGGGGGAAAACACGTTTTTTGCTATTTTTGAGAAAACTACTCCTCTGATTTCGGAGAAATTTAAATGAGAAATACTAGACATACTTTTACGTGTTTTAAGCCATAGAAAATTTTTACGAATTTTTTAAACCGATAACCTCCATTACATGTATATGACCTTTGTTAAAAAAATTAAATTTATTAGGCATTTAACGTTATATAATATTTAATAGACTATAATATAAAATAAATATTTCAAGGCGTAGAAAACCTTGAACAAAAAAATTGTGTACTATCCTAACAAACCTGAAAATCAACGTTGATTTGGCCGGAGTCATTTATTTCTAGTTTATTTTTATTTTCCATTCACAAAATGCCACTGGCGGTCACTGACGTCACAGCTTGCTACCTGACTACCCAGGCAAGCTGTGACGTCAGTGACCGCCAGCAGCATTTTTTGAATGGAAAATAAATCAATGACTCTTTCTTGATTTTCAACGTTGATTTTCAGGGTTATTAGGATATTACACAACTTTTTTGTACAAGGTGTTCTACGCCTTTCAGTATTTCATATTATATGAACAAGATATATTTATATATTATATAATATATTATATATCTTTTTGTGGTTTTGCAGAAAAATAACAATAATGTTTGATTAAAAAAAAAAAAAAAAAAAAGGATGGAATATAAAAGTCAGAAAATAATGGATCTCCACACAAACGTAGATAATTTAATTTTAGAATCAATTTAGTGTATTTTTCTAAGTAAGGGTTAGTCAAAGTTGGGCAGAAAAAGAAGAAAAGGAGGAAAGAAAAAGGTACATCAGGTATACATAAAAATCTGAATATGTTTTTACACAATCAGCTTTGCAGCAAGAGCATGAAAGGAGGAGGTAACAAAAGTCATTTTTTCAAAGAAGAATTTAGTCACTTAATTCAAAAAATAACTTTTATTAGAAAATATATACTGTGTTTAATAATCAAAGCAAATAAGCCAAGTAAAAAAATTAAATAAACCTGTTAAAATCCACAGTTTAATTAAAATTTATTATTTAGTTTATTTTTATTATATAAAAATGTTTCATTTAATATATAATAATATTTTATTCATATTATATAATAGTATTTTATTTACATTTTTAATATAACTATTCAATGTAAACTATTTAGCTAAAATGATTTATTTCATTTTTTTTTAAACTTATAAATTTTCTTTTTGAAAAAAAAAAACTCGAATTTTTTGGACGGTTTTTTGTATAAAATAAAACGAATAATCGATTCTTTGCTATACGGTTTTTGGATGCTTTAAACCGTTAATACTTAGTTCGATTTTTACAAAAAAAAAAACTGATTTTTTTTCAATATGTCGAAACCAAATTATTGAGATTATGAAATCGGTTTCGGAAAAAAAAAATAAAATCCACAACTCTAATTTATATAATTGAATTTCGATTTTTCGGTTTTTAAAAAGTCGTTTTTTTATAATTAAAAACCGCTTTTTACGGTTATTGTAAGAAAATTCAACAATAAATTTCATTTCGATTTTTTTATAATTTGTTTTCGGTTTCTCTCTTTTCATAAAACCGGTTATTCAGTAATTTTGAAACCGGTTTAAAAAAAAAACCGGAAGAAATCCACAGCTCTAATATATATATATAAGAGTTGGAATCTATTTATTTATATTTATGTGTTAAAATCTATCTTTTATCATTTTCTAATAATAATTACTAATTATTAGTAATTTTACTTTTTTTATCCTTCTCTTTCCCTCTCCCTCCCTCTCTCTCTCTCTCCCTCTCTCTCTCTCTCTCTCTCTCTCTCTCTCTCTCTCTCTCTCTCTCTCTCTCTCTCTCTCTCTCTCTCTCTCTCTCTCTCTCTCTCTCTCTCTCTCTCTCTCTCTCTCTCTCTCTCTCTCTCTCTCTCTCTCTCTCTCTCTCTCTCTCCCACTCTAAAATACTGGTACATTTACTTTAGTTACGAATCCTACTTATTAAAGATAATTACTTTTAAAAGTTATTATATGCATATGTGTAGCTAAAATAATGCATTTTAGTAAAAGTTGTTAAAAATAGCTATTTTAAGTTATTTGATGTTTATCTAAGCTAATTTAGATTAAAATAGCTAATAATGTTAATAACTTTCCTAATATGTATTATTTTAGCTACTATCTAAATAAGTAACGGTAGAAATAATGACTATCTTAAATAAGTTAGGTGGATATAATGTTATATAATGGATATATAATGTATATATTTTTAAAGTGGCGTTTTGACATCTAATCTATAGACCCCTTTGCATATCCTTGCACTTTGTCGCCATGTTTGTGGTGCCTAATGCATGGTCCAGCATAGGGGAAACATCATTTCTACTAATTTTTAACATAAAAAGTTTATTTCAACTGAACGAATTTTTCTCATATTCTTCAAGCTTATTAGGAGCTAGAAATAAGGCTTTGATTGAGGTTTAAAGCTTTTTTTTGCTATTAAAAAAAATGACATTTTTCCTATGCTGGTCTATGTATTCCTGACCAACAAAATGGCGGCTCTTAAATATGAGTGGAACCCGTCTATGAGCTCCTCAGGCCCATCATAATATAAACATCAGAGATTTCAATAAAAAATATGACAAGAAAATAAAAAATGAACATAGAAATACAAAAATTGACTTAAGAAACACCCTTGAGTGTACGATATTTTTAAAGCAATTTTGAGCATTCTTAAGTTTGGGTACGGGGTCCGTAAAAATAAGACAAAGTTTTTGACAAAATAGACATATTTTTGTTATTCTATGAGCCACATAAAAACATCGTTAAAATTTACTAAGGTGAAATAATTTTATAAAAAACAAAAAATAGAATAGGACAGTTTTTAAGAAAAGTTTTCAATAAAAAAAATGATATTATGTAAACAGTCTTGGGTTCGATTATCGTACGTAAATATTCGATTATCAAAAAGTTATAGAATAACAATTTTATAAAAGTTATCGTTATAGATTAACAAAAATTGACGATATTATCGTTGCGATACTTTTTGCTCCAAAAATAAGAAAAAATACACACAAAAATAGGAAAGTGCGCAGAAAATTAGACAATTTTACCAAAACTTTAAAAAGTATAATATATTATGTAAATGAAGCGGTTAATCATTGTAAGTATAGTACAGTCATGAAACAAGTTTTTAAAATATTTTATTTTTTTTAAAAAACTGCATTATGTTTCATAGTTATCGTTAAAAGTATGTTTTCATTCATGTTAAAGTCGACGTCATAAGTGAGTACTAAATAACATTGGACGGTATAGGAAAATAGCACATTTTGACAGTTTAAAAATACTTCGCAATTTTTTGGAGAGCATTGATGTTGTTAACAGGTTGAATTAGTACCTCAAGTGTGCAAGAAAAATAATAATGACCAAAAAATAGCTAATTTTCCAAAGAAAATAGTCAAAAACTACGTTTGTCCTTTGCTAAGCAATGTTATTCATTGCTCAAGAAGAGCATCAAAAAGCATTCAGAATGACGTCATGCGTACACACCCTATAGTATCGTTATTTTGGGTGACATTTTTAACAGTAACGATATCGTTATCGTTAAAGTGTAATGCTAGAATATAGTATAGTTATTGTTATAGAAATTTTGGGTATCGAACCCAAGACTGTATGTAAACCATTCTTTGATATTTTTAAAATAAATTAAAATATTTTTTTTACCTGCAGATTGAGACCGCCAACAAATTGAAGCACAATTAAAAATTAATTACAATTTCTAACTTCACGATCTTGCTCGTATGGAAATTGACACTGGAATAAATTAAAATAATTTCAGTTCAGGGTTTATATACTCTTCTTAAAGCTTAAAGGCATAGACCACATAAAACCACATGCACTTTTTAATGGATAAACACGAAATGGGATCTTCAAAACTGTTAACAATTTTTACCAGAATGTTAATGTAGCCCCACGAGAGAACGTGAAAAAACTGTAAAGTATGCAATTTAAGGGATTATTCATGTTTATGACGTCAGAAACATGAAAAAGTTAGTATGAAAATGTCACGCGGGTTGCATAAATTGCACTTTCTGATTACTGCTACGGAGCTACAGTTGGGTTTTGAGACAAACTAGAGTTATTTATGTAAATATTATCAAGTGTTTTGTGATATAAATGCTTTTGTTTTTCTCTGGTCTATTACTTTAATTAAAGGAATAGAACAGAGAAAAACATAAGCATTTATATTACAAAACATTTGAAGGGATTTACATAAATAACTTTAGTTTATTTCAAAACCCAACAGTAGCCCCGTAGCAGTGATCAGAAAATTCGATTTATGCAACACGCACAACATTTTCATACTAATTTTTGCATGTTTCTGACGTCATAAACATGAATTTTCACGCAAATTGCATACTTTACAGTTTTTTCACACTCTCTCGTAAGGCTATATTAACATGCTGGATGCTGGTAAAAATTGTTATCAGTTTTGAAGATCCCATTTCGTGTTTATTCATTAAAAAGCACATTTTGTTTTATGTGGTCTATGGCTTTAATAACATGGTGCCCAATGATTTGACAACATTGCAGAGAGGAAATTTAAAGTAATATTATTTGGCTATACTGTTTTTTGTCTCTGTATATAATATTAATTTATTTTAATTTAAAGTTTATTAGGGTTAATTGCTGGATCAAACTGAATTTCTATTGTCTATACTCATGTGGGTCGGTCTGGGAGGAATAGGCCCGGTCCGCGCGATTACAAACGGGCCTGCGAACGGTGGGGACGTGGCCCTCCAAAACAGCGCCGCAGACGATTTTTTTTAAGGCCACGCCCCTTTTCAGTGGAAATTTATTACTTAAAATAATTGCAATTTTTTATGAGATTTTTATGACATACGTTATACGCACTACAAATAAATGTTTTATCATGTTTTTAAATGAGCTAATTGACCTCTAGAGTTCACTAGGGGTGCAATTTTTTTAAAAATTAAGAGCGGATAGAATTTTAAGATTGGATGTAATTTTGTTGTTATCTTTTGAAAGAAAAAGAACATTTATGTCTGAAATTGTCCTTTTAATTTATTTCTCTTTTTTTCTTTTCTTTTCTTTTTTTTTTTTTCTTTTTTTTTTTTCTTTTTTTTTTTTCTTCCTCCCCTTTTTTTAATTGCTGTGTTGTAAACAAGGCAAGGGCCCGCGCCCAGGGGGGCCCGGTCTGCAATCGCGGACTAGCGGACCTGGCCAGACCGACCCTGTACACTCATATAACATATAATATATACTCTAAAAAAAAAAAAGAATTGAAAAGCTCTTACACAGTTTTACAATTCTTTAAGTATTGTGAAATTCACGTTTATGACGTCACTAAACTTTGATATTTTAAAGATAAAAATATTATTGAAGAAATAAATCCAGGGCTAAATAAAGTAAGCCGGAGCTATAGGGTGTATGCATTCATGTTAAAGTCGACGCCATGTTGGATAACTCAATAACATGGGTGGCATAGGAAAAAAAATCATTTTGCCAGTTTAAAAACACTATGCAATATTTTTGAGAGCATTAATGTTGTAAATATGTTGAATTAGTATCTCAAGTATATGTGAGAAAAATAACAAGAACAAAAAATTAACTGCATGTTTTCCCAAAGAAAATTGGCTTAAATGAAGTTTGTCCTATGCTGAGCAATGTTATTCACTACTCCAGTATGGCCTCGAAGCGCAATAAATATGACGTCATCCGCATACACTCTATATATCCCAGCCCACACATTGGGTATTGGGAGCTCCTGAGCTATCTGACATATTTAGCGTTGATAGTTCCAGTAAAAGAATTTTTTACTTTAAGCCCTGATTATAAATCAATCAATCAATCAATCAATCAATCAATCAATCAATCAATCAATCAATCAATCAATCAACCAATCAACCAATCAATCAATCAATCAATCAATCAATCAATCAATCAATCAATCAATCAATCAATAAATCAATCAATCAACCAATCATTTAACCAATAAATAAATTAATTAATTAATGAATAAATGATCGTTTTTACTCAAAAAAATACTTAGAAAAAATACACCTCTCTCTCTCTCTCTCCCACTCACCCACCTACACCTACCTACTGGCCCACTCTTACACCTAACCCCAACAGTAAACATCAATGAAATTTTTGATTACGTACAAAATTATAATAAGAGGGAAATAATAATACTAAGTAGCAAGAGAGAAAAAAATAAAAACAGTTACAAATATCATACAACAAAAAACTTAAGTGAAGTCACAAGCGTTGGAACTGAATAGGGTCTATGCATTCATGTTAAAGTTGACGCCATGTTGGATAACTCAATAACATGGGTGGCATAGGAAATAAAATCATTTTGCCAGTTTTAAACCACTATGCAATATTTTTGAGAGCATTGATGTTGTAATTATGTTGAATTAGTATCTCAAGTATGTGAGAAAAATAACAATAACAAAAAATTAACCGATTTCCCGAAGAAAATTGTCTTAAATGAAGTTTGTCCTATGCTGAGCAATGTTATGTACTACTCCAGTATGGCCTCCAAGCGCAATAAATATGACGTCATCCGCATACACCCTATAGACAAATTGTAGATTTGTAACGGCCAAATTTAATATTTATTGCACTGTGATTCTAACGCTTGTGAGGTCATTATATTCGTTTATACAATAATGGTTGAACGGAATTGAACCTATCTGCTCTTGCCTATATTATTAAAAATTTGAAATTTTTCTGCAAATAATAATTGATTAGCAAAACGTTTCATTTTTATTTCTTGAATTATAATTGCAATACAAAGATTGCCTGGTTTAAAAATTAAATGCAAATATATTTGCAAGTCTGATTTTTTTTTTTCTTTGCAATAAAATGTCACTTATAGTGTAATAGTAAAATAAATGCATCCAAATATTATAAAAATAAAAAATATATTTTAAGCCATTAAATTTATATTGAACTAATTACTAATATTTATTAATTAATTTATTTTATAGTTTCTAAAAACGTTATAATATTGCAAATATTTTTAATTAGCATGTAATACAAAACATGTAATTGCAATATCAGAAAATGAAAAAAAAAAAAAAAAAAAAAAAAAAAAAGAAAAGAAAAGAAAAAGAAAAAAAAGTGGCAAGAATTATAAATTGCAAATAAACGCCTACTTCATTATTAATTAATCTAATTAGCAAACGTACTAAGTAATATTATATAAAATTCGTGTGTCTATCTATATTTCAATACTGAAGGCACACAAGTAGCTTACTCCAACTTTATATTTTCTTACATAAAATATAAAATACTATGAAGCTCACAAATGAATCACTTGATATAAGAAGCGTATTTTCCAAACTTGGTCAGGAATGTCATTCAATACAATACTCCTAGATATACCTTTATCGCTTGTAATCTGTTTACTACCTTTGGTCATTTCCTTTAATAACTTCAGTCACTTGAATCTCTGGTCACGTGATTAAAAATTCGATATTTTCTGTGAGTGCATCGGACTCTTAAGAGGCCAAAAAAGGTACACTTAAGTCCCTCGTAAATGTAACATCAAAGACGATGCCGCTTTTAAGGGAAAAGGGTAGAAATGCGTAGTCAGGTAAGAGCAGCGTTGCCACCTGCTCTTTTCTTGCTTTTGCTAAATGAGAAAGTGATTGACATCTCACTTCATTAATTTTACTTTCTTTGTATTCGCGAGCATGAAAATAACATAACAAATCTAAATAACTTAAGTGAAAAAAGCTTTTAAGACACAATAGCAAAATATTTCGTGTATTTTACAAATAATATGCAGGTTTTGTTATCTGAAGTGAGATGTCAATCACTTTCTCACTTAGCAAAAGCAAGAAAAAAGCAGGTGGCAACGCTGCTCTTACCTGACTACGCATTTCTACCCTTTTCCTTAAAAAGCGGCATCGTCTTTGATGTTACATTTACGAGGGACTTAAGTGTACATACCACATCACATACACCTTTACATATAGTTCTCTGATTTTTTTTTTAACAATAATCACTTGCATGTATAAGACTGTCAGAGTGTTTCATAATTTAGATTCTCCACAGTACTGTCACATTGATAATATTTGGGACACAAAGGATTTTACGTATTTTTACCGCACCAATACGAGTCGATGAATAACAATAAGAGAGATATATATATATTTTTACAATAATTTTTAGCACATGACTTAATTCCAATAAAACAAACACTATAATTTTCAAATAAAATCAAGTAAATTTAAAATATATTTTTATTTACCAAAAAAAATTTTAATTAAATTTTTAATTGTGAAAAAGTTTCTAATTTGACTAAAATTTCTCGCTAAAATTTAAATTTCCACATTTACATGTTATCTTTAAAGTGTATTAACTTAAATATATGATCGTGTTTTCATATGTTTGACATAACTAAATTTTTAAGTAATAACATTTCTTCTTTACTTTGTGTTAATATTATTATTCGCAACCGTCCTAGTTTGCGAGATATCAGTCGGTCACCTACCCCCTTAAGAACTATAATATCTAAATAATATGTATATTATAAATTGTATTGTGTTTCATTAAACTCTAAATGTGATAAAGTGACTGATGATGAATGTACTTATTATTCAGTGAAAATTTGTAAAGTTAAAATTATATTTTGATCAATGCTATATATACTTGAAAACTGTTAATTATAATATGTACTGTCACTTTGATAGTATGTATTCACTGCTGCACTTCTCTACCTTTTAATTGACTTTTATCAAAACAAACCAAAATATGCTCGCCCACCCATTATTCCTTCTCTCCTGTTTGCATGATGTTTACTTATCGCTTTGATGAATCGTTTCCTGTTTTGACCAATTGGATCATCAAAATGATAGAAGTCAATTAAAAGGTGAAGAAGTGCAGCAGTGAACACCACTCTTATTGTTATTCATCGACTCGTATTGGTGCGGTAAAAATACGTAAAATCCTTTGTGTCCCAAATACTATCAATGTGACAGTACATATTATAATTAACAGTTTTCAAGTATATATAGCATTGATCAAAATATAATTTTAACTTTACAAATTTTCACTGAATAATAAGTACATTTATCAGTCACTTTATCACATTTAGAGTTTAATGAAACACAATGCAATTTATAATATACATATTATTTAGATATTATAGTTCTTAAGGGGGTAGGTGACCGACTGATATCTCGCAAACTAGGACGGTTGCGAATAATAATAAATAACAAAGTAAAGAAGAAATGTTACTTAAAAATTTAGTTACGTCAAACATGTAAAAACACGATCATATATTTAAGTTAATACACTTTAAAGATAACATGTATATGTGGAAATTCAAATTTGAGCGAGAAATTTTAGTCAAATCAGAAACTTATTTACAATTAAAAATTTAATTAAAAATTTTTTTGGTAAATAAAAATATATTTTAAATTTACTTGATTTTATTTGAAAATTATAGTGTTTGTTTTATTGGAATTTAAATCATGTGCTAAAAATTATTGTAAAAATATAGTTCTTCTTTTAGCGATTTCCGGTCCAAGTCGGTCCCCCACCGCCTTAACAGATTTATACTTATTTATTTATAATAAAAATAAAATACGAGTTTTCTATAATAAAAAATGGCGATAGTTCAGATATTAAATCCCTTGTCAACTTACTTTTTTATCATTTAGAATACTAAATTGATAATTACCATACCTTATTATCCATGAATTAGAAACCAACACGTTGATTTTGTATTTATTGTTATTTATTTTCTTTTTGACTGTTATATCAC
>OX439133.1:2172088-2389588 GCA_949318235.1 Ecdyonurus torrentis
CCAACTTATTTAATGCAGAAAAAACGTTTAGCAGCTAAAGTTAGTTATTAAAAACAACTAAAGTAATGCACTATTTTTTTGAGTGGATACTTACATAAATAAAGTTAATTAGTCTCAAAACCCAACAGTAGCACCGAAGCAGTGATCAGAAAACTTCGATTTATGCAACCCTCACAACATTTTCATACTATTTTGCTTTTCTGACGTCATAAACATAACTATTCACGGAAATTGCATACTTTACAGTGTGTTCACGCTCTCTTGTGGGGCCACATTTACATTCTGGTAACAATTATCATCAGTTTTATTGGTCCCAATTTAGTCAAATTTACGCGTCATGTGAATGATACTTTTTAATCATTTAAATTTTGAGATCACGTTTTCAGGATAATTAAAGGAATAGAACACATTGAACCAAAAACATGTCTAATATCCTAACATTACTAAATATCAACGTTGATTTGACCGGAGTCATTGATTTCTAATTTATTTTACATTCACAAAATGTCAGATGCAGGTTTATGACGTCACAGCTTACTATTCCAAGCGCACTGAAACGGGCAAGCGTTGACGTAATGAACATGCAACTGACATTTTGTGAATGTTTTAGAAATCAATTACTTCTGTCAAATCAACGTTCATTTTTTTACTAGAATTTTTTCTAAGAGCAAGTTTTTTTTTTTTTTTTTTTTTTTGCCCAAAAGGGATTTTTTTCAAAAAGTTACCAACCCGTAAGACATTTTATTGCGTTTTTGGATGTAATTCGATTTTTTTACCCAAATAAGTTGTTCTAAGTTAATTTAAATATTATATTATTATATTAATTATAAATAACTTATGTTCTTTCAAAAAAAAAAAAAAAAAAAAAAAAAAAAAAAAAAGGTGGAAGTTTGGTGGAGCATTATGCAAACTGGTGGACAGCTCGTCGTAATTGAATTGATGACATATGGTCCACCAGTTGAGATCTACGATAATCCACGAGGTTTCCTCGTGGTCGTGTTTACTGTGGGTATATAGACATGTTTTATGTTCAAAGTGTTCTATTTCTTTAATAACACAAGAATTTAAAGAGCCATCGTTGACTAACAGTTTAAAGTTAATGCAATATAATCCAGGTATTTTCTCACCTGGCAGACGTGATAATTAAGATTCATGCAGCCTATGTCATGGTAACCCACGGTGTTAGGGTTACCAAACCTCAGTACAACACAAGTCTCATCTGTCATAAGGTTATCTGGTTGTCCCTTAGCCCACAGGTGCATCGGTACTTCCCCTGCTCCCTTCTCAAGATTACACGACGAGTAGGTATGTGTAAGGTTGAGGTCATTATAACTCACTAAGAACTGGTTCAGATCTTTGAATTTGAATTGCGCTGTAATATATATGTCATACATGTATTAAGTTTTTACTATAGAGGGAGTGAACACATGACGTCATTCTGAGTGCTTTCCATGCTCTTCTTTAAACATTACTCAGCATAGGGCAAATGTAGTTTTTGGCTATTTTCTGCAAAAAAATCAGCTAATTTTTGGTCATTATTATTTTTCTTGCCCACTTGAGATACTAATTTAATCTGTTAACAACATCAATTCTCTCAAAAAAATTGCTAAGTATTTTTAAACTGGCAAAATGTGCTATTTTCTTATACTGACCCATGTTATTTTAGTACTCACTTATGACGTCGACTTTAACATGAATGAAACCACCCTATATGTTATATGATGATGTACAGTTTTAGACAAATGAAAGGTAACCATTTAAACTTGCTGTTTTTTTGCGCGCCTTAAGCTTTATGTAAAATATATATTTTTACGTCATTTTCACGTGCATCACGAGGCATGTTTGGGTTGCTGGCTAAAACTGCCCACCTGACCTGTTAGATAAATAACGCCCCTAGCAAAAATAACCCATGGATTTTCAATGATTTCCATGGATTTTCAATGATTCCCATGGATACACTGTTGCTAGGGGCTATACCTGAGCGCGCATCAAAACACGAGAATATCGTTTCCACATAAAATTTGAGGCGCGCAAAATAGGAATATGTTTAAATGGTTACCTTTCATTTGTCTGAAACTGTACAATTATCAGGAATTTAAACTAACAGTTACTGTTGTTGGAACTGTTAAAAATATGTTTTTTGGCAAATAGGTTTCAGCAAAAATTACTTAACAATCGGAACTCAGGAATCAGTTCCAAAAATGTCAGGAACCATCGACAAGAAAATGTCTTGACTGGGATTGGGATTGGTGTAGCATGTTAACATACGGCAAGCTAAAAACAACAACTCAGGGACCATTAAGATTTAGAAGTCAGGAAATAGTTCTTAAATATCAAAACTAAAGAACCAGTTGTTAAAAGTAAGAAATCAGGAAACAGTTCTAGAAATTATAAAATCAGGAACTATTTGTTGAGGAATATTTCTTTAAAATCAGGAAGCAGTTCACAAACATCAGCAATGTGGACCCAGTTACTATAAATAAAACCTTAAAAAATCAGTTCTTAAAAGTAAGAATTCATAGGAACCAGATCCTAAAATAAAAACTTAAGAACAAATTGTTACAAAAGCATTTATTTAAAATCAAAATTCAGCAACCAGTTGTTAAAAATCAAAAAGAAAAAAACCATTGAGATTCAGAACTCAGGAACTATCTAGTAAAAATCAAAACTCAGGAACCCGTTCAGAGGAACAAGTTCCAAAAAGGCAATAAAGAGCCAGATGTAAAAAAAATCCAGTTTTACGGAACCGCAGTTTTCAAGAAGCAGTTGTCAGTGGTTATTAGAAAATGAATCAAATTATTAAGTGATCGTAATCAGTATTTTGAAATGTTATTCTTAATGCATATTTAATTTCCAGGTGCTTATTATTATTATTATTATTTTTTTTTTTTACTTCATTTTTTTATTATTATTTTCTATCATTTAAATAGGTTCAATTCACCTTCTGCCTTGTCGAAAGCCTCATTGACGCAGTTCAGTTCATCCCTTGTCAAAATTTCAGCCGGCTTCATGCCCCAACTACAACAAATATCCCAGATCTGAAGACCAGTTTTCTGAAAGTAATTAAATTGAATAAATAAAAAAATTGAGACAGAGAGAGAGAGAGAGAGAGAGAGAGAGAGAGAGAGAGAGAGAGAGAGAGAGAGAGAGAGAGAGAGAGAGAGAGAGAGAGAGAGAGAGAGTTCACTAGAAAGCACTTTCACATTTTTTTTATAATTATTTAAAATTAATTAATTATTTCTAAAATTATTAATTAGATTAGAAGCACTGACCTTGCTCTTTGGGAAGAAATAATGTTTTGTACCACACGTCGATATAAATATCCCTGAACTCATGTGCACTGAAATAATTAAATTAACAATGAAAGAATTTTAGTTATTACTATGATACATTCAATATAATATGATTCATTGATATATTCATTCATTCATTCATTCATTCATTCATTCATTCATTCATTCATTCATTCATTCATTCATTCATTCATTCATTCATTCATTCATTCATTCATTCATTCATTCATTCATTCATTCATTCATTTATTTATCCATTCATTTAAAGTAATATAAATATTTTGAAACTTTAACGAAGTCATTATTGTTTAAACAAATTAGAAAAGTACCAAAAAGATAAAAAAAAAATAGACTTACTTTTTTGCATTGCAACATCACTGTAGGTAGAATTCTGAAATATATTCACAATAATTAAATCCAGATATATAAAGTGCTATAAGTATATTTTAATTTTATTTATTTATTTTATTATTTTATATTATACTATTTTATTTATCATTTTGTTTGTTATTTTCTTTCTTTCTTTCTTTCTTTCTTTCTTTCTTTCTTTCTTTCTTTCTTTCTTTCTTTCTTTCTTTCTTTCTTTCTTTCTTTCTTTCTTTCTTTCTTTCTTTCTTTCTTTCTTTCTTTCTTTCTTTCTTTCTTTCTTTCTTTCTTTCTTTCTTTCTTTCTTTCTTTCTTTCTTTCTTTCTTTCTTTCTTTCTTTCTTTCTTTCTTTCTTTCTTTCTTTCTTTCTTTCTTTCTTTCTTTCTTTCTTATAATAAAATTATAAATTTATTATATTAAAACTTTCTTACCTTCTTACACCTGTTATCCGCACATACATCGGTACTGTTTCTCTTGGATTCCTTGAACTGAGCCATCTTCAGCGACATGGCGGAATATGTGCGTTTCTTTCTCTCCGCAAAGGGTACGTGGTACTGAAGAATTATTATTTTTTAATTGGTATTTAAGTATTGTAGAATCAACGGTTATGACGTCACTAAACTTTGACAATCTAACGATAAAAGCGTAAATGACGTCACAAGCGTTAGAATCACAATGGAATAAACGTTTAACTTGGCCGTTACAAAAATCTAAGATTTTTAATTAATCCCAACGCTTGTGACGTCACTAACGTTTTTATCGTTGAAATATCAAAGTTTAGTGACGTCATAACCGTTGATTCCACAATACTTAAAGCATTGCAAAAACTGTGTACACAAGTTTTTCAATGGTTTTATGTTATTTTGAATACCTGGCACATGACGTTGTAACTTTCTAAATACGCGACATCATCCAGCCCCGCTTTGGTCTTGTTACTACTAAACTTCACCGTCACGCAGTTCTGCAGTTTTCCTAAGTTGTTAGGCTGTTGCGGACCCCACAGTTCACTTGGTAATTCAATCTTATCTGGACATGATCTGAAGACTCTATAGCGAGTCTGGTCGAAGTATGACAAGTAAAACTGGCCGCTGCTGTTGCTGTCCTTGAAATACGTCTCTATAACGTGAAAATAATTAACGGAAATATCAATTGCGTGCCTTTAAGCCCTTGTCAAATTACGTTTTTATCATTTAGAATACTAGATTGATAATTACCATACCTTATTATATCTGAATCAGACACCAACACGTTGATTTTGTATGTATTTTCTTTTTAACTGTTATATCACGTATATGACGTCACAATGTACCAATGGAGTCGTGCATGATAGGAGTAAAGAACTTGAGGGAGGGGCATAAATTTATCACGTGATCAGAGCGGTGACTGTGATTGGCGGTGGTATATTGTGACGTCAGATACGTGATATAACAGTCAAATAGAAAATAAATGAAAATAAATACAAAATCAACATGTTGGTGTCTAACCATGGATAATAAGGTATGGTAATTATCAATCTAGTATTCTAAAAAATAAAAAAAAGTAAGTTGACAAGGAATTTATCTGTGAGTTCGAAGTATGACAAGTAGAAGAGAGAGCGCTGCTGTTACTGTTCTCGACATACGCGTCTCTTTAACGTGAAAATCAACGGAAATACAAATTTACATTGACGCGAATGCTGGCTGATTGCCAGCCAACATTATCACGAATGCTGGTTTATATTATTTGCGAATGTTCCGCCAGCATTCGAGCGATTGCTGAGTGCGCCCCCCCGAGCTGGCGCCCCTCTGCGCCCCGAAGGGGCGGTTTGCTAAAAAAAAAAAAAAAAAAAAAGCTATAAAACTAAAAGGCTCCAAATAAAAATAAAAAGAAACAATAAATTATGTTCCTTTACGGAAATTACGGAAATTAGTTTTAAATTTAAACCAAATGTTATTTTTAAGACTTGAAATACGCATCAGTGCTCCTGAAACCTTTTATTTTCTACTTTTATAATATTTAATTTTTAAGTATGGGGCGTATATAATCAAAGAAAGAAAAATTTCAAACTGTTGTTTAATTTGCAAATCTCGATCGGGAAGCTTTTTTTTCTTCGCGTGAGATACTACGGCAAACAGGGCGCCCAACACTCCAGTGTTGTAGTCAATCGATCTTTTTCGATCAGATCACGATCATTTGATCGGATCGCGGTGATCGGATCGACGCTTTTTTTTTGTTGTAAGTGTTGAACGACTCTAGGTATATGGTGCTTGAGCTAAAAGCAATCTCAAATAATTTTTAGTATAGTCAATTACTTAGTTAAGGTACTATAGTTTAGGGTAGCGATGTTCTTACCTCTCGTATTGTTGTACTGTTCGTTAAGACAGTTGAGTTCGTCTTGAGTTTCTATCACTGCCGTAGCCATACCAAGCGAGCAGCAGTACTTGAAGATTTTATCTTGTACCATCTAAATATACAACGTGATTAGATAGATAGATAGATAGATAGATAGATAGATAGATAGATAGATAGATAGATAGATAGATAGATAGATAGATAGATAGATAGATAGATAGATAGATAGATAGATAGATAGATAGATAGATAGATAGATAGATAGATAGATAGATAGATAGATAGATAGATAGATAGATAGATAGATAGATAGATAGATAGATAGATACATAGATAGATACATAGATAGATAGATAGATAGATAGATAGATAGATAGATAGATAGATAGATTGATAGTTAGATAGATAGATAGATAGATTGATAGATAGATAGATAGATAGATATTATAAGCGTTAATTATTAACGTTTCAAATGTTAACTCTCATTGTATTGAAAACTCAACGCTTATGCTCAATTTCACTTTAAACGTTGATTTATTTAGCATAAATAGAGTTGAAAATTAAACGTTAATTTTCAACGGTATAGACGTTGTTCTCTAACGTCCAGAACTCCCAAACTCCACACGTAAGCGTTAATTATCCACGTTTAAAGCATGACGAAACTGTGTACAAGCTTTTCAACGTTTAGAACGTCGATTATACACGTATATTTTTTTAATGTGAAAGTCATGTTTTTTATTTAATAATATATATGTTCCTAAGTCGGGAGAGTAAATTAAAAAAACAAAGATTAACATATTTATAGATAAAGTTTAATTTTTGGCGCTTGCTTACTTTTTCTTTGCTCATTAGAAAATGTTTGTTAGCCCCACATTGCGTGACTAGTAAACCTTCAGGCACTTCGGCTGAAAAACAAGAGAATAATTAAACATTTTAAATTACAATACAATGTATGAACTGCAGGATAACAATGTTGTACAGTAAATTTACTTTGCAGTATTAGCGGAAGTTTCACTGTTGGGTGCAGTCATGTAAAAAGTGAACAGCACTAAATAATATGAAAAGTGAATTAAGAAAATGATATATTTTAAAAACTAAGAAATATTTTTGAGAGCATTTTTTGATATTGTTTATTTGATTTAATTTCAAGTATATATGCGAGATATATCATAATTTATTGTAATATATATAAACATGCCAAAATTAATTGTACTTCATGATGCGTTAAATTTCAACTAATTAATATTACTAGTTACTTCTCGAAAAAAAATACATAAAATATTTATTTATGTTTAAAAAAAAAATACAAAATACAACTTTATGGTTTCCTGTAACATGAAAGTAATTAAGTTTTATGTCATTATTATAATTACAATATCTGCATAATTATCTAACTACTCTGACCTTTTGCAGCTGTCATTTATCTTGATATCATCAATATTTGTACTACCTGGCTAGCTACTTCACCTGTAGTTATCATTTACCTTTGTACTACCTGGCTAGCTACTTCACCTGTAGTTATCATTTGTACTACCTGGCTAGCTACTTCACCTGTAGTTATCATTTGTACTACCTGGCTAGCTACTTCACCTGTAGTTATCATTTACCTTTGTACTACCTGGCTAGCTACTTCACCTGTAGTTATCATTTACCTTTTTACTACCTGGCTAGCTACTTCACCTGTAGTTATAATTTACCTTTGTACTACCTGGCTAGCTACTTCACCTGTAGTTATCATTTACCTTTGTACTACCTTGCTAACTACTTCACCTGTAGTTATCATTTACCTTTGTACTACCTGGCTAGCTACTTCACCTGTAGTTATCTTTTACCTTTGTACTACCTGGCTAGCTACTTCACCTGTAGTTATCATTTACCTTTGTACTACCTGGCTAGCTACTTCACCTGTAGTTATCATTTACCTTTGTACTACCTGGCTAGCTACTTCACCTGCAGTTATCATTTACCTTTGTACTACCTTGCTAACTACTTCACCTGTAGTTATCATTTACCTTTGTACTACCTGGCTAGCTACTTCACCTGTAGTTATCATTTACCTTTGTACTACCTGGCTAGCTACTTCACCTGTAGTTATCATTTACCTTTGTACTACCTGGCTAGCTACTTCACCTGTAGTTATCATTTACCTTTGTACTACCTGGCTAGTTACTTCACCTGTACTTATCATTTACCTTTGTACTACCTGGCTAGCTACTTCACCTGTAGTTATCATTTTACCTTTGTTACACCTGGCTAGCTACTTCACCTGTAGTTATCATTTACCTTTGTACTACCTTGCTAACTACTTCACCTGTAGTTATCATTTACCTTTGTACTACCTGGCTAGCTACTTCACCTGTAGTTATCATTTACCTTTGTACTACCTGGCTAGCTACTTCACCTGTAGTTATCATTTACCTTTGTACTACCTGGCTAGCTACTTCACCTGTAGTTATCATTTACCTTTGTACTACCTGGCTAGCTACTTCACCTGTAGTTATCATTTACCTTTGTACTACCTGGCTAGCTACTTCACCTGTAGTTATCATTTACCTTTGTACTACCTGGCTAGCTACTTCACCTGTAGTTATCATTTACCTTTGTACTACCTGGCTAGCTACTTCACCTGTAGTTATCATTTGTACTACCTGGCTAGCTACTTCACCTGTAGTTATCATTTGTACTACCTGGCTAGCTACTTCACCTGTAGTTATCATTTACCTTTGTACTACCTGGCTAGCTACTGCACCTGAAGTTATATTATTTTTAATTAATATATATCTTTGTCTTACCTTTTGTAATATTTTTAAATTTGTATTCAATGGTCTGAAAAACATATTTATAATAGTTTTGCTATAGTTATAGCAATAAGTCAAATTTATGAAAGAAAACAGCTGATATTATTTGTATCATTTTTTTTAAATACTAATTTAGCAGTTTTATGTGTATGAAGAATATATTACTCGATAATTTTTTTTTTTTTTTTTTGCTATTTCTAAATTATTATTGCATAGATGTTGCAAAATTGTCGGCAAAAAGGAAAATTTATAGTAAAATTTTATGAAATGTAACATAAGAACGTAAACCATTTATTTTATATTATGTTTGAATGAATGAATGAATGAATGAATGAATGAATGAATGAATGAATGAATGAATGAATGAATGAATGAATGAATGAATGAATGAATGAATGAATGAATGAATGAATGAATGAATGAATGAATGAATGAATGAATGAATGAATGAATGAATGAATGAATGAATGAATGAAAGAATGAATGAATGAATGAAAGAAGAACGAACGAACGAACAAACGAACGAACGAACGAACGAACGAACGAACGAACGAACGAACGAACGAACGAACGAACGAACGAACGAACGAACGAACGAACGAACGAACGAACGAACGAACGAACGAACGAACGAACGAACGAACGAACGAACGAACGAACGAACGAACGAACGAACGAACGAACGAACGAACGAACGAACGAACGAACGAACGAACGAACGAACGAACGAACGAACGAACGAACGAACGAACGAACGAACGAACGAACGAACGAACGAACGAACGAACGAACGAACGAATTACCTCTGAATTCTTGCTGCACACTAAGTCGACGCAAATATCACCCTTAATTGGTAGTTTTAAATAGAAGAGCGTGATAGAGGTTAAATACTGAAATTTTACTGGAGTCGTTTTAACCTGCAAAAATATCAAACAAAAATATTATGTTAAAAATTTCACACATTGTACGGCATAAGAACAACAAATTTAAAAATTGTATTGCGAACTATAACTTGCGCTTAGATGCCATGTTTGTGTAGTAAATAATATTGCAAGTATATAACATCAACGAAAAATAACATCCAAAGATTTAATTATAAATTTGGTTTTGTAAGCGATTTAACGACAATTTGATCGTCTTGGCATGTTCGAATTTGATTTTGAAAATTTTCCGAACAGCATAGAACACATCGCATGTTTTTGAGGTGTTCGCGTGTTCAACGAACACCGATACAAAGTGCAAGCAGTAATTTAAGATTATATGGATCACAAACTAAGCACTTGTTAGCGCAACATTTATAGTTTTACTTTTTATGTACGCTTCTCATTTGTTATTTCCTATTATTTGTTATGACGCAACAATACAAAAAAGTAAACAACCGTGTTTTTATAGTTGACTGTTTGTATGACGTTCATATATAACATATGTATATATATATATATATATATATATATATATATATATATATATATATATATATATATATATATATATGTATATATATATATATATATATATATATATATACATATACATATATATATATATATATACATATATATATATATATATATATATATATATATATATATATATAAATAAATAAATATATATATATATATATATATATATATATATATATATATATATATATATATATATATATATATATATATATATATATACATACATATATATATATATATATATATATATATATATATATATATATATATATATATATATATATAATATATATATATATATATATATATATATGAGATAATGGATCCAATAACAACCTCTATAAAAGTTGAGAACACCGATTTTTTTTCAAAATTTCCACAAATGTACATATAGGTGACCTTAGTTAGTACACAAAATATTTTTGACCGGAAATGATTTTGGCGGGAAATATGGCACTCTGAATTTTTTGAATCGTACTTGAGTACTGCGGTGTGAGAAACTAATTGCCATAATTAGACAAATCGAGATAAAAGTTTGTCATTTTATACACTTATTATTAATTCATTTTCCAGCATAGAAATGTTTTGGTCACTTCCGGTGACGTCAAAGTTTCAAAATGGCGACCATTTTAAAAACAAAAAGTGCTTTGTAAAAATCGCGGGTGTGACTCAACTCAATTAGTGACAAATATAATTATATACTAGACAATACATTCTATCATCCTGCAGTACTAGCTAAGTGACATATTTTTAATTTAAATTAAAATTAAATCATGAACATTGAAATGAACATAAAAATTCATATTCATATGATTGCGAAATACTCACAGGTTTCACTGTGGTTATAACAATTGCAGTTTGTTTCTCGTTAGTTTCGATATATTTGCTTGCAGAGGCAGAAGATCTGAGAAGCCAAGGTGGTAGATTACTCATGTTCTTAGCACTAGACGAGCTCATTTCTTTTGTAGTTGGCTTTATTGTTGCTATGGTATTTGTAATTTTGGGTAAAAAATTTAATAAATTGAATCTTTTTACTCGAAGTAATTCTTTGTTATACTCGCTACTGTTTGATCTCCATTTATTGTATGTGTTTTCTTTACCGAAACTCTGAAATTTAAAAATAAATGAAATGTTTATAATGTTATTTCAAGTAAAAATTTGTTTATATGCATAACATGCCAAAATTGATGTATTGTGTTAGCAGCTTCAGTAGCCAGTTTAATGTTATCCTGGTGACGAGCTGATTACATTGAACTGGCTACTGAAGCTGCTAGCATCAATCAATATTGATTTGTATACAAGTTAGCAGCTTCAGTAGCCAGTTTAATGTTATCCTGGTGACGAGCTGATTACATTGAACTGGCTACTGAAGCTGCTAACATCAATCAATATTGATTTGTATACAAGTTAGCAGCTTCAGTAGCCAGTTTAATGTTATCCTGGTGACGAGCTGATTACATTGAACTGGCTACTGAAGCTGCTTACATCAATCAATATTTATTTGTATCAAGTTAGCAGCTTCAGTAGCCAGTTTAATGTTATCCTGGTGACGAGCTGATTACATTGAACTGGCTACTGAAGCTGCTAGCATCAATCAATATTGATTTGTATACAAGTTAGCAGCTTCAGTAGCCAGTTTAATGTTATCCTGGTGACGAGCTGATTACATTGAACTGGCTACTGAAGCTGCTAGCATCAATCAATATTGATTTGTATACAAGTTAGCAGCTTCAGTAGCCAGTTTAATGTTATCCTGGTGACGAGCTGATTACATTGAACTGGCTACTGAAGCTGCTAGCATCAATCAATATTGATTTGTATACAAGTTAGCAGCTTCAGTAGCCAGTTTAATGTTATCCTGGTGACGAGCTGATTACATTGAACTGGCTACTGAAGCTGCTAGAATCAATCAATATTGATTTGTATACAAGTTAGCAGCTTCAGTAGCCAGTTTAATGTTATCCTGGTGACGAGCTGATTACATTGAACTGGCTACTGAAGCTGCTAGCATCAATATACTAATAATGATACAATTTCATTATTTCAATGATCAACTTCTAATTTAAATAGAGTAACGACGTTATATATAATATGGAAAAGGTCATAATGGTAAATCACTGGCAAGAGTTATATTTTTAGTTTTATTTATTTTTATTTTGGCCTAGTAGATATCTAGAATGTGAACGAGTCACAGTTTAAGAAAATTTTAATTTTATATAAGAGTCTTGGTTATACGCGGCTTGAATTTTATTCATTTTCTTCCTCATTAACCCTACAAAATGTGACAATAAAATGTTACGTACATCTATTCGTTAAAAATTCAGCTTTGATATGAATTGCAAATTTCAGCGAAAACAATATATATATACGCTTAACGCTTATTTAAAGTGAACGTTAATAAACATTTTTCAACCTGTTCTTTTTTTTTTTTTTTTTTTTTTTTTTCTTTTTTCTTTTTTTTTTTTTTTTTTTTTGTTGACTGAAGCTCGTTCACGTTTCCTAAATAATTTTTATTCAGTTGTACCATATAATAAAGAATATTACTGTGTTTTTTTTATGTCCTAATGCGAATTAGCGTTTTTTTTTTTTCTGAAGCAAAAAGGTATTCAAAATTTAAAAAAAAAACAACTGAAATTAACATTGCAACCCTATAGGGTCTATGCATTCATGTTAAAGTCGACGCCATGTTGGATAGCTCAATAACATGGGTGGCATAGGAAAAAAAATCATTTTGCCAGTTTAAAAACACTATGCAATATTTTTTAGAGCATTGATGTTGTAAATATGTTGCATTAGTATCTCAAGTATGTGAGGAAAACAACAAATAACAAAAAAAATAACCGATTTCGCAAAGAAAATTGGCTTAAATGAAGTTTGTCCTATGCTGAGCAGTGTTATGCACTACTCCAGTATGGCCTCCAAGCGCAATAAATATGACGTCATCCGCATACACCCTATAAGTATACTAGGTCTAATTATAAAACTAATAATAACCCTTGTCAGGGCAATCGGGCGTCATGGTTTTGTAAAGTTGTCTATATGGACCACTTGCAATGAACAAACTATTTCAAAATAAGTTACAATATTCTTAAAGGCATAGACAACATAAAAACATTAGCATTTATATCACAAAACACATGATGGGACATAACATTAATTAGTCTCAAAACCCAACTGTAGCCTCGTAGCAGTGATCAGAAAATTTTGATTTATGCAAACCGCACAACATTTTCATACTAGTTTTTGCATGTTTCTGACGTCATAAACAGAAATATTGACGCAAATTGCATACTTTACAGTTTTTATACGTTCTCTTGTGGGGCCACAATTCTGGTAAAAATTATCATCAGTTTTGTAAATCCCATTTTGTGCTAAAAAAAAATGTTTTTCGTGTTTTCTATGCCTTTAATACATTTCTTATTTAAAAATCATTTTTACACATTTCACGTTGAAAAAACAAAACAAAAATAGCAATAGTATATTCGATCTTATTGCAAAAAAAAGGCCTATCTCGTTTTTTGTCAGTGGAAGCAAAAGGCGTATCTCGTTCCCGAACGTTATGGCAATAGCGCTCGAGATAGGCCTTTTGATTCCACTGACAAAATATGAGATACGCCTTTTGCTTCCACTGACAAAAAACGAGATAGGCCTTTTTTTCGCAACAAGATATCGATATGCTCCATAGAAATATTAAAAAAAATTGAAGCCTAATTAAAGTAATTAGTATAATTCTTGTAATTAATAATCATAAAACTAATTACCTGCGCTGAAAACAATAAAATGACAATTACAATAGCTGCTGCCTTGTAATGCATATTTTAACTGTAATATAAATAACTGTAAATTATGCACTATCACATTTTATTACAAAATATCAAAGAATGAAAAATCATTTACATTTTTATACTAAAGTGAATTTTGTCCTTCGATAATTAATATTTACAAGTTTTTTTTATCTGTTTAATTTAAACCGTTGTTGATTATATGTCAGTAAGGAAATGACGTATAGAAAAGAAAAAAAACTCATTAAAGTAACTTTTAATATATTTATTTAATTTTTTGTTTTGTTTATCTATTTGTATGTTTTTTATTTATTTATTTATATATTTATATATATATATATATATATATATATATATATATATATATATAATATATTTATTTATTTATTTATTTATTTATTTATTTATTTATTTATTTATTTATTTACTTTTTCATTCATTCATTCATTCATTCATTCATTCATTCATTCATTCATTCATTCATTCATTCATTCATTCATTCATTCATTCATTCATTCATTCATTCATTCATTCATTCATTCATTCATTCATTCATTCATTCATTCATTCTTTCATTCATTCATTCATTCGAAAATGATGTGGACTATTTTAAACATTTTAAGATCTTGCCAATTGAAGAATTAAGAAATTCAAGGTTTTTGTGTCAAAATTATTTAATTGAATCTCATGGGATACAAAGATTGCATAGTTATAATACTAGAGTTGCGCAAACAAATCCTTTATTTGTACCAAAAATTATTAATAGATTCAGTGAAAGATTAAATAAATTTATTTTACCTAAGTTGTGGAATCAGATTCCAGGAAATTTAAAAATACTAAAATCAAAAGATCAGGTAAAAATGGAGTTAAAAGAGTATTTTTTATCTTGTTTAAATTAATAAATAAGTTAATCATTTTGTTCTTATCTTTAATTTGGTGATGGTAGCTGAAAATATATGCATTATATACCATAAAATAATAATAATAATTTTATGTTTTTGTTTCTAAATATAAATAAGAATATATGTATATTATATATATTTTTGTTTAGTTTGTCTATTAAATAAAATTTGTATGTGTATTAAAATGTAAAAAAAAAAAAGAAAAAAAAAAGTTAACAATAATAATTGAACCGACCGATAAGACCTAGGCCTTGGTTGGATTTCTGTATATAAGTGATATGTAATAAAAAAAAATATATAAAAAAAATTCAATTTCTCTGTCTGTCTCTGTCTCTCTCTATTATCTCTCAGACACAAACACACTCCCTCCCTCCCTCACTCGTGGTGCAATTATTATATATTACTAAAACCATATCTTGCTGCATATATATATATATATATATATATATATATATATATATATATATATATATATATATATATATATATATATATATATATATATATATTATAAATTCATAATATACAACATATTATATTGATAATAACTCAGTTCTTGCAGATATTATTAGCAATATTTAAACTACTATTTTCTCTAAAATAACAACATTTATAGGCCCCTTGCACATCCTTGCGCTTTGTCGCCATGTTTGTGGTGCCTTATGCATTGTCCAACATAGGAGAAACATCATTTCTACTAATTTTTAACATAAAAAGAGTTTATTTCAATTGAATGATTTTTTCTCATATTCTTCAAGCTTATAAGAAGCTACAAATAAGGCTTTGATTGAGCTTTGAAGCTTTTTTTGCTATTAAAAATATAAAAATAACGTTATTCCTATGCTGGCCTATGTATTCCTGAGCAACAAAATGAAGGCTCTTAATAATGAGTGCCCGGCCGATTATGCAATATATTAGGCAATGCTACCTACCTCAGTTACGAAAAGCGCCAGAACAAAGTAAATGTTTGAATCTTTGAGTAAACTTACGTGAAATGAAACATTTTTTTTTTTTTGTGCTATATTTACATTAAAAATAATGTTTTTATTTACAAATTTACATCATAATATTAAAAAGTAAAGTTTAGGACAA
This sequence comes from Ecdyonurus torrentis, assembly GCA_949318235.1. NCBI lineage: Eukaryota > Metazoa > Arthropoda > Insecta > Ephemeroptera > Heptageniidae > Ecdyonurus > Ecdyonurus torrentis. The sequence goes on from OX439133.1 coordinate 2,188,119, forward strand.
TAGGTTTTACAAAAATACAGTTATATTAAATTTACTTTTATAATTATACAATTATTTCATTTTTCTAAGAGGTAAATAATATATACAAAAATCGCAAACAAAACAAAAGAGGCAAGAAAACATTGTACACATGTATATACAGAGTATTGAGATTTTGTTCTAAATATTAAATTTACATATCGATGTCAAAGTGAATGAACTACACTTTACAAATTTCACTCAAAATGAACGATCTACGTTTGGTACTTCTACGTGTTTTAACATGAGAACTAGATGGGGGAACTTGGAATGTGTGAAATAGAACGGTCGATCATTTTACACAAAATTTGTCAAGTATAGTACGTTCACTTCGACAAGTAAGCATCAATATTAAATACAATACAGATATAATTGAGGTTTTCTTTTCTATTATTTTATAATTACATATTATATACAATATACATAATAACTATAATAATTTATATTTTTTAACATTTATTTGTACAACAATATCATTTTAAATACTGAAATGATACAAAAAAAAAAAAAAAAAAAAAAAAAAAAAAAAAAAAAACATGTTTAAAAAAAACTTAATTCAATTTTCCTACCATAACAATGCAGTAAAGTTTGTCTAAAACCATTGCAGTCAAATGATCATAATATATAAAGAGAAAAAAAAAACGTGGATTGTGTTGATTCCTGTTGCTAAAATTTGAACTTCATATACATTTGGTACACGCAAGTATGGAGAAAAAACACAACCTTGTATGCGCAAACACTATGATTAGCTAATTTAAATTCGTTAACACACTAGAAAAATGCACGTTGAAAAGCTTGTACACAGTTTTGTAATGCTTTGAAGGCATAGAAAACATAAAAACAACAACATCATCTTTAACAGAAAATGGGATCTGCAAAGCTGATGATAATTTTTACCACAATGTAACTGTGGCCCTACAAGAGGGCGTGTAAAAACTGTAAAGTTTGCAATTTGCGTGAATATTTCTGTTTATGACGTCAGAAACATGCAAAAAGTAGCATGAAAATGTGCGGGTTGCATATATCAAAATTTTTAATCACTGCTACGGAGCTACAGTTGGGTTTTGAGACCAATAATTAATGTTGTTTATGTAAGTCGCATCAAGTGTTTTGTGATATAAATGCTAATGTTTTCATGTTGTCTATGCCTTTAATTAAGTATTGTGGAATCAACGGTTATGACGTCACTAAACGTTGATATTTCAACAATAAAAACGTAAGTGACGTCACAAACGTTGGGATTAAATAGACAAATTGTAGATTTGTAACGGTTAAGCTTAAAGTTTATTCCATTGTGATTCTAACGCTTGTGACGTCATTTACGATGTTATCGTTAGATTATCAACGTTTAGTGAAGTCATAGCCGTTGATTCTACAATACTTAAAGCATTGCAAAACTGTGTACAAGCTTTTCAACGATTATTTTTAGTATAAACATTTATTAAAAAAACAAAGGCCACTTATTTAAGGACTGACACTTTAAACAATTAGCAATATGTGTTTTTTTAATTCTATACTAGTAACGAATGCTTTTAAAACAAACACTTAAATATTTAAATGGACATATGAGATATGAGAGAATAATTGCTTATAATGCGGACTTTAATTAGTTGCTTCTTTGTTAGATTTTATAATTTTATACATATATTTATATTATAATTGTATTTCAAAAAATTTCTTTCCTTGAATTATATTAGAGTCAACAAATATCATATATATATAATATATAAATATATATGGACGGGAAATTAATCCCAATAGTACGAGACGAGAATTTTTATATGAATTAAACATTAAAGAAAAATAATTCTAAAGCCTTATACTTCGTCTGAAATTATATATTTGGTATATAACACATCGAAAGCAAAGTGAAAAAGTTTTTGCCATGCTTGGGAATTAAACCCAGGGCTTGCCAGCCACATCCAATTCACGCGCTCGGAGGCCACAACCATCGGGCTATGTTGTCTACACACTTTCCCACACTTTGAACGTATCATATACCAAACACACCTTTAGAGTAACCAGCCGCTGTCACACTCGCCATGCAGTGAGTAACAGTGTCATGCACAGCTGGTTTACTCTAAAGGTGTTTGGTATATGATACGTTCACAGTGTAAGAGAGTGTGTAGACAACATAGCCCAATGTTTTGGGCATCCGAGCGTGAAATGGATGTGGCTGGCAAGCCCTGCGGGTTTAATTCCCAAGCATATGGCAAAAAAAATTCTCGTTGCTTTCGATGTGTTATATACCAAATATATAATTTCAGACGAAGTAAGGCTTTAGAATTATTTTCTTAGATGTTTAATTCATATATATATATATATATATATATATATATATATATATATATATATATATATATATATATATATATATATATATATATATATATATATATATGTATATCAATCTAATTCAGCAATAGTTTTTAATAATTTGTCCTGCCTTATCAGTATACAAATGGTTCTATTTATCACGGCTACATAATGCTGTGTAATCTCATGTTTAGCACCATATACTGCATTGAAAACAGGCATCAATTCCAATAAAACATCGAGTCCTCGTTTATATTTTCTAACTAAAATTAATGATCTTGCATACACAGGTATAAACGTCAGCAAATATTCATTGTTGAGACCATGTAAACGCTTTAAATCGTTATAATGAACTTCCACTTCAATGTTAATTTGTTCATAATTTTCTAGTTCAAACAAGAAGGAAACAAGATTTGATAATGCTCTTACAGTATCCATATTTTCTAATCCATCTAGATCTAATTTTAAAGTTAATAATTCTTTTGTTCTTTCACAGGCTTGTGTATACTTTTGTTGTTGATAATAACACTCAGAAATCATTGTCAAAAATTGTAAATAACATTTATTTTTAAGGTCATCATTATAGTTTTTGTGTTTACTAAAATAATCAGAAATAATCAGCAAACAGATTTCTTGATTTTTAAAGTCCTTCAAATTTTTGAATTCTTCATTTATGACAAACAAGATTTGCAATGTTTTAATATTTTGTGCTCTGGTTCTAAGAAGTTCTCTTGCTTCAATTAAATTTTGTATAGCGCTAACTTTGTCTTTATTAGTTTCAATTTTTATTCTACTTATTTCAACTGAACAACTAATTGTATACACATGTTTTTCCCCATAGTAATTATTGAGATATAGTTTTAAATTATTAAATATATTAAGAGCCTTGTCATAGTTTTTGATACTCCTATTCAACATTGCCAGCTGAAAATTAACTATATAGTAATGATAATCCATTTGTTTAGGAAATTGTTGTACTTTTTTTTTAATAAGATATAACTCCTCTTCACTTAAAAAGTATGGACCACATTTCTCACACAAGTTAAGTGCAAATATTAACATTGAAAGTTCATCACTATAGGATTGTTGTTGAGTACTTTTGAAGTGTCGAAATACAATATTTTTAGCCTCTAAGTCATGGCCAATGTTAGACAAGTGTATTGCTTTAATGAACTCTAATTTTGAAACATACTCAATAGGTAAAACAATGTTGTTTCTATTTAGTACTTCCTTTATTTTTTCAATTTCTGACAAATAATCTATGCGTTTCCAATTTAAGTTAATTTGCAATTTCAGTTGTTTAATTCTAGATTGAATTACATTTAAAGAATCATCACCAAATTCTCTAATTTGAAATTCTATTAAGTTATCATAGATTGAAGGTTCTTCAAATTGACCAGTCACAGAACTTAAATGAAATATTCTATCTACTAGAGCTTCTAAAACTGTAGGGTCTATTTTTTTAGAGTAAGAAGCTTTAAAAACTTGAATTGCAGTTTTTTGAAGCATTTCTATTTCATCATACTTGGTAGGATTAAAAAGCATTAATAAACAAATTGCCTTATGAATAATATTGTTTGACACATCTGTGGCTAATTTTTCAAGAACTATGATCCTTACAAGTTCGTGTATGAAAATTTTGTCTGTTTGCACATCTATTAATGAAAAGTCTGAAAGTAAGTCTATTATATCATTTAAAGTTTTGTGATCATTTGAAACTAATTTACTAAAGATTTTTATTGGTATCTCATCACAGCCAAAAATACAGGAAATACCTAAAACTATATGAGATTTAGAACCAATTTCTGTATTTCGTAGAATTGAAAGTAGTACTTTATCCCAAAGTGTTCTCAAAGGTTTTCTATTTTTATCATACGAAAAACTTATCAGTTCATTAATTTCTACATCAAATTCTGCTATGAAGTAAGTTATTGTATAGGGCTCTTTTTCAAATCTTTCATTATATTTTTTAATGTGTAATATATAAGCACTAGCAATCTGCAATGCAATAGGTAAGTAACCTAGTTTTTCACATAACAATGCCACTTCGTCTTCTGTTCCTAATTTCTTTATATCAGTCTTAGATAAGAATTCATCACTTTCAAATGCACTGAACACTTTCAAATCAATGATTTTCTTACATTCCCAATCTCTATTTTGGGACGTAACAACAAAGTACAAGTTATCTGCAAGTGTATTTGTAGGAATAAAATCACTTATACCGTGGTTTACTTCATTTGTCTCAAGTTGTGTTGCATCATCAAAAACAAGCAAACTTTTACCACTCTCTGATAAATATTGATAAACACTCTCTATAAGTTCTAAAATATTTATATCTTTCTCTCCTTCATCTAATAACTTACACTTACGAGCTAAAGTTACAAATGAGCCTCGTATTGACTCATTACTACCAGCATCAATCCATATAACATTTCTAAATTCATTCCTGTACTTATTAATTAATTTAAGAACAATTTGAGATTTACCTAAACCACTGGTTCCAGTAACAGCAACATCAATTACACATCCAACTTGCTTTTCTTGTAATGCCAGGTGTATAATTTCTAGCTCACTTTCACGACCACTAAAAAGTTTAATTGGGTCACGAACATTGAAGTTAAGTTTTGTTTGTTCAAAAAGTTTTTCACTTTCTAAATGATTCAAAATTTTACCTAGAACCATTTCTTCACCTATCAATCTATACAAATTATTATAAAGATTTCCAGCTTCTTTTGCATCATTATATCGTAAAGTTTTTAACATTACCTCTATTTCTATTTTAATTTCATTTGTAGTTTTTGTAGGTACAATACCAAAATATTTTAAAAACTTAGTCAACTGTTCTTCAGATACATCATTACTTTTTAATATTTCTAGCAAAGATTTTGGAATGCCGTCGGTATCGTTAAATCTAAAGACACTTTCAACGAACATTTTGTCACATAACTTTTCTTCTTTAAATGTACCTTCTTCTATAATAAACTTTGCAAATGAACTTCCTATTTTTATGGTTCTATTCATCATAAATAAATACATTCTTTCACGTGTATCAAGTTGGCCCCCACACCCCAGCCTAAATCAGTAAAACTTACCAAATATTTAGTATTTTGTTAGTACTAATTTTTCTGATCATTTTAAAAAAAATATTGTACACGAAAATAGAGTTATTAACGAAAAAACGATGTGGCGGCTGTGTGCGCGTCAAGTTGGCCCCCACAAAATTAAAAATCGATATAACTTTTTTTCTAATTAGCCTAACTCAACAAAACTTTCAGAATATTTAAAATTTTCATAATTTTAAATATTGGCCTAAATTCAATCAATTAGGCTAAATAGAAAAAGAGTTATTCAACTTTTAGAAGTGTGTGGGCTGTAAGCGCGTCAAGTTAGCCCCCACAAAATTAAAAAATTGATATAATTTTAATTCTGCTTGGCCTAACTCAACAAAACTTTCAGAATATTTAAAATTTTCATAATTTTAAATATTGGCCGTAAGTCAATCAGTTAGGCTAAATAGAAAAAGAGTTATTCAACTTTAAGTAGTGTGTGGGCTGTGAGCGCGTCAAGTTAGCCCCCACAAAATTAAAAATCGATACAACTTTTTTTCTAATTAGCCTAACTCAACAAAACTTTCAGAATATTTAAAACTTTCATAATTTTAAATATTGGCCTAAATTCAATCAAATAGGCTAAATAGAAAAAGAGTTATTCAACTTTTAGAAGTGTGTGGGCTGTAAGCGCGTCAAGTTAGCCCCCACAAAATTAAAAAAATTGATATAATTTTAATTCTGCTTGGCCTAACTCAACAAAACTTTCAGAATATTTAAAATTTTCATAATTTTAAATATTGGCCGTAAGTCAATCAGTTAGGCTAAATAGAAAAAGAGTTATTCAACTTTAAGTAGTGTGTGGGCTGTGAGCGCGTCAAGTTAGCCCCCACAAAATATAAAAATCGATACAACTTTTTTTCTAATTAGCCTAACTTAACAAAACTTTCAGAATATTTAAAATTTTCATAATTTTAAATAATTTCCTAAATTCAATCAGTTAGGCTAAATAGAAAAAGAGTTATTCAACTTTTAGTAGTGTGTGGGCTGTGAGCGCGTCAAGTTAGCCCCCACAAAATTAAAAATCGATGCAACTTTTTTTCTAATTAGCCTAACTCAACAAAACTTTCAGAATATTTAAAATTTTCATAATTTTAAATATTGGCCTAAATTCAATCAGTTAGGCTAAATAGAAAAAGAGTTATTCAACTTTTAGTAGTGTGTGGGCTGTGAGAGCGTCAAGTCAGCCCCCACAAAATTTAAAAAATGATATAATTTTAATTCTGCTTGGCCTAACTCAACAAAAGCTTTCAGAATATTTAAAAATTTTATAATTTTAAATATTGGCCTAAATTCAATCAGTTAGGCTAAATAGAAAAAGAGATATTCAACTTTTAGTAGTGTGTGGGCTGTGAGCGCATCAAGTCAGCCCCCACAAAATTGAAAATTGATACAACTTTAATTCTGCTTGGCCTTACTCATAAAAACTTTCAGAATATTTAAAATTTTCATAATTTTAAATATTGGCCTAAATTCAATCAGTTAGGCTACATAGAAAAACAGTTATTCAACTTTTAGAGGTGTGTGGGCTGTGAGCGCGTCAAGTTAGCCCCCACAAAATTGAAAATCGATACAAATTTTTTGCTAATTAGCCTAACTCAACAAAACTTTCAGAATATTTAAAATTTTCATAATTTTAAATATTTACCTAAATTCAATCAGTTAGGCTAAATAGAAAAAGAGTTATTCAACTATTAGAAGTGTGTGGGCTGTGAGCGCGTCAAGTTAGCCCCCACAAAATTTAAAATTGATACAACTTTAATTCTGCTTAGCCTAACTCCACAAAACTTATAGAATATTTAGAATTTTTTAAATTATAAATATTGGCTGAAAGTCAATCACTTAGGCTAACTAGAAACAAAGTTATTCGACGTTTAGTAGTGTGGGGGCTGTGAGCTTGTTAAGGTAGCCACCACACATATTAAAAGTTGATGTTTTTTTTTGTTTTTGTTTTTGTTTTTTTTTGTATGTGGCTGAAGCAACGTCATGTTTTAGCCGCCACCCATAAAAAGAAATAACATACATTTTTATCTAATTTGCCTAACTGAACAAATTATTGAAAGCTTTTCATTTATGTAAGAATCATTTTGTTTACTAAAACTAGAATAAATTTCATTGCATATATGCTAACAAGGGTACGACATATGATTTTAGTATTTAAAAAAGTATAATATAAAGAGGCAAACTTGACGCCCTACACTCAGCACAGCCGCCACACTTTGCATTTTCGCATGTATCGACTTTTTTGAAACTTGAACTTAGCTTGGCTGAACTTAGCGAAACTTTCCAAATATTACACTGAAGTATTAATTTTTTTTTTAATTTTAGCCAAGTTTCATTGAATAATAATAAATAGCATTCGAGATATGTAAGTATCTTAGGTTTGCGGCGTTAGAAAATAAATCAAGTTTTACTTACTTCATATATTTCTTAACATCATGGCTATTTCTCGCAATATAATAGTGATACTGATACAATAATTGCGAAAGGTTTTTATTGCAAATATTAATATTATAATTATTATTATAACTGCAACTCAACATACAATTCAAATATTATGCATTAGAAACTGAAGTACGGTTATTGTTGAGTATACTTAGTAAGTGTTTTACGTGTGAATGAAGCATTATTTATTTGATTTTTTGTGAGTTAAGATTAACATTGCAATCAATTATAAAGAAAAAAAATTCTAATTGTTGGGTGTGATTATTTTATGTATAATTCCACATTTGAAGTTAATTCAAATAATAATAAATATTCAAAATTTTGCTGTAACTTCGCGCTTTTTTATTTTATATGTATGTAAACTGCTGCTGAGTGTCAACTTAACATTTCAGGTTTAGAAGTTTAATTTGTCAGATACTTTTTTATTGCCTTTTTTTTTTTTTTTTTTTTTTTTATCTATTATTTTTTTCAAAACGCGTATGGAAAAATTATAACTATTTTTAATATTTGTATCTTTCTACTTTTTTTTATAAGAAAATGCTGCTGGATAATTGTAACTTATCAACCAATAATTTGTTATTTTTTTTAATTAGTATAAAAAAGAAACCTTTTCAATATTCGTGTCCGTCCTCTCTCCTTTTTTCCCCTCTCATTTTTGTTTTAAATGACTTACAAGGATCCAACTATTTTGAGGCTGACTGGTGTTTTCACTCACATCCGCTTCCGTTTTTATCTACTACGCGTGCGCAGTATGCTGGAACGGAAGTGGATGTTAACTTAATGGCCTAAAGTCGACCTCACGTGTATTATTACCTGTTCTGCTCTGTAAAGACATGAAACGTATTAAATTCTTGTAAAAATATATTATAACAGTTGTTCCTTTATTATGGACGTTTAGACTAAAACTATTAAGTGTATATATATTCTCAATTCAAATTATTTAAGTGAAAAGAAATGTTACTTAAATTAAAATTCCAGTAAGTAAATTAACTAATCACAATTAAAATTTATTAATGTTATTTTTTTAAATTATGTTTCGTTATATGTTAATGCTACTAACAAATTCTGTAACTGAGTGTACTGTTAAACAGTTGGGTTGAATAGAGGTTGTATGCCTGATTTCGCTGAATAAAAGCCGTAACTTGTTCTAATTTGTAAAGACATGGAACGTAATAAAATCTTATATCTTATATTGTTATTATTATTATTATACGTAATAAAGTTCATCTAAAAACTATAACAATATACATAATTTAATTATATTTATAATAACAAACAAATTTATATTGCACGGACTGTTGTTCTTATCAGAAACAGATTGTAACAGAAAGGATATTGTGTTTATCTATTGATTTGAGACTTTTTGTAAAGTTTAATTTCGTAGAAACCATATTTACGTTACAACACAACTCACGGTGGAAAGCATGAAAATGCATTGATATTAGGAGTTATGTTAAGGGTTGTATGCAGATGCCTTGCATCTCAAAACTTACAAAGAAAACTTTCAATCTGTACTACTATTAATATGATGCCATTAGAAAGTTAACAGTAACAGCTACCTATGATTAAAAGTTTTAGTACTCATGACCATCAGATAAGAGAGAAAATAATTAATGTCATTATCATGAGCTCTTATAGGAGTAATAAGTAAATCTTTATTAAAAGTAGTTATGCAAATAAATTATGATTTAAAAATAAAATAATTTATTAACTTAGAAGTTAAAGCTTCTTTTTTTTTTTTTACTTATCATGCATAATATTTTAATTTTTTTATAAATTCAAAATATTTTATTAAAAATTATTTTATATTTCAATAGTGTTTATAATTTTTTTATATAATAATTTTATTTTATTTTTTAATTATAATTTATTTATAAAATTTCTTTTAGCATATTGGAGATAGAATTTGATTATTTTTTTTAAACTAGAGCACAACTGTTTCAATTCTTAACCCTGCATTTTCATGCTTTCCACAGTAAGTTCTAACGTAAATATGGTTTAATCTAAATCAAATTTAAAAAAAAGTCGCAAATCAATTGATAATCGCAATTCCTTTACTGTTACAAACTGTTTCTATTAAGAACAACAGTCCGTGCAATAACCAGATTTGATCATTTTTATAAATAAAATTAATTTATGCATATTGTTATAGTTTTTAGGTGAACTTCACGTAATACGTCCATAATAATGAAACAACAGAATTGATAGAATGCATAAGAATTTATTACGTTCCATGTCTTTACAGAGCAGAACAGGTAATAATACACGTGAGGTCGACTTTAGGCCATTAAGTTAACATCCACTTCCGTTTCAGCATACTGCGCACCCGTAGTAGATAAAAACGGAAGCGGATGTGAGTGAAAACACCAGTCAGCCTCAAAATAGTTGGATCCTTGTAAGTCATTTAAAACAAAAATGAGAGGGGAAAATAGGAGAGAGGACGGACACGAATATTGAAAAGGTTTCTTTTTTTTACTAATTAAAAAAAATTACAAATTTTTGGTTGTTCAGTTACAATCATCCAGCAGCATTTTCTTATAAAAAAAAGTAGAAAGATACAAATATTAAAAATAGTTATCATTTTTCCATACGCGTTTTGAAAAAAATAATAGATAAAAAAAAAAAAAAAAAAAAAAGGCAATAAAAAAGTATCTGACAAATTAAACTTCTAAACCTGAAATGTTAAGTTGACACTCAGCAGCAGTTTACATACATATAAAATAAAAAAGCGCGAAGTTACAGCAAAATTTTGAATATTTATTATTATTTGAATTAACTTCAAATGTGGAATTATACATAAAATAATCACACCCAACAATTAGAATTTTTTTTCTTTATAATTGATTGCAGTGTTAATCTTAACTCACAAAAAATCAAATAAATAATGCTTCATTCACACGTAAAACACTTACTAAGTATACTCAACAATAACCGTACTTCAGTTTCTAATGCATAATATTTGAATTGTATGTTGAGTTGCAGTTATAATAATAATTATAATATTAATATTTGCAATAAAAACCTTTCGCAATTATTGTATCAGTATCACTATTATATTGCGAGAAATAGCCATGATGTTAAGAAATATATGAAGTAAGTAAAACTTGATTTATTTTCTAACGCCGCAAACCTAAGATACTTACATATCTCGAATGCTATTTATTATTATTCAATGAAACTTGGCTAAAATTAAAAAAAAATTTAATACTTCAGTGTAATATTTGGAAAGTTTCGCTAAGTTCAGCCAAGCTAAGTTCAAGTTTCAAAAAAGTCGATACATGCGAAAATGCAAAGTGTGGCGGCTGTGCTGAGTGTAGGGCGTCAAGTTTGCCTCTTTATATTATACTTTTTTAAATACTAAAATCATATGTCGTACCCTTGTTAGCATATATGCAATGAAATTTATTCTAGTTTTAGTAAACAAAATGATTCTTACATAAATGAAAAGCTTTCAATAATTTGTTCAGTTAGGCAAATTAGATAAAAATGTATGTTATTTCTTTTTATGGGTGGCGGCTACAACATGACGTTGCTTCAGCCACATACAAAAAAAACAAAAACAAAAAAAACAAAAAAAAACATCAACTTTTAATATGTGTGGTGGCTACCTTAACAAGCTCACAGCCCCCACACTACTAAACGTCGAATAACTTTGTTTCTAGTTAGCCTAAGTGATTGACTTTCGGCCAACATTTATAATTTAAAAAATTCTAAATATTCTATAAGTTTTGTGGAGTTAGGCTAAGCAGAATTAAAGTTGTATCAATTTTAAATTTTGTGGGGGCTAACTTGACGCGCTCACAGCCCACACACTTCTAATAGTTGAATAACTCTTTTTCTATTTAGCCTAACTGATTGAATTTAGGTAAATATTTAAAATTATGAAAATTTTAAATATTCTGAAAGTTTTGTCGAGTAAGGCCAAGCAGAATTAAAATTATATCAATTTTTAATTTTGTGGGTGCCAACTTGACACGCTCACAGCACCCACACTACTAAAAGTTGAATAACTCTTTCTCTATTTAGCCTAACTGATTGACTTTCGGCCAATTTTTAAAATTATGAAAATTTTAAATATTCTGAAAGTTTTTATGAGTTAGGCCAAGCAGAATTAAAGTTGTATCAATTTTTAAATTTTGTGGGGGCTGACTTGACGCGCTCACAGCCCACACACTACTAAAAGTTGAATAACTCTTTTTCTATTTAGCCTAACTGATTGAATTTAGGCTAATAATTAAAATTATGAAAATTTTAAATATTCTGAAAGTTTTGTTGAGTTAGGCTAATTAGAAAAAAAGGTTGTATCGATTTTTAATTTTGTGGGGGCTAACTTGACGCGCTCACAGCCCACACACTACTAAAAGTTGAATAACCCTTTTTCTATTTAGCCTAACTGATTGAATTTAGGCAATTATTTAAAATTATGAAAATTTTAAATATTCTGAAAGTTTTGTTAAGTTAGGCTAATTAGAAAAAAAGTTGTATCGATTTTTATATTTTGTGGGGGCTAACTTGACGCGCTCACAGCCCACACACTACTTAAAGTTGAATAACTCTTTTTCTATTTAGCCTAACTGATTGACTTACGGCCAATATTTAAAATTATGAAAATTTTAAATATTCTGAAAGTTTTGTTGAGTTAGGCGAAGCAGAATTAAAATTATATCAATTTTTTAATTTTGTGGGGGCTAACTTGACGCGCTTACAGCCCACACACTTCTAAAAGTTAAATAACTCTTTTTCTATTTAGCCTAATTGATTGAATTTAGGCCAATATTTAAAATTATGAAAATTTTAAATATTCTGAAAGTTTTGTTGAGTTAGGCTAATTAGAAAAAAAGTTGTATCGATTTTTAATTTTGTGGGGGCTAACTTGACGCGCTCACAGCCCACACACTACTTAAAGTTGAATAACTCTTTTTCTATTTAGCCTAACTGATTGACTTACGGCCAATATTTAAAATTATGAAAATTTTAAATATTCTGAAAGTTTTGTTGAGTTAGGCCAAGCAGAATTAAAATTATATCAATTTTTTAATTTTGTGGGGGCTAACTTGACGCGCTTACAGCCCACACACTTCTAAAAGTTGAATAACTCTTTTTCTATTTAGCCTAATTGATTGAATTTAGGCCAATATTTAAAATTATGAAAATTTTAAATATTCTGAAAGTTTTGTTGAGTTAGGCTAATTAGAAAAAAAGTTATATCGATTTTTAATTTTGTGGGGGCCAACTTGACGCGCACACAGCCGCCACATCGTTTTTTCGTTAATAACTCTATTTTCGTGTACAATATTTTTTTTAAAATGATCAGAAAAATTAGTACTAACAAAATACTAAATATTTGGTAAGTTTTACTGATTTAGGCTGGGGTGTGGGGGCCAACTTGATACACGTCATTCTTTCAGCTATATTAGTTTCTATACCTTCAATATGAATAAAAGAAGGTAAATAATTTTTAATTGCTAATTTATTAGCTTTATTTTTTGCATTAAATAATTCTGAAGCACGTATTGTAGTTTCGTCGTTTTTTTTACTTTTACATTGAATACATATTTCGTACCACTTATCCTTAATTTTGTATTTGATAACAATATCATCAAATTTTCCATACTCTTTTTTTTCTACGTGTATGAAATATTCAAAAGTTTTATCATTATCTCTTGCTAACTTCAACCGCACAATAAAGAGCATTACCAACAATCGATGATACTTAATGCCGTGATCATTATCAGCTCCACCTCCACCTGGCGCTGACGTAGATGCTTTGGAGGCCTTGGGATTTTTTGATGCAGACATCTGAAAAAAAAAACATAGAAGAATTTAAAAACAGATAATAAAGTTTAAAACATTTATGAACGCTTTTAGGTATAAAAGCAGACGTTCAACTATATCACATATGGTGTATGGTTTGTTTCTTTTCAACTTAATAGTCAAGGAAAACCACACCATGTGAGTCATAAAATTAGAATATATAACCAGCGACGTACTGATTTTCCCGGGACAATACCCATTTTGATACCTATCATCCCAGCTAAAAATTGAAATGTCCCAATTTTTCACTGAAAAGGAAATATAAAAAATTAATAAAAAAAAATATATAAACAGCACAAAAACTTAAAAGCAAAAAAACATGAAACAACATATTCTTTTTACTAAACAATAATAGGATCTACAAAACTGATGATAATTTTTACCGGAACGTAAATGTAGCCACACAAGACGTAGCATGAAAAAACTGTAAAGAATGCAAATTACGTAAAAATTTATGTTTATGACGTCAGAAACAAGCAAAAACTAGTACATGCAAACGTTGTAAGGGTTGCATGAATTGACATTTTCTGATCACTGCTATGGTTTTGCTGCTAGTTGGCTTTTGAGACAAACTATATAAAGTCCTAATAAGTGTTTTAAAATGTAAATGCTTATGTTTTCATGTTGTTTATGCCTTTAATGATTAATTAACACAAAAATATCGCTATTTTTCTATTATGAGAAAATTTTATGATTTGCTTGAAAAATTGACAAATGAGCTTAAAACATTTTTAAAAATATGAAGTGTTCTCTTCATAAAAATATATGTTAAAAATAGCTTAACCTTTTTTATTTCTAATAAAAAAAATTACAATGATTTGATTTTTTTTTTTCATTTAGCCATTCAAAAAACGTCTAAAATACGCTAAAAAATTGTCGACCACGCCGCCGGCGTGGTCAAAAAGTCATGCATGTAATAAAAATAATAAAAAGTATTTGAAATTTGTGCAATGTTTGTGCAATGATATCCACTACTCAAGTTCGGCCTCAAAGGGCAATAAAATATGACGTCATCCGCATAGACACAGACACCCTATAGGCTGTATGCAGATGACGTCCCAGTAAACATAAGGACACTGAGGACAGTCCGCGGACAGTCTTCTATACGTTTGCTATCTGTACCCTATATGTCTTTGGCCTTATTTAATTAAAACAAATAAAAAAATTTAATTAAATATATGTGGCAGGTAATATGCTAAGCATTTTTTCTATATTTTTAAAACAAAAAAATTAAACTTAGATGATTTTTAAAATAAGTAGTAATGTCTTTGAACAGTACATTACTGGGACATATCAAAAACGTTGCAAACTTATGTTCAAATAAAATGATGAAAAACAACACATAAGATTGTATTTTTATATTGAACATTAATAAGAATGATTATAGTAATTTACTTACTTTTATAGTAAAACTATATATACTTTATATGTCTCGTATCTGACCCCAAAGAGACAAATCGGAGAAATATGTTTTAAACTTTCTGAAAGTTAAATTAGGTACAGACATTTGAACAAAAGATTGGCTGCAAAGTTTGAGTGATCATCAACATAAAGAAAAAAAAAAAAAAAAAAAAAACTTGAAACGTCTTTTTCAAGAACGTTCAGCGGACAGATCAAAGACGTTTAAAAAAAGTTATTAAATGCAAGTTAACAAGTTATTCAAGTGTTATTAGCGTTATGTTTTTTTTTTTTTTTTTTTCTTTTTTGTTTTTTTTACAAGTGACCCATGATTTAATAAAAAAGCAAGGATATCGGAACCAATGATGTTTAATCTTCTCTAAGAAAAAAAAAAATCTATTTTGTTTGGGATGATATAAAAACAAACTGTATTTAATTTTCGGTCATTCAGGCTAAATCTGAAATTTTATCAAGTTTATTAAAACGTCACTTTTTATCACAATAATGACGGTAACGAACATTTTGCTGATTTTGTATCAGAAATCTGCAAAACTATGAGAGTTAGACCACATACAATTTTTGTGTGTAATATATAGACATAAATAGCTTCCATGAAAAATATCAGTCCCAGCTATTATCGATTTTCTAGAAAAAATCGACCAAAATTGAATATCAGCGTTTTTTCATTCTGAAACGAACCCTGTGACGTCACAACTAAAAATCAAAATATTCATTTTTTAAGTTATATAAAGAGCTGACTATAATTGTAACCCCTTGGCACAAAAATTTCCTCAGTTTCGATAAATTTTTTTTTTTTACGATTTTTTGCAGTTGACACTTTTTCAAAAATCCCGATTTTGATTCCCGATTTTTTCTATGCCACTCAACTTAAAATTCAATGTATTTATGCTCAGATGAATCTTTAGCAAATTAGCTCATGTTTAATCATATTTAATGCCCTTGAAGGCCATACTGGAGTAGTGGATATCATTGCACAAACATGGTACAAACTTCATTTAATCCAATTTTCTTTGATATAAACGGATAATTTTTGTTATTGTTATTTTTGTCACATACTTAAATTATACTAATTCAACATATTTAAAACAACAATATATGCTCTCAAAAATATTGCATAGGGGTTTTAAACTGGCAAAATGATTTTTTGTCCTATGCCGCCCATGTTATTGAGTAATATTAATTATTATATTATTAATCCAACATGACGTCGACTTTAACATATGAATGCATACACCCTATTAATCAACTTAAAAATGCTCACCTTTAATATAAATTAACTTCTTCTTGCAATATATCAACTTCAAATAGACTAATTAATTGTTATCCTTCAATCTTATAATAAATGAAAATCTTAGATTATCTTCATTGTCGTATAAAAATGGCAAAACTTTTATTTTGATTTTTTTTTAATTTTCAGTTTTTTAAAAAAGTTCACAAATTTTTCATTTTTCACTGCCACATTTGACTAGTTATATTTTATACATAATATAAGATAAGTTCACTCTTAAGACAACATGCAGATAGGTGGCACCAAGCTATACAAGGAAAAGCCGTCACGATTATCTAAGTCGTCGTAACTCAAGTACTTACTTTTGTACAAACACAAAACACTGCAATATTGCTTCAAATTAACAAGTGTATCAACTTTGATGTGGAGAAATTATAGCAAAATTTAAAAAATATATATATTACTTTTTAATATATATTTTCTTGAAAAAATCGTAAGTAGAAGTCAATTCAAACAAAAAGTCTTATATTTTATGGTGAAGTTTTTAACAACTGGAAAAAAAGTCTTGGTTTGCAGAATAAATTAATCTGACGTGGTATAAGTTAGACTGAATCTAAAACATACAAGTTTATATTTCTTTTCCTTCCCTCCCTCCCTTCCTTACCGCCTTTCTCTCTCTCTCTCTCTTTCCCATTCTCTCTCCGCCTACCCTCCATACTCTCTCTATATATGTGTAATTTTTTTATTCATGCCTCACGCGACGTCACAAACGTAAACAGTGACAAAAAAAGGCATATTATTTTATTTTTAACTTTATTTACATTTATATCCACGAAGACCAATGCGAAGCAAATTAATCTCAAAGAAGGAGGTCAATTATAACTTATTTGAACTTTATTTAATGTACAGGGTGACCACAAAAATCACTACGATTTCAAGATGCTATAAAAATTAAAAAATTTATAATTTTTTAAATTTTTTTTACATCAAATTGAAGCCTGAATTTACACATTTTAAAAACTAAAAATAATTTTTTTTTTGCGTTGTTGTCCCTCCCGTTGCGTTGTTTCAATTCATTGCTTTTCCTTTTTTTTTTTTTTTTTTTTTATAAATATATATATTTTTTAACCGTTAGCTCGCAGGAAGTCGGTAATCAAATTGTGTTTTTCTTCAGTTTGCAAACTGACGACGTTCATATACCCAAGTCTTTACTGCAAACTCGCACTGCGTCCTCATTATAGCCACCTTTTAAAGTAATAAACAAAAAAAAATTACTAATTTTGAAATATGTTATTTATTTTTTTAAATATATAGAATAAACTCTAAATAAGTATAGGTATAAAAAAGTAAGATATTTTAAAATATATATATTAATTAAAAGTCCTTGTTAATTAACTATATAAGTAAAAAAACAATATAAAAAGCTAAGAAATAAACTGCTCTATTATTATACATAATAATAATATATAATAATATTTTATGATACTATATATATGAGTATAGCGAAAATAATACATTTTAGCCATAGTCCTGGGGTGTTCAAGTGCGACTTCGAACACCATTTTTACTGCTGATTGTTCGTAATTTCAAACACGAAGTCGAACACACTTTTGCAATAATTAAAAATAGTATTGCAATAATTAATAGCAATTAGTTTTAAATTAGTTAAAAATTTAATATAAAAAATTGGTTGTAAAATAAAAGGATTTTCAACCATTTTTAATAATTATATAAAAATATGTTTAAATAAAAAATAAAAACAAAAACGTTTGTTTATTAGTATAGTATTTTATTAAATACCATATTCGAACAGTTCGATCGAACAGTTCGTGATGTGTTCAACCTTGCAAAAAATTCGAAATGTTCGTGTTGAGATGATCGTGTTCGCGCGAAAGAATTTTAAGTGTTCATGATCGGTTCGAGTTCAACTAAAATGGTGTTCGACCCCAACACTGATTTTAGCAAATTATAAAAAAATAGCTAATATTAGTTGTTTTCAGTAATTTTAGGATATTTCAAGCAGGGTCGTGAGCTCCTGAGTTATTGCCCTATACTAAAAACGAACCCTTGTTGATGTAGTTCAAATTTTCACCGCAACAATCAACATGTAAAATGTAAGTAGCACTGTAGTCTTTTCTTTACCAAAGAAAATAGCCAAAAATTACGTTTGTCCTATGCTGAGCAATGTTATTAATTGCTCAAGAAGAGCATAGAAGAGCACTCAGAATGACGTCATGCGTACACACCGTATATCTTGAACTTGCAAGAAAATGCTGCATTCTTGTCCTATCACTTTATGTTTTCAATATGGAAAGAATAAATTACGTAATTTATGCTGCATATATTTATGTCATTATAGCATAAATTATACTAAATTAGAATAGCATAAATATTTATGCTGCACAACATAATAGTTATGCTATATTAAGTAGTTATTAAGCATACAGAATAATTTATGCTATTTTGAACAAATTGTGTTTAAAATAATGAGCTAGCAAAATTATTATGTAGTTATTTTTAACCAAGAAATCGTAAGAAACTTGCTGCATTTAGATCTAAGATAAAAAATTTATAAGAGAATATTAATTATAATATAATTATTTCAATGTTTTTTGTAGGCTATATATGGAAATACAGCGAGTGAGTGAGTGAGTGAGTGAGTGAGTGAGTGAGTGAGTGAGTGAGTGAGTGAGTGAGTGAGTGAGTGAGTGAGTGAGTGAGTGAGTGAGTGAGTGAGTGAGTGAGTGAGTGAGTGAGTGAGTGAGTGAGTGAGTGAGTGAGTGAGTGAGTGAGTGAGTGAGTGAGTGAGTGAGTGAGTGAGTGAGTGAGTGAGTGAGTGAGTGAGTGAGTGAGTGAGTGAGTGAGTGAGTGAGTGAGTGAGTGAGTGAGTGAGTGAGTGAGTGAGTGAGTGAGTGAGTGAGTGAGTGAGTGAGTGAGTGAGTGAGTGAGTGAGTGAGTGAGTGAGTGAGTGAGTGAGTGAGTGAGTGAGTGAGTGAGTGAGTGAGTGAGTGAGTGAGTGAGTGAGTGAGTGAGTGAGTGAGTGAGTGAGTGAGTGAGTGAGTGAGTGAGTGAGTGAGTGAGTGAGTGAGTGAGTGAGTGAGTGAGTGAGTGAGTGAGTGAGTGAGTGAGTGAGTGAGTGAGTGAGTGAGTGAGTGAGTGAGTGAGTGAGTGAGTGAGTGAGTGAGTGAGTGAGTGAGTGAGTGAGTGAGTGAGTGAGTGAGTGAGTGAGTGAGTGAGTGAGTGAGTGAGTGAGTGAGTGAGTGAGTGAGTGAGTGAGTGAGTGAGTCAGTCAGTCAGTAAATATGATATAAAATTTATACATACAAAAGCTGGTATTGATAACGCAGTACGTGTGTAATTTCATCATACTTAAGTCTACAGTGATAACAAACATACGACCATGAGATGATTATTCTAAAGTAGCACACGAGCCTCTCCTATTTATCAGCTTATCTCTCTCATGCCATATTATGTCATGTAATCTAAGGTGCGGCTCAACCTACACCTAAGAACATTTTAGTTTGCATGATCGCCCACAGATATCGCCCATTTCAAATGACAGTTTTTGGTTAAATAAACGATTATTTAAGAAATATCGAACATTCTTACGTGGCGTGGACTTTACACAAGGGTTTACTTGTGATCACATATTCGAACAAAATCCCTAGGAAATATACAATTTTAATTTAGATAATTTGAAGAAAAATATATATGTTTTTCAAGAAAAACAATTATTATATTTTTTTCACAAAAATAACAATTTTTTTTTATTTTATTTTTTTTTTTTTTTGCTTGCGATTTTTACAATTGTTTTTTAATTCACAAGAAAACAATGGAGGTGTCACAGTTTAAAAAAAAATTCTTAAAAATTTTCTATATAGTTTAAAACACGTAAAATGATGTTTAGTAGTATTTCTCATTTAAATATCACCGAAATCGGTAAACTATATAGTTTTCTAAATTGTAAAAAAAAAAATAAAAAAAAAAAAAAAAAAAAAAAAAAAAAGTGATTTTCCCCATAAGCGTAATGTTAAATTATAATAATAATAAATGGTTTTTATTACGAGACCAAAAATGGTACACACCCATTTACATGGTCCTCTGCCTTATTTTTAACAAATTCAGATATTATCGTCAGAGTATTTCATTTTCACAATAAAATACACAAACATATATATTATTATTTTACTATATACTAATCGTACATGATAAAAAGCATTTATATATTTCTTATTTACTTATTCTGATATGATTAAGATCTACAACTTTACTTACATATTATGCTATATAATATAATGATAATCAATAATCAAAATGTCTTTTTACAAAGTCAGTACGCATATTTAGATAATTATTTAGTCTTTTTACTCTTTCAGACTTAATTAAAAAAACAAAATTATCGTAACATTGATTGCTAGTTTTAACTAATAGCGATTTCAGCATTTTAATGCAACATTATGTTAATATAGGAATTCTATATTTTTTATCTCCATAAATATGTGTCTTTTAATCCACCGACCAACAATGAAGAACCACCCCAAAACCGACCTCAGGTTAGAAGACCCTTTAGGTATCCCGCGCGTGTCTCCCGACGCGCTAAACCGATATAAGCTCCATTGTAAAATTACCAATTGTTTTGATATCAACAACTGTTAAGTCTGCAGATGTTATTTTTATTACAATGTAATTTGTACTTTATAGTTTAAAACAAATTTGTTAGTAAATATGATTAATCAAATTATTAAAAAAAAACAAAAAAATTTAGCTTTATTACATAATATATTAATACTAAATCGGAAAAAACTGAATATTATTATGAAATTGAACAATTAATTTTGAGTAAGCTGATCATATATATATATATATATTATATACTTTTTATAGAAACGGCAAGGTTTTCTCGTTTTTCTGCTAAATTATTAATTTAACACAAAAACTGCAAAGAGTAAATTACGTGTGTTTTAAAGTTTAAATACACACAAGTTATTTAAACTATAAATTTCCAAGTTACTTTCTACAAAACTGAAATTCTAGACTTACTAAATTACTCAAAAATATAAAAAAAAATTCAGTACTTGGCACACTTTTCAGAAGCCCTAGCTCAAACAGCGCTTCCTACCCAAGTTAGAGCAATTGTTTTTTCGGCCAAATAACAATAAAAAATTACAAATTGGAACAATGACTATGATTGTAGATTTCCAATAGGGATATCTTTCAAATTTTATATTAAATAAAATTAATGAATAATAATAATAAAAAAAAAAAATGCAAAAGTTCCAACTTGCTAAAAAAACCTTTGTTTTTGTAATGGTGCCAACAACCGTTTCCCGCTTTTGAAAGAAATATTACTAAAATAGAAGAGAGGAAAACAAAGCGAAATAAATTTTTGCGATATTTTTTTTTTTTTTTTTTTTTTACTAGTGTCATAATTTTGAACATACAGTATGATTAATACTTGTAATTTAGCTAATATAAACAACATGTTTTTTTTCCATCTTTATAAATATACATTTTTGTTTTGAAAATTTGTAATAATTATATTCATATTAGATGGTATGCGTTTGTTAATTTGATTTTTATAATTTTTAAGTCGGGTAAATTATGGGAGTTGAAAAAAATGCAAATCAGAATATTAAAAATTTTAAGAAAAGGAAATAAGTTACAAAGTGATATTGAATATATCAAATATTTTAATATATTGCCAATAGAAGAAACTTTTAAATGTATTTTTATTTGTGATAATTATTTTGAAAACTCTCATGGGATACCTAGAACTCATATATATAGTACTAGAATTGCAGATACAAATCCTCTATATGTTCCAAAAATTGTTAATAGATTCACCAGTGGCGGTCCTACAGGGGGGATTGAGGGGCGGATATCCCCGGGCCCACTAGGTTTGGGGGGCCCGGGACGAGGCCTACATATAAAAAATTCAAATAAGCTAAAAAAAAAAGAAAAAAAAAAGGAACTTAAGGGACGAGAAGAAGAGAGAGAGAGAAGTTTAAGAACCAATTTAATGATTTTCATTAGTAAAATTATTCCTAGCAAACAAATTATCCAAACATATTTTTATAATGTAAAAAAAAAAAAAAAAAAAAAAAAAAAAAAACTAAAGCATAATTATAAATCTACAGAAAAAATACAATATCTCTTTAATTTACTAGTAATAATACTTCAGTATTTTCTTATATTTTTAAACAAGGGCCTCCCTGGTTTAAAAAGGTAAAATAAACTATACTTACTATAGAACTAGAATTATAATGAAGACTTAAAAAATTTCAGGGTGTTATTTTATTGCATTTTCATTCTAAAAGAGGGCAATGTCCTAAGTCGATAGATATGGACATTTCTAAGCTTTGAGCTCATTGAGTATTAATTTTTTTTTAAATTCTTAAACTGACGTTACGGTAACTTTTCCTATGCCCGCATGCATAGAAGTATTGCGTGTTGACATTTTTTGATTTTTTTTTTTAATAGAAATGCTTATTGAACTTAAAATTTACAATTCTGCAAATAAATCGATTCAGGACAATGTCTTTTTTTAGAATTTGAAATAAAATTTTACCCTGAAAACTTTTTTAGTCTTCCTCATTGGCCTGGCGTAGGTAAAAAATTGTTCAATGATAAATAAACACTATAGCTCGATCTACCTAAATTTTAACATTTGTATTCGTCAAATTGACCTTGTCCTCTGCTCCTTAAATGATGATGACGATCAACTTTGGCTATTCAAATAGAATATGTGCATTTTTTTTTTTTTTGGCAAGAGACTAGGGTTTACGAACATCACTTTTGTTTCGGAAATTTGAAAATAATTCTAACAGAAAAAAAAAAAAAAATAATAATAATAAAATTTAGCTTTTTGAGAATATGAAGGAAACATTTTTTGCATGCGCTTAATCTCGCCTAAATCTGCAAAGTAATTAAAAATAATTTAATTTGCATTATGAATTTTTGTACACTTTTTTAAAAAAATATTTCATTCTAAATTAAAGTTTAATTGTTTAAAAAAAAAGAAAAAAAAACAATTTTTTTTTTTTTTTTTTCTTAAAGCTATCTGCACTGACAAGTATACTGAATTTATGCACGGAATTGCCTGTAAATAGTCACGTGGTAAAAAAATCGCGCCTGCGGCGGGCTATTGGCGCTTCGCGCATCTATTAAGGGGGCCCTGTCAGATTTCTGTCCCCGGGCCCAAAATTCGTAGGACCGCCACTGAGATTCACAGAAAGAACAAAAAATTCTTATTGCCAAAATTGTGGAATCAAATTCCATTAGAGTTAAAAAATTTCAAAAATAAAAATGAAATGAAAGTTAATATAAAAAATTTTTTTCTTTAATAAATTATAATTTAATATTCATTTGTTTTTTTCAATTAAAAATTAAATTTTTTAAAATAAGAAAATACTTATGTCTTTTTTTCTTTTTTTTATCAATTATTTTTATTTAAACTTGAAATATAAAATAATTTTCATGACTATATAGTAGTAATGTAATTATTTAATGCATTGTGTATAAAATATTATGAACCATTGAACCGATAAGGCTATGCCTTGGTTGGATTTTTGTAAAAATTGTGTGTTTAAAATAATAAGAAAAAAAAAAAAAAAAAAATCAACGTTTTAAATTATGATTTTTTTTTTTTTTTTTTTTTTTTTTTTTTTAGAAAGACAGACAAGATGGTCGATTATATTTCACAATAAAAAGTCTTATATTATGTATATCAAACTATATTCATCACATATAAGATACAAAGTTAGTACGTAACGTAGGGTACGCATTATCTAATCTTATATTTACTTTAAAAGTATAAGGTTTATCATATTTTATATAAGAAGTAAATTCTCGCTGCTCCAACTTACCCAAGTCACTTCTCTGCGACTTTGTAACACTCGACAACATTATTATCAGATCAGACGACTCAAAATTAATTGTTCAAGCTTTTTTTTTTTTTTTTGGTGCACTGGTATTATAAATGGTAAGAAAAATAGACAAACTCAATAATTTCCCAAAAATAAATTTGCTATCATATTTGTTATATTATATAATATATTTAAATTATACGGGTATTCTCTTTAAATTCAGCAATTATAGCCTCATTTTTTTTTTTTTTTTTTTTTTTTTTTTTTGCTTTATTGAAATTTCTTGTATTTAATAATATATAAAATATACAATTTTTTTTTATCTCAAATAAAATTATAATAGTAAAAATTATAGTGCATAAATTTTATATAAATATATATGTAATTCCTTTTAGTTTTAGGCGAGCCTAAATGAAAAAGCTACCTAACATTTTAAGTATGAGCATATTTAGGACGATAAAATAGTTAAATATGGCAGCTTTTTTAAATATTAAATTTGTGCATTTTATAAATATTTACATAAAATTTACAGAGATAATTCTAGAAATTAAGTACAGATTTTGTTAAAACTTAATATAATGAAGCAGATATACGTATAATTTATTTACTATTTAATTATGGAAAATGTCATATTAATTAAGTTATTACAATTATTTTGATAGTAGTTTAATTGATTAAGAAATTAAATTTGTTATATTATATAATTTATACAGAAAATCTTTTGGTGAGTATAATACATCATTTATCTGGCAAACCGAAGAATTAAATCTTGGTTATTAACACAAAAAATGGAGCTTATCGGTTATCGCGCGGGGTGACGCGGGGAAAGCTAAGGGTCCCCTAATTTAACATTACTCTCATGGGGATTTTTTTATTATTATTATTATTTATTTTTTTGCGATTTTTAAGAAAACCTTTTTACCAATTCCATAGAAATTTAAATGAGAAATATAAGATATATATATTATATTTTCTTTCTTTTTTCCAACCCAGATTTCTAACTCTTGAAGGAAAACATACATTTCTCTTTTTCTCACAAAACTACTTCGAGCGGATACAGTGTAATGAGTGGTAGAAGTGGCTTTGACTCTTATAATGCAGGGACTTTAAGGGGAAAAACAGGGGAATTGTTCCATAAGTCCAATGTTAATTTAAAATTCTTTTGCGAGGACAGGTCCCCTCAAGTTCCCCCTCACTTCTATACCCCTGAGTACATAGTTAACTGTAGTTAACCGTGATTGGCTAGCAGGGGCGGACTGGGCCTCCACGGCCCTTCGAGATATCTAAATAGAGACGGCCCTCACCCGTTGGGGGGTCTGGGGGACCATGCCCCCCAGAATCGCGCCGCAGGCGAAAATTTTACGAAAAAGGGGGCGTGGCTTGCTAATTTTGCAATCATTTTACGTTAAGAAGAAGAAAAAAAAAAAACGGCAAGAATATATAGAACATATTTATGTATAATAATATTATATTTTTGTGACATGACACAGCAAATAAATTTTATAAATTTTGTTTTTACAAAGTTCATCAAAAGGATTATTCCTCGCCATAAGATCTTATTATAATTATATCAATTTCTAAACTATCCATAAAATTTAATGTTTTCCTTTCCTCCCTTCTTGCTTTTTTTTTTTTTTTTTTTTTTTTTTTTTTTTTTTTTTTTTTTTTTTTTTTTTTTTTTTTTTTTTTTTTTTTTTTTGCGTTGCTTTTTTGCGACGACGGCCCGACGGCCCTCTTTAGTCGCGGCCCTTCGAGATAATCTCGAAATCTCGGCGCTCAATCCGCCACTGTTGGCTAGTAGGTTTATAACACGGTCTCTGATTGGTTTAGCACTGCAGAACGACGTTAATTGTTTTATCCACATTGTATATATAATGATAAGACAAAGTCTGCACTGACATCATAGTAGAGAACATGGTTTGTCAAATTTGCTCCTTACTGTGATGTCAGCACTGGTCTTTGTTGTAAACTTCTGGTCTATCTGCAAGTGTCGCACCTTCTACTAGACCTCCTTCTGCCAACATACTATACATGCAAGATAAGGACACGCTCGACCAAATTGGGGCCACCGGGAAATTCAAAATGAGCATCTGAGCCAATCAGCGCCCTAGTTGAAAGTCACGTGATCAAAATAGACCAATGACAATGCCGTTAAAATTAACATGGAACCAGGTGCGGTGTTGCTATCTTACTTCTGCATCAACTATGGGGTGTATGCGGATGACGTCATATTTAATGCGCAAGGAAGCCATACTGGAGTAGTGAATAACATTGCTCAGCATAGGACAAACTTTGTTTAAGCCAATTTTCTTTGGGAAATATGTTTATTTTTTTTTAATGTTATTTTTCTCATATACTTGAGAAGGTAAATTCAAAATATTAACAACATCAATGCTCTCAAAGCATAATGTTTTTAAACTAGCAAAATGTGTTATTTTCCTATGCCAACCATGTTATTGAGTGATCCAACATGGCGTCAACTTTAACATGAATGTATACACCCTATATAATTATATATTATACACATGGAAAAATATAAATATGTAATATATTTATGCTAACATTTGTTCAGCATGATTTATGCTATATGCTGCATAGTATTAATGCATAAATATTATGTTGTATAACATAAATTATTACTGTTATTGTTTAGTATTTTTTTATGCTATAATAACATAAACTGCAGAATAAATTACGTAATTCCTAGTCACTCTCTCTCTCTTTTTAAAGTTTTTATAAAAGGAATAGACCAGAGAAAAACATAAGCATTTATATCACAAAACACTTGATGGGACTTACATAAATAACTTTAGTTTCTTTCAAAACCCAACTGTAGCTCCGTAGCAGTAATCAGAAACTTCGATTTATGCAACCCGCACAACATTTTCATAGTAATTTTTGCATGTTTCTGACGTTATAAACATTAATTTTCACGCAAATTGCATACTTTACAGTTTTTTCACGCTCTCTTGTGGGGCTACATTAACATTCTGGTAAAAATTGTCATCAGTTTTGAAGATCACATTTCGTGTTTATATTCATTAAAAAGCACATGTTGTTTTATGTGGTCTATGGCTTCAAGTATTATTATTATACTGCAATGGATGTAAAATGTTTGACAATTAAAACACATTGAAATTGAAATTTGAAATTGATTCTTACTGGTGATGAAATAAAATAAAAAATTATTGATAGCCCTCAATTAAATTTTCCCAAATGCGTTTTTTTTTTTTTTTTTTTTTTTATTTTTTTTAAGTAAAAAAAAAGGTTCTTCCAAAAATCTTAATCTTAAATTAATATCCCCGCCTCTATTTCTAGCTTGTCTCTGATTGGTGCTACGTCCTCGCCGGTAAGAACTATTGCCTGAACCTTGCGATATGCTGCAGCCTGCTCGTCAGCTGTGCTCAAACAGTTGCCTATCTGTAAGGCGCTTTTTCATCACACAATTAAATGAACACAAATAATAATATTCATTTAAATAAGTTGTTTGTTTTTTCTAATTTATTATTTTTAAATTTTTGAATTTTAAAATTTGAAGAAAATTATTAAATCTTGCTACCTGCTATTTCCCTCTTTCACTTGCTCCTTGCACAAGAAAGATTTCTTCTTGTCTTTTTTTTTATTTTTTTTATTTTTAATTTTTTTTTTCTGCTTGCAGAATATTTTGATTTTTGTAGAAAATTATTAAAATCTTGTTAGCTGCTTTTTGCCATTTTAACTTGCTCTTACACACATATAAGATTTATTTTTTGGGCATTCATTTTGTATTCTCTTCATAGAATTTATACAGTTTATTTGTGACAATTTTTGAAGTTATTTCACAAAATTTAAAGAGTGCGTGCCAAGAATTAAATCCCTTATATTTCTATGAACCAGAATTCTAATCCATTTCCTAATAAAAATTATATAGTATATTGATGAATCTCAATATTACCACATTAGCAATTTTTTAACTTCATGATTTTTTTAGGGTTGTATATATCTCAAAATTTAAAAAGAAAGTTTCAAAATTTAATTTTGCCATTTTAAAGTTAACAGTAACAGCTACCTATAATAATTTTTTTCTTAGAATCCGTAACCATCAGATAAGAAAGAAAATAATAATTAAAATTAACATGAATTTTAATGGGACTAAAACTTTAAAAAATTATAATTTAAAATGTAGCATGCTTGCACCCCTCCATTTTTTTTTTTTTTTTTTTTTTTTTTTTTACATTTTTGAAGATACCATATCCTAAAATGTATCACTGTACAAAATTTCAGATTTTTCTTTCTTTACAATTTTTTAGTCAAATCCCGCAGTACCTGATTTTCCGCCTTAATTAATTTTTATTAATTGTTTGAGTGTCCAAATTTTTGTAATCATTAATAAAAATTGTTCCAATAAAATTCAATAACTATATAAGTAAAAAAGTTAAGAGAATAAAGTGACATGAAATTTATTTAATGATTTTTATTTTTCACATTTTTTGATTACGCCCTTTTTACCCTCTAATCAACTGTACTGAATTTTTAATAATTTAACGGTTAACCTCAGACCTGGAACGCCCCCTTTTTTCAAAAAACTGATCGTAAAATTTTTAAAAATTTTTTTTTGAATATATATCCCTTTTACAAAATAGAAGTTCAAATACAATTTCGTCGTACTGCCCATACATTTCTGGCAATTAATTTTTAACCATTTTTATTTTGGCGCGAAATTCAAAATCAATGTTATTCAAATGGGCAAACTGATGCTCGATTTTCTCGAAAACAAGATGGATAAGTAAATCTAAAACAAAAAGTAGTCGATAGAGCATGACAATATCTATAACATCAGAAAGTTTAAAAAAAAGTTATCGATTCAATTTTTTTTAAAATTGAAAAAACAAAAACACAATGCTAATCATATGCAAATTGTAATCCTAATTATCTCTAGATTTCAATGGACACTTCAATGTTTTGATATATGGAGCTTGTAGATCACCCCTTTTTTTAACCCCCTTAAAATTTTAAAAAAAAGTTATCGATTGAATTTTGAGATATTTTGATTTTTCCAGGTCTGAGGTTAATCCTTAAGGAAGGCAGACAAAAATTAAGGCACTTGCTTGACCTTAGTTGACCTTTAAATAACTCAAAAAGGGAAGTCAGTTGGGCTTTTTTTTTTTTTTTTTTTTGTCACCTTTTATTTTTTATATTTTTGTTTCTAGCTTGCAAACCAATAGAAGACTTGCAAAAGTAGGTTTAGTGATAAAGTAAACAAACTGACAGCCCAACAATACTAACAAAGTGCTAGCAGACGACTTTGTGTTCCTGTCTACATTTAACATGCTTTCTTATGGGGCAATGAATCAGCTATAACTTGAGTTAGAATTATTTTTCAGAGCTGAAATTTTTACTGTAACTTACTGAGCCTACAAGCTTTTGTTTTCCTGAATTTGAAGTTAATTGGGTGAAAAAAATGATTTTTAAGCAAATCACTTGAAATCCAGGAAAACAAAAGCTTGTAGGCTCAGTTAAGCTACAGTAAATATTTCAGCTCTGAAAAATAATTCTAACTCAAGTTATAGCTGCTTCATTGCCCCATAAGAAAGCATGTTAAATGTAGACAGGAACACAAAGTCGTCTGCTAGCACTTTGTTAGTATTGTTGGGCTGTCAGTTTGTTTATTTTATCACTAAACCTACTTTTGCAACGTCTGCTATTGAGAAAATCAAATTAAAAAAAAAAATAAAAAATTTCATGATATAGGCTTTAATTTGATATATTAAACATTTAGAAAAACTTAAATCTTCGTAATTTTTAAGGTGTTTAAAATGGTGCCATTTTTTATCTATATATAATCAGAGAGCATATAGAAATTATACAAAAAGATAGCTCTATTATAACTATTTTTTTATTTCATATAACAGTATATCACGACTTTCAAATATTAACGTCGTATTAGAGTTCTTTTTGTGATATGCGACCTTGAATCTTACTTGTTCGTTTCATAGAGCTCATAGTCGCATGGCAATAAAAACAAAATCTTCAGTCCCAGTATACAATACAGTGAAAATCAGATAATTCAATAAAAAATAACAGAAAAAATTTGAAACAAATAAAGATAGATAAAAAGTGAGCCAGAAAACGCCGCTGAATTTACATGATTTTTAATGCTATTTTGATAATTCTAGAGTGGTTAAAAAATACTCTACAATACGAGGTCTCTACAGTCTGTGCCACCTAAGGATGTTTGCGATTAATCGAAATCGAGCTACGAGCCAATAGACGCTCAAGCGCTCAAGGTCACTAGGAGGAGGGGTAATGTTAACTAAATGGAGAGTTTTTAAATGCTCTCTAATTGGTTGCATCCTTAGATGGCGCGGACTGTATTTGGTCTCTATTACATCGTATAGTTATTTTATATTTCCTCACAAATCAGTCCAATGTTACATCCAACACAATCGTACCAAACTCCAGGATCAGAAGAGAATGTGGAGAAGTCTACTCTCACATTACAAGAAGTATTTGGTTCAGTAGGTTGATTATCATCCCAATTTGTATAAGTAAACAATTCTCCTGTTCCCGACCATAGCCAAACATTGCTGTCCAATCTTATTCCACTGGTCCAGAAGTATCGGTCTGTGTGACCTGGCGATATATATATAATTTATATAGTATTATTAAAGGCATAGACTAGAAGAAAATATTAACATTTAATCATATTATCACAAAATAATAGGTTTAGATTTAAAAACAAATATTAATTTTGTCTTATAAAAACAAAGTTTACCTGACGTCACAATGTACCGGTGACTGTGATTGGCTGACTTTATCACGTGACCAGACCCAGTGCATGGCTGTGATTCGCTGATGAGTCAGCCAATCACAATCACCCGTCAAAGTCACGTGAAAGTCAGCCAATCACAGTCACCGGTACATTGTGACGTCAGATAAGTTTTATTTCAACTGTCGAAAAATGAAAATAAATAAAAATAAATACAAAATCAACACGTTAGTGTCTAATTCATATATAATAAGGTATGTTAATTATCAATCTAGTATTTTAAATGATAAAAAAAAATAAGTACATAAAGGGCAGGACAGCCGGTCGTTTCTTATCGCAATTCTTATCCCACCCCTGCGATAGCGTCTATAAAGTTAACATTGTCCAAGCTCTTATCGCTGCGCTAAGAAAAGGGGATAAGAATGACGGCTGTCCTAGGCTTAAGGGCTCTTTAAGTTTGAAGATAAAAAACATGATGCATGATTGAAATATGTATGAAGTATCATTCACATGACGCGCAAATTTGACGCGCGTCGACGCGCGTCAACGGATAAACAAAGTTGCAACAATATAAACAAATGGACCTTTTCACATGGTTTTAAAACTGACGCGTGCTGACGCGTCCTGACGCGCAAAGCTGGCATCTCCCAGCTTTCGTCGCGCGCGTCAGCGCGCGTCAAAATGACGGATGCATGTGAACGGTCCCATTTGTTTAAAATAGCGCAGCTCGATGCGTCAGGACGCGTCAGTTTTCTGCGCATGCGCACGCGCATGCGCAGTACGCTTTATCATCGCTCTCATGTGAAATAGGCAAATTCTTGAACCCGTCAGCTCGCGTCAGTATCCGTCGACGCGCGTCGACGCGCGTTAAATTTACGCGTCATGTGAATGGTACTTGACGTGTGGCACTGATCGCTGTTACAATACAGTAAACACTTGATAATTACCATTGTTCATTAAGTAATCAACGACAGCTTTTTGTTTCTCTTCACTTTGAAGACTGATTAACTTCATTCCAATATCATTGCAAATGGCAACTGCAGAAGGTACCGTGGTCTGCATAAAATAGAACATATAATAAATTTAGGAATAATAAAAATTTAGGAATAATATATAAATTTAGGAATAATAAAAATTTAGGAATAATAAATAAATTTAGGAATAATAAAAATTTAGGAATAATAAATAAATTTAGGAATAATAAAAATTTAGGAATAATAAATAAATTTAGGAATAATAAATAAATTTAGGAATAATAAAAATTTAGGAATAATAAATAAATTTAGGAATAATAAATAAATTTAGGAATAATAAATAAATTTAGGAATAATAACAATTTAGGAATAATAAATAAATTTAGGAATAATAAATAAATTTAGGAATAATAAAAATTTAGGAATAATAAATAAATTTAGGAATAATAAATAAATTTAGGAATAATAAAAATTTAGGAATAATAAATAAATTTAGGAATAAAAACAATTTAGGAATAATAAATAAATTTAGGAATAATAAATAAATTTAGGAATAATAACAATTTAGGAATAATAAATAAATTTAGGAATAATAAAAATTTAGGAATAATAAATAAATTTAGGAATAATAAATAAATTTAGGAATAATAAAAATTTAGGAATAATAAATAAATTTAGGAATAATAAATAAATTTAGGAATAATAAAAATTTAAGAATAATAAATAAATTTAGGAATAATAAATAAATTTAGGAATAATAAATAAATTTAGGAAAAATAAATAAATTTAGGAATAATAAAAATTTAGGAATAATAAATAAATTTAGGAATAATAAATAAATTTAGACATAATAAAAATAATATATTTTTTTTAATTATTTTTCTTCAGCCCAGTATACAATACAAAAAGGATACATGTGACAATTCAATAAAAAATAGAAAAAAAGCTTAATAAATCGAAAAAATTGAGATAAATGTGCAAAAAATTGGACCAGAAAACGTCCCCTGAATTGACGCAATTTTTAAAGCTATTTTAAGCAATCTAGAGTTTATAGGGTGTGTACGCATGACGTCATTCTGAATGCTTTTCGATGCTCTTCTTGAGCAATGAATAACATTGCTCAGCATAGGACAAACGTAGTTTTTGGCTAATTCCTTTGGTAAATTAGCTATTTTTTGGTCATTATTATTTTTCTTGCATACTTGAGGTACTAATTCAACCTGTTAACAGCATCTATGCTTTCAAAAATATTGCGAAGTATTTTTAAACTGGCAAAATGTGTCATTTTCCTATACCGACCAATGTTATTTAGTACTGACTTATGACGTCGACTTTAACATGAATGATACCACCCTATAGGGAGTCCGAAAAAGCAAGAAAACATTTTTGACAAAATAAACACATTTTTGTCAATTTGCAAACCGTACAAAAACGTGGTGTAGAACCGCCATTGTGTTGGTTAAAATTACACAGACCAGAATAGGAGACACACTATTTTTATTTTGAAATAGTAAACAAAAAGCTTCAAGCCTCAATCTAATTAAACCTTATTATAGCTCCTAATTAAGCTACAAGAAAATTAGAAAAATGTTTT
Organism: Ecdyonurus torrentis; assembly: GCA_949318235.1. NCBI lineage: Eukaryota > Metazoa > Arthropoda > Insecta > Ephemeroptera > Heptageniidae > Ecdyonurus > Ecdyonurus torrentis. The sequence goes on from OX439133.1 coordinate 2,221,647, forward strand.
CAGTTGACAATAAACATTTATTTAATATGCGATAAATGATGAAAATTGATATTTGTTTCCCCTATGCTGGACAATGCATTAAGCACCACAAACATGGCGATAGAGCGCAATGATGTGCAGTGGATTTATTTATAAAATTCTTACCCCTTGGGCTTCTCTTGGAGAAATGTAATACAATGTTCCATTTATATTTACTAATTCACGTCCAGTATCTTGTTCTATATATCAACAATTAAGAGAGAGAGAGAGAGAGAGAGAGAGAGAGAGAGAGAGAGAGAGAGAGAGAGAGAGAGAGAGAGAGAGAGAGAGAGAGAGAGAGAGAGAGAGAGAGAGAGAGAGAGAGAGAGAGAGAGAGAGAAGAGAGAGAGAGAGAGAGAGATGAGAGATTATTTTGTGGAATTGTGGAATCAAATTCCATTAGAGTTAAAAGATTTCAAAAATAATTATGAAATGAAAGTAAATATAAAAAAAAAATTCTTTAATAAATTATAATTTAATATTCAATTTTATTTTTTCCATTACAAATTAAATTTTTCAAAATAAGAACATACTTATGTCTTTTTTTTGTATCAATTATTATTTATTTACACTTGAAATATAATAATTTTCATGACTATATAGTAGTAATGTAATTATTTAATGCATTGTGTATAAAATATTATGAACCAACCGATAAGGCTATGCCTTGGTTGGATTTTGTACAAATTGTGTTTAAAATAATTAAAAAAAAAAAAAAAAAAAAAAAAAAATTTTTTTTTGATTAATATACAAATAAATTATTAATTTATATAGTTATGTATGGAGCACAAAAATAGTTTTTCAACTATTTTGTCATATATTATGTCGACCAGTTCTAGTTTTTTATTACATATCTCCACCGATCTCAACACTTTAAGCCAATAAAAAAACCCGACTATTTTGAGCTTATAGCGACTATGTCACAAAAAATTAACTATTTGACGACTATTTTGCACTTTTAATAAAAAAATTTGTAAAAACGTATCGAATTATTTGAAATTATAATATGTTTTAAAAATATATTATACTAAAAAAATATATAGTATTTTTTTAGTATAACTATAATATATTTTTTGTATTGTATATTTTTTATATCTATATATAGTATTGATTAAATAAATTATTCTTTTTTTCTGCCAAAATTTGAAAATTAGCAAACAAGATATAAGGATACGCTTGGCTAATTTGAGTATTTAAATACTAAAATTTCTGTTTAACATTAATTTAAATTAATTTTTACTCACAAAATCATTTTGTTATCATTCTACTTATATAAATTTCTATAAAAAAAAATCAACTGTTTTGGACTTTTTTTTGTATAAAATTGACTATTTACAGAATTTTTGCACCAAAGTTCATCGACTATTTTGTCAAAACGATCGACTATTTTTGCTCTCCTCTAATTATATATATTTAAATATTTTTATAAAAATTAAAATAAAATATTTTTTGCTTACTTAAATTTGGATCTCGAGCAGCAGCATGAATTCCTATCTATAGAACATAATATAAACATATTATTAAAAGCCTCATGCACAAATGGAGGTTATTGGTGCAAGAATTTCTTATAAAGTTTTATATGCATGTCTTAAAAGTATACAAATATTCTCTAAATGTCTGAAATACCCTTAAAATCAGCGGAGAACTTTTTTTTTTTTTTTTTTTTTTAATCATAATATGTTTTTCCTTTTAAGTTTTTCCTTCCCCGTGTTTCCTTACGCTATAACTTTTTGCAAATGTTCAACGCAGATTTCGAGCTTTATCTTGAAAACGAGCTTTTTCAAGATAAGCTCGACTCCCGTGAAAAAAAAAAAAAAAAAAAAAAAAAAAAAAAAAAAAAAAAAAAAGAAAAAAAAAAAAAAAAAAACACGTATGAAAATAGATCGAGTTAAGAACAATTTTTGAAGAAAGCAAAGTTGTTGTTTTTTCTTGTTTTTTTAATGGCGTTTTAAATATTCTATCATGCAAAATAAGCCCTGCTTAAAATATTAATAAAAATTATTTTATGTATAATTTTTATATATCCTTCGAAAACAATTTTTTCATAATAAAAATCGAGTTTCTTTCATCATAGGCTACAAATCTCATTATTGCACTTCAATCGGCTCAAAAATATCGATCTTCCCCGATCTGTGGCTCGTACAGTCGATTTCAAACTAAACCCCACAGGTTCCAAATCATGGGCTAAAAAATTTCAGCTTATTGGGTCAACAAAAATTACTTGTTTTTTCCAGCTCTAATATTACATCATATAACGTATAAATATAGTTATATAAATTATACATACGAAAGCAGATACTACGAAGTAAAATATTGTTATCTTCATCGTAGAGGCGTTACGTATGCTAGCTAGCAGACTATAGTTTAAAATAACTGACATAATGTCGACGCATTTTAACAATAAAATTATCTAATCAAATTATTCAAGAGATAAAATAATGTCAATTAAAATTAATTAATGATTTTGAAATAAATAACATCAATATATAATTAGCCGTGTATAATATATACATATATATATATATATATATATATATATTATATTATGTGTGTGTGTTAGCGATATTTATGGCCAGCCTGGATAACATGTAGTTATTTGAATGGGTTAGCGCCAAGGCGAGTGCCGAGGCGTGAGCGCCGGAGTTGGTCGAGTGCGCTCGACGCACGAGACTGGTCCGATGCGAGGAGATTCGATCGGAGACAGCGAACGAAGAAACATCATAATGTAGCCTACGGGTATTATTATAATAATGTGTAATTAGAGTGTAAGTTCAACACAATATCTTAAACCCTAGAGATCATCGTCTCTAAATTATTATCTTATATTTACTTAACCAACCACCTATATATCTCACATATCAGAAGTGAGACCATATTTTCATTGTTTACATATATATATATATATATATATATATATATATATATATATATATATATATATATATATATATATATATATATATATATATATTAATTGTAACCCGCGCGTAATAATAATCAATTTGATTAATTAAATATAATATAATTCTATAAATTATATAGAATTAGCCCTCTATACATATTCGCGTACAGAGTACAAAGTGTACCTCTGTATAATTTCACTGCACAAAAAGTGCAGTATTGCATTAATTGCGTGTGGTGCGTGCGAGGCGACGGGAAGGAAGGGATTCTCAATCTGAGAGCGGCTTGAGGTGTCACGCCGACACCTCATGCTATACACATGTTTTTTATAACACAAAATTCCAATTTTAATCAATAAAAGTATAAGTAAAAAATATTATATCCTTTTATTGGAAAGTGCATGAATATCTCCAAACTATATGAATAGATTATAAGAGATCGGCGAAGGACGAGACCGGCGGCAGAGCTAACTGTAAGTGACTGCGGCGGAGAGGCTCCAAGACTGTGAATTCAAGGGACGTTTGTTAAAGCTATTCACCATTAAGGCACAACGTTACAATATATATATATATATATATATATCGAGGGTGTTCCGCTATAATGTCCTAAGTCCACTTGACCTTGAAAAATAAAAAATCGTCAAATCAACCCCAAATTTTGGATTTATCCATTTCAGGTCATTTGTAGCAAAAAATGTTTTTCAAGGTCAAATGGACTTAGGACATTATAGCGGAGCACCCTCGATATATATATATATATATATATATATATATATATATATATATTATACACAACAAATATAAATACGTAATAATTATGCTAGCTTTTGTTCAGCAAAATTTGTTCTATACGCAGCAATTTGTTTTGCTATACCCTCTTCAGTGCCAATATACAATGAGTTGTACATCAAAAAAAGTGACAAAAAATCTTTAAAACATCGAAAAAAAAATAGAAAAAATAGAGATAAAAACATGAAAATTGTGCCAGAAAAAAGCCAGTAAAATTTAGCGTTTTTTAGAGCTATAGGGGGTCCGTGGATGTAAAAAAAAAGCAAAAAAAAAAAAAAAAAAAAAAAAAAACGACAAAAGATGCATATTTTTGTCATTCTGAGTGCCGCACAAAAACGTGGTTAAAATTTACGACACTGAAATATTGTTTAAAAGTGTATGGGACTGAAGAGTATACAGCATAATAACTATGTTACATAACATAAATATTATGTTGTACAGCAGAATTATTATTTATGTTGTTCTAATTTAGTATCATGCTATAAGAATATATAAATGCAGCATAAATTAAGTAATTTCATTTCTATATAGTTTTTGTGTAGTTTGTGTATTTTTTTTTTAAAAGTTTGATAAATAATTAATTATACTCTAATGATTGGTACAAGCGATGAAATAAAATAAAAATTATTAATGGCTTAAGTTTATAAGTATGCTGTATCTCTTAATTTAATTTTCACGAAAGCGTTTTTTTTTTATTATTATTTTTTTAATAATAATAATAAAAAAAATCTCTTCAAAATCTTAATGTTATATTAATATCCCTGCCCCTATTTCTAGCTTGTCTCTGATTGGTGCTACGTCCTCGCCGGTAAGAACTGTTGCCTGAACCTTGCGATATGCTGCAACCTGCACGTCAGCTCTGCTCAAACAGTTGCCTATCTGTAAGGCGCTTTTTCATCACACAATTAAATGAACACAAATAATAATATTCACTTAAATAAGTGATTTATTTTCTTCTAATTTATATTTTATAACTTTTAATATTTGTACAAAATCATTAAAATATTGTTAATTGCTTTTTCCCCCTATTCAATTCTTCTGTTGCAAACAAAAAATTTCTTTTGGGCATTTTTTTTCCCCTCTTTGCAGAATTAACAGTTAAATTGTGATAATTTTTCAAGTTATTCCACAAATTTAAAAGTGCGTGCCAAAGATTAAATCCCTTATAATTTTATAAATTAGAATTTTAATGAAATAATCTCTTTCAGAAAAATGAACATTGAAAAATTATTATTAATTTCAAAATCACAGATATATCAGAGCATTTTTAATTATACTTCATGATTTTTTTTAACTAATTTCTTTGTTAATTGTTTGAGTTTTAAAATTTTGTATTAACATTAAAATTGTTCCAATAAATTTAACAACTTACTTAGTTAAAAAGTTAAGAGAATAAAGAAATGAAATTTATTTAATAATTTTTGTTCTTCACATTTTGATTATGTCTTTTTTACCCCCAAATCAACTGTACTGAATTTTTAATAATTTTAGGAAGGTAGAAAAAAATTAGGGCCCCTGCTGGACCTCAGTTTACCTTTAAAGCCCTTGTCAACTTACTTTTTTATCATTTAAAATACTAGATTGATAATTACCATACCTTATTATATATCCATGAATTAGACACCAACACGTTGATCTTGTATTTATTTTCTATTTAGTGGTTATTTCACGCATCTGACGTCACAATGTACCGATAGGGGTAAAGAACTTGAGGGAGGGGCTTTAATTTATCACGTGACCAGAGCAGTGACTGTGATTGGTGGCGGTACTTTGTGACGTCAGATACGTGAAATAACCGTCAAAAAGAAAATAAATGAAAATAAATACAAAATCAACTTGTTGGTGTCTAATTCATGGATATTAAGGTATGGTAATTATCAATCTAGTATTCTAAATGATAAAAAATTAAGTTGACAATCGCTTAAAAAAAAAAAGAAAAAAAAAAAAAAAAAAAAAAAAGACAGTTGAACAGCTCAAAAACAGATTTTCTTTTGTTTACATTTTTATCTCTATAGCTTGCAAACCAATTAATAAATTTAAATTTCTAAATCGTTTTTTAAAATGTCATGATTTTAGGCTTTAATTTGATACATTAAATGTTTAGAAAAAATTAAATCTTCATAATTTTAAAGGCGTTTAAAATCATGAACTGTTTTTTCTGTATATAATCAACATGCATAATGAGTTAGTTATTTTATTACAACTTTATTTTTATTTCATGTAACAGTATAATATAGAACCTATAGGGTGTATGCGGATGACGTCATATTTATTGCGCTTGGAGGCCATACTGGAGTAGTGAATAACATTGTTGCGGTATAGGACAAACTTTATTTTTAGGCAATTTTCTTTGTAAAATCTTTTAATTTTTTGTTATTTGTTATTTTTCTCACATACTTGAGATACTAATTCAACATATTTACAGAACAACATCAATGCTCTCAAAAATATTGCATAGTGGTTTTAAACTGACAAAATTATTTTTCCTATGCCATTCATGTTATTGAGTTATCCAACTTACTTTGTTAGTTTTAAAAATGTGTAAATTCAGGCTTCAATTTAATATAATAAAAGTTTTAAATAACTTTAAATTTCTAATTTAATAGCATCTTGAAATCGTAGCGATTTTTTTGGTCACCCTGTAGTTTTTTTTTTTTTTTTTTTAAATCAAACAACATTAATTAATTTTTTAAAGTAATCAAGAAATCAGAAAATAGAAAATATTTTAGAAATGTCTAACTTTTACTTTTTGTTTTGCGTATAAAAAAAAAAAAAAAAAAAAAAAAAAAAAAAGCTACCAAATTAAAATTTTTGCAATTTTAGAATATTTTTTGAGGGATACTATTTTTGTAATTTTTTCCAAAAAGGGGCATGGCCGAATACAAAATTTTCAACTGCGGCGCGCTATACCCCCCCCCCAGCCCTTCATGATTATTTTCCTGGATATCCCCCCCCCCCCGCGCCCTCTCCCCCCAAACAAGATTCCTGGATCCGCCCCTGCCTATTATATATAGTATATTATACTATTATATATATATCGGGTGGTTTTATTCATGTTAAAGTCGACGTCATAAGTGAGTACTAAATAACATGGGCCAGTAACATGAAAAAGGCACATTTTTCCAATTTAAAAATACTTCGCAATTTTTTTGAGAGCATTTGATGCTATTGACAGATTGAATTAGTACCTCAAGTATGCAAGAAAAATAATAATGACTAAAAAAATAGGTAATTTTCTTAAGAAAATAGTCAAAAACTACGTTTGTCCTATGCTGAGCTATGCTTTTACATTCACTGCTCAAGAAGAGCATCGAAAAGCACTCAGAATGACGTCATGCGTACACACCCTATATATATATATATATATAATATAATATATAGCTATTTTTTTTCTTCACATATTATTCCACGATAGCAATCCCTACAATCGTACCACAATCCAGGGGTAGGAGAGGAAATTGTTGTAATTTGTACTCCCACATTGCAGACGGTACTTGGTGTGGCAGGCTCGCCTACAGCCCAGTTGGTGTATGTAAACAATTCTCCAGACCCAGACCATAGCCAGACATCAGTGTCATAAACTATCCCACTAGTCCAGAAGACTTGGTCGGTGTGACCTAAGTAATTGATATATCATATTATTAAACAATCTTAAAGCAATAGACCAGAGAAAAACATAAGCATTTATATCACAAAACACTTGATGGGATTTACGTAAATAACTTTAGTTTGTCTCAAAACCCAACAGTAGCTCCGTAGCAGTGATCAGAAAAATTTGATTTATGCAACCCGCACAACATTTTTTTACTAATTTTTGCATGTTTCTGACGTCATAAACATGAATTTTTACGCAAATTGCATACTTTACAGTATTTTCACTCTCTCTCGTGGAGCTACATTAACATTCTGGTAAAAATTGTCATCAGTTTTGAAGATCTCATTTCCGTGATTATTCTACTTGAAAACACTGATAATTATAATATGTACTCTGTGGATAATGTAAATTATAAAACACTCTGACAAGTAATTATTGTTTAAAAAAAATAGTCAGAGGACCATGTGAGTGGCTATGTAACTTTTTTAGCCTCTTAAAAACCAATTATTATTATTATTATATAAAATAACATGGTGCTTTTTTTTTAAATAAATAAAAATAATATAATAATAATAAAAAAAAAAAAAAAAAAAAAAAAAAGAAATGGGATCTACAAAACTGATGACAATTTTTACCAGAATGTTAATGTAGCCCCACGAGAGAGTGTGAAAATACTGTATGCAATTTGCGTGAATATTCATGTTTATGACGTCAGAAACATGCAAAAATTAGTATGAAAATGTTGTGCGGGTTGCATAAATTTAATATTCTGATCACTGCTACGGAGCTACAGTTGCGGGTTTTGAGAATAATTATTGTTATTTATGTAAGTCCCATCAAGTGTTTTGTGATATAAATGCTTTTATGCTTGTGATATTTACTTAAAAAGCAAATGTTGTTTTATGTGGTCTATGGCTTTAATAATTACCGTTATTAATTAAGTAATTAACGACAGCGTTTTGTTTCTGTTCAGTTTGGAGACTGACTAATTTCATTCCGAAATCATTGCAAGTGGCAACCGCTGCGACTATCGAGAACTGCAAAACATAACAAGAAATTAAAATATGATTCTGGCAAAAATTTGTAGTACTCGTCGTCTTTCTTACCTGGGCCTCGCGTGGAGAAATATAATACAAAGTCCCATTTATGTTTACAAATTCTCGACCATTTTGTTGTGCTATAACATATATGATGAGAGAGAGAGAGAGAGAGAGAGAGAGAGAGATAAGAGATAGGGAGAAGAGACACAGAGATGAGAGCGAGAGAGAGAGGAGAGAGAGAGAAATAGAATAATTTGATTAATAAAACTAAATTATTTAATTATATATATATATATATATATATATATATATATATATATATATATATATATATATATATATATATATATATATATATATATATATATATATATATATATAAGTTTTTTAATGTTTATTATATACATATATTTTAATTACTTAAATTTGGATCCCCCGCCGCATTAATTTCCTCCTATTGAAAATAAAAATAAAAATATATTATTATAGTATAAATTTAAGCAATTATTTAAATTATTGGAAATCCTGAAGCGTCATTTCCTCTCTGATATTACAACGCGAAAACAAAAGTAGTAATGCGCATTGTCGTTTGAATATGCAAAATCTTTGATATTATACACACAACACATACAGCATACACAAACATAATATATATATATATACAGGGGCGGATCCAGGAATTTTGTTTGGGGGGGGCGATCCCCCAGGAAAATAATCATGAAGGACCGGGGGGGGGGGGGGGGGGTAGCGCGCCGCATGCGAAAAAATTTATTTGGCCACGCCCCTTTTTGGAAAAAATTGCAAAATTAGTATGCCTTTGAAAAAATATTCTTGAATTGCAAAATTTTTGATTTTTGGTAGTTTTTTCCTTTTTTTCCTTTTTTTTTTTATGTAAGCAAAAAAAGAAGTAAAAGTAAGACCATGGTAAGACAAAATGATTTCTGGAATATTTTCTATTTTGATCTCTTCAAAATTCTTTTTTTTTCTTTTATTTTCATTCTCCTTACAATCAAATATGCAATAAATTATTAATGTTATTTCATTGAAAAAAAAAAAAAATCTTGAAAAAAAAAGCTTGAAAACAAAAAATCTTGAAAAAAAAGGACAAAATTTAAAAAATAAACTATTAATATTGTGTATTATTATCAAAATGTTTTTTTTTTTTTTTTTTTGGTATCCCAATTTACTAAAAATTGTTTTGCACTTTTTAAAACTATTATGATATTATAAAACATAACTTATATTTGGATGGAAAAATATTTTGAGATAAAAATTATAAAATTTACCCTAAAGTTTTTTTTTTTTTTTTTTTTTAGTTCTTATCACGAGCAAAATATTTTGTGGATGTGCAAGTATTAACAGAACTATATATCTGATATATTACCCTGATGACATGACAACTAAGGGGATGTTAAATAATTATTTTTTGTTATATAGTCAGGATTCAAACGCTTATTCAGTAATAAAAGTTGTGCCGAAGGCGCAAAAAAAATTTTAATGGACTATTTTTTTTTCAATTTTTGCTCATTTTTTTCCACCCACGTGGGCAATTTGGGGGGGGCGGTCGCCCCCACCGCCCCCCCCCCCTGGATCCGCCCCTGTATATATATATATATATAGCTAGATGTTATTTTTTCTTTTTTAATAATTGTGTAGTATTTTAATAAAAAGCATGAAAATTTAAATACGCAATAACGCGTTTGTTTCTTAAAAAATGTAAAAAAAATGAGAGGCCACGTACCCGATTTTAAAATAAGTTTTTTTTTTTTTTTTTTTTTTAATTAGTCCCATAAGAGCCCATGTTAATTTCAATAGCTATTTTCTCTCTTATCTAAAGGTCACGGGTTGTGATAATTTTATCATACGTAGCTGTAACTGTATACTTTCAAATGCCATCATAAAGTTTAAGTTTTTTTTTTTTTTTTTTTTTTAGATGATTGAGATAAAAGTTAATTTAATAAATTTTTTAAAACGTTTCCAAAAATTAATGGAAAGTAAATACGAATTTCATTATTTTAAAAAAACTTTAATTGGTTTAAGGGTTTTATTCAGATGGCTTGTATCTCAAAATTTAAAAACGAAACTTAAACTTGATGATGACATTTGAAAGTTAACAGTAACAGCTACCTATGATCAAATTTTCAGAACCCATGACCATCAGATAAGAGAGAAAATAATTAATGAAATTAACATGGGGTCTTATGGGACTAAAACTTCAAAAAATCATAATTTAAAATCTAGCATGGTGACTTTCTAATTTTTTTTTTTACATTTTTGAAGATTCCATATCCTAATGTATCACTGTACAAAATTTAAGATTTTTATTTTTTAATTTTTTTTTTATCTTTTTTTTTTTTTTTTTTACAATTTTTTAATCAAATCCCGCAGTACCTGATTTGACGAAACGCAAAAATATTTTAATTTTCTTTTTAAATGATTTTTTTTTTCATTTTCAACTTTTTTTTTCCGAGATAAAAGAAAGGTATTAAATAAATAAAACAATCCATATTTATTTCTATTTTATTATTTATTATTGATTTAGGCAATACAATGAGTGAAATATATAAAAATACATTTACAATCAATCATTGATTTACAAAATCAATGATTGATTGTTAATGACAAATAATATGAAGCAAGATATTTATTGCTTTTACATGAAAATAAAGATGAAAAATACCCAAAAAACAACAAGGCACATTTTGGCTATATATTGAATGAAATGATAAAGAAAAGGCCTGGAACAAAATATCTGAAAAATTAACAGAGATCTAACTTAATAGGGCCCGATCCAAACAAAAACACTTAAAAATTAAAACACACAATTCTAAAATAGTCTAAATTATAATATATTAAAGGCATAGGACACTTTGAAAAATAAAACTTGTCTAACATACCTAAATATCAACGTTGATTTGGCCAGTCATTGATTTCTAATTTAATTTACATTCACGAAATGTGGGCGGAAAATGACGTCACAGCTCGCCTGGTCCACGTGCACGTAAAATAAGCAAGCGGTGACGTCATAAACCCGCATATGATATTTTGTGAATGTAAAATAAATTAGAAATCAATGACTCTGGACAAATCAACGTTGATTTTCAAGTATGTTAGGATATTAGACACGTTTTTTCTTTCAAGGTGTTCTATGCCTTTAAAGAAAAAAAATCTTATTGGATAACTCATATTTTGAGTTGATATAATTACTATAAAGTATTTTTAACCCAAATTTACAGTTAAAAGTTATGCTTTCTAATATTGCTAAAATATATTATAAAAAAAAAAATAACGTTTTTTTTTTCATTTTAGAAAAAAGTTTTTTTTTTTGGTAGTAAAATTAGTTTGTAATTAAGCCAGCCATATTAGGACATGTTCAAGGTCACAAAGGTCAAACAAAGGTCATGACCTAATTTTTAGGACGTGACCTAAAAGAATAGACAAAACATTTTTGTTTTTGCAGATTTAGCAAAAACTGCTTTTTTTACAATAAAAACATTTTTTTTCTTCTTTTAAAAATCAATGATAATTTTCATTTAAAAAATAAAATATTTTTGAAAATATTTTATAATTATATTAATGAAAATTTCATTTGGTACTAGCATAAAAAAATATCAAAGCTTGTCATCAGGATTACATTGCACTGGCTAGTGAAGCTGCTAACTTGTATACAAATCAATATTGATTGATGTTAGCAGCTTTTGTAGCCAGTTCAATGTAATCAGCTCGTCACCAGGATTACATTGAACTGGCTACTGAAGCTGCTAACTTGTATACAAATCAATATTGATTGATGTTAGCAGCTTCAGTAGCCAGTTCAATGTAATCAGCTCGTCACCAGGATTACATTGAACTGGCTACTGAAGCTGCTAACTTGTATACAAATCAATATTGATTGATGTTAGCAGCTTCAGTAGCCAGTTCAATGTAATCAGCTCGTCACCAGGATTACATTGAACTGGTTACTGAAGCTGCTAACTTGTATACAAATCAATAAAATCAATTAGTACTAAAGGTAAAAATCATTCAGGTTTCAATATGCTAGGTTTTGAATTATCATTATTTTGCGGCTGGAAAAAAAAAAAAAAAAAAAAAAAAAAAAGCAAAAGTTCGACGCACTTTCGATTTTTGTGCGTAATTTTCTTAAAACATACGGAAGCTCGTTTGAAAACAAAATATCATAATTACGATAATATTTGGGAGTTATTTGTCTCCTATATTATTGCTATATATAACATACAATGTAAAATTAGTATACAACTCAACTTGTATAAGAATTTTTATAACTATAATATAAACACAATACTATAAATTTAACATTTTTTTTAAAACATATTTTTATGTTGTAGAAAAAAAAAAAAAAAAAAATGTGCAAGTCATAAAATTAAAAGTCGTTTTTTATTCGTTAGTTTGATACAATGAAATATTTGTAATGCAACTTGTCTATTAAATATTTATAAATATATTTTTAAAAATTTGCTTTTTATCTCGCGTAATAGGTTGCCATTTTTTTTTAAATCGCGAAATTTTTATTTTTTGATAAAAATTGAACTTTTTATTTACAAATTAGTGAAAAAAATCGTAAAAATCGAAGTATTTTCGTAAAAAAAAAAAAATCAAGTTATAAAAAAAATGGGAACGAAAAACGTTCGATAATAATATAATATTTTAATTAAAAAAAAAATTATTAATATACCTAAATTATCAAAAACACAATTTTTCCTTTATGTTAAATAATATAGTTTACACCACCAAGATGGCGGCCAAGCGCAAGTAGTATTTACAATACATCTAAGCTGTTCTGAAGCTGTTTTATATAGCACCCAACACAGTAGCATTATCAAACAACATTATAATGTGCTTTTTAAATTTTATTAATAATATTTACAAATCATTTAAATAATAATAATAATTAAAGTAAAATGATGAACATTTACACAGGCAAATAATACGTTTTTAGAAACCTACACTCTGAAAACTGACGTGTACTCAGCATTGAGTACCACACAATTAAAACAGAAATTTTATCTCTGCTAGTATTTTAATTATTAATAAAAAATTATTTTATTATGAAGAAACTAAAGAAAAAAAAATCCTGCATTTTGCAAGTTTAAAATCATAATATATTTGATTTCTTAATTTTAAGAATATGCATTCGACACCTTTAAAAAAAATTAAAGCAAATGTAAATTTTTATCCGTTTTTTCACGACTTTTAAATGAAAAATTCCATTTAAGTCAAAGAAGATAAAAAAAAAAAAAAAAAAAAAAAATCCATATATTTTTTTTAGTTAAAATTTACGTTTTTTTGAAATTAAAATGTTGAGCTAATTTTCAGTTGTTATAACGATTTTTAAATGGAATTTTTAAGCAACAATTAAAAATTTAAGATTTTTAAATTATATTTTTAAACTAATATTTCAGTTAAAAATAGGTACATTATATATTAAAAAAATGTCATATAATTTTCATCTATAAAACTGAAATTTCCAAACAAATTTCAGTTATAATATTACGATTTTTTGCAAATCAAAAATTTGTTCAAATTAAAAATACTAAAAAAAAAAATACTAAAAAAGAAAAAAAAAGTCATTTATAACTTTGAATAATTAAGTTATGCAAAGTGTCTATTGATATTTGTATGCGTGATATATATTAATGAATTATACACAATCTAACACATTACGTATATATTTCATGATAGCAATTTTAAAGTCTAATTTTTTAGACCATAATATATTATTTACAAAAAGCTGCATATTTTTTAACGATTTATATATACATATTATGTATGTATGTATGTACATTTGATATTTTTTAAACATTTAAAAAAAAAATTAACACGAGAGAAAGAGGGCACTAAAAAAAAAAAAAAAAAAAAAAATCACGTATTTTCTTTATCGTAAAATCGATATTAATATATTTTTTTTCACCTACTTTCTCGCATTTTTTTGTGCATTAAAAACACTTTAATATGTTTTAAAATTTGTAATTACTGTAATTGGTTTTTATAACATATGTTTAGTAATTAAAAAAAAAATAAAAAGATATAATTAGCATCGCTGCGCTTACTTAGGTGCCCAGTAGAAGTTGTATGTAGAGGTGGAGCTAGGTGTCACGTGGCACACAGTTTAGTTATAATGTTTATATAAGTGTCGTACGTCATTGTAATGACATTATCAATCAAAGTAGAGATTTACACTGAGCAGCTTCAGTAGCCAGTTCAATGTAATCAGCTTGTCACCAGGATTACATTGAACTGGCTACTGAAGCTGCTAACTTGTATACAAATCAATATTGATTGATGTTAGCAGCTACAGTAGCCAGTTCAATGTAATCAGCTCGTCACCAGGATTACATTGAACTGGCTACTGAAGCTGCTAACTTGTATACAAATCAATATTGATTGATGTTAGCAGCTTCAGTAGCCAGTTCAATGTAATCAGCTCGTCACCAAGATTACATTGAACTGGCTACTGAAGCTGCTAACTTGTATACAAATCAATATTGATTGATGTTAGCAGCTTCAGTAGCCAGTTCAATGTAATCAGCTTGTCACCAGGATTACATTGAACTGGCTACTGAAGCTGCTAACTTGTATACAAATCAATATTGATTGATGTTAGCAGCTACAGTAGCCAGTTCAATGTAATCAGCTCGTCACCAGGATTACATTGAACTGGCTACTGAAGCTGCTAACTTGTATACAAATCAATATTGATTGATGTTAGCAGCTTCAGTAGCCAGTTCAATGTAATCAGCTCATCACCAGGATTACATTGAACTGGCTACTGAAGCTGCTAACTTGTATACAAATCAATATTGATTGATGCTAGCAGCTTCAGTAGCTAGTTCAATGTAATCAGCTCGTCACCAGGATCACATTGAACTGGCTACTGAAGCTGCTCAGTGTAAATCTCTACTTTGATTGATAATGTCATTACAATGACGTACGACACTCATATATAAACATTATAACTAAACTGTGTGCCACGTGACACCTAGCTCCACCTCTACGTACAACTTCTACCGTGCACCTAACTAACGCCAGCGATGCTAATTATATCATTTTTGCAATTCTATTCTAACCTGGATGTTTTTTCTTCCTTAAATTGATATATTTAGTAATATAATTAAAATAAACGCATATTCAGCGATGCTCTGATATTTTGCTAATTAGCAGAATGAACTACATAATAATGATTATAATACATTGTATTTTGAAATATCGATTTGTTGTTGCTAAGTGGACGCCATTTTGATGGTGAAATTTGTATAATTATTATTAACTTCTTTAATATTGTATAGACAAAAACATTAAGGCTTTAAAATTTCATTATATGTCATTAAAATATACGTACCCTTTAATCCAATAAAATTGAAGAAAAAAAAGAAGTCTTAAATAAATTGTTTCAATCAAATGTTCAAATTATTAATAAAAAAATTAAACAGAAAAAAAAAAGAAAAAAAAAAAAAAGGTTGGTGGAATAGAATAGAGGCTTTAAAATTTCATTACGTTAACATTATACCTCTTCATATTGTAAAAAAAAAAAAATATATATATATATATATTTGGGGGGGGGGGGGGGGAAAAGAGGAAATAAAAATGATTGAGAAAGGAAAAAAAAAAAAAAAAAAAAAAAAAAAAAAGACTAAAAAATTGCCCATGATATTTTCCCTATACTTCCCCACACAAAACACGACCACCAAGATGGCGCCCACACTAACACATAAGATATTTAACTCTTGGCCAAACGTAACACATGCAAGATGACTTCGTCGACAGTTTGGTTATTTAGCAACGTCTTGACTGCTGAGTCGTCGATCACGACGGTGAACAACAACTTAGCGTTCTCTCTCAATCTGTCCGTGTACGCGTAATCTTCGTCAGAGACAGGCTGGTGTCCGCAGCGCTTGATCACGGACTCCAGAAGTTTGTCCACTGGTTCTTCAGGCCAGCCGAACGCACGTAAAGTCGCCTCGTCAACGAGTAACGTCAGCAGTTCACGTATAGAGTCAGCGAGAGCACTTTCTCCCATTGCAGTGGAGCCTGCGGCGAGAGAGGGTCCTAGGCCTAGACCCAGGTGAGAGGGCCCTGCCAGCGACATCATTTCTGTAACATTGAGTCAGACGTTAGTTATAGTAAAGATAGGAGCTTCAGTAGCCAGTGCAATGTGATCCTTGCGACGAGCTGATTACATTGCACTGGCTACTGAAGCTGCTAGCATCAATTAACATTGATTTGTATACAAGTTAGCAGCTTCAGTAGCCAGTTCAATGTAATCCTGGTGACAAGCTGATTACATTGAACTGGCTACTGAAGCTGCTAGCATCAATCAATATTGATTTGTATACAAGTTAGCAGCTTCAGTAGCCAGTTCAATGTAATCCTGGTGACAAGCTGATTTCATTGAACTGGCTACTGAATCTGCTAGCATAAATTAACATTGATTTGTATACAAGTTAGCAGCTTCAGTAGCCAGTGCAATGTGATCCTGGTGACGAGCTGATTACATTGAACTGGCTACAGAACCTGCTAACATCAATCAATATTGATTTGCTCCTAATACTACTAGACATACCTGCTGCCGCGGCTGCTCCCGCAGTATTAGCTGCTGCCTGAGCAGTGGCCGCCAGCAACTGCTGCTGTAACTTCTTCTTCTCAGCCTCCGCCAAGATCTCCTCCAACATGTCGCGATGCTTGGAGCGCATGTGTCGCAGCAGGCAGTCCTGGCGGATGAAAGCACGTCCACACTCGTCGCACGAGCGAGGAGGCTCCTTGGTGTGAGTCAGCAAGTGGATCTTGAGGGAGGACTTCATAGCGAACTGTTTCTCGCAGATAGGGCATTTGTGTGCTGTAAGACATGATCAGTTAGGACATTTGTTAACATTATAACATACATAAGTAATTTAGTTTGATAGAGTAAACTGTTTCTCGCAGATAGGGCATTTTAGAGTGGTACGACAAATTTAGTTAGGACATTTGCACATACCAGAACTTAGGTTAGCACTGATACTTGGAAATTTGAGCATTGTTATTGCAGAGAGAGAGATAGAGATAGAGAGAGAGAGAGAAAGAAAGAAAGAAAGAAAGAAAGAAAGAAAGAAAGAAAGAAAGAAAGAAAGAAAGAAAGAAAGAAAGAAAGAAAGAAAGAAAGAAAGAAAGAAAGAAAGAAAGAAAGAAAGAAAGAAAGAAAGAAGGAAAGAGACAGATAGATAGATAGATAGATAGATAGATAGATAGATAGATAGATAGACAGACAGACAGACAGACAGACAGACAGACAGACAGACAGACAGACAGACAGACAGATAGATAGATAGATAGATAGATAGATAGATAGATAGATAGATAGATAGATAGATAGATAGATAGATAGGTAGATAGATAGATAGACAGACAGACAGACAGACAGACAGATAGACAGACAGACAGACAGACAGACAGACAGACAGACAGAGAGTATACTCACACTTGATGCCAGAATGTAAAATGGTATGTCTCGCCAGGTCCTCTTTACGTACAAAGGTCTTAGTACACATGTCACATTCAAACGGCTTGGCTCCCTCGTGAACGTACTTGACGTGCATATGCAGACGTACACGACGGTTGAACGCCTTGTTACAGTGGACACACGTGTAGCCATTCTCACCTGCAAAATAAATAATAAACATATTTAACGTAAAATATCATGTTACGTAAACTTTCTCTTGGGGAAAATAAAGAGTAACGAAGCATTTTTTTTAAACCTATATTTTGATGTTATATAAGAAGAAAATATGAATATCTAGTTGTTTTTATCACAGCAAGCAAAATGTTAAAGTTGATCGCCATCTACAGTCCGCGCCACCTAAGGATGTTTGTGAATGATCGTAATCGAGGTACGAGCCAGTAGACGTTCAAGAGCACAAGGAGGTGGGGTACTGTTAACTAAATGGAGAGTTTTTAGGTGCTCTCTCATTTGTAGCATGCTTAGGTGGCGCGGACTGTACATTATGTTTGGAAATACACAATTTACCATCGCCTAACAAACCAAAACGATTGATACGCTGTGCTGCAGCAGTCCTTATGCATAGTGAACACAAGGGATCAACATGCAGCCCTTTTGCTTTACGCAAGGTTTCTGGGCCTTGTTCGGTCAGTCTCAAGCAGGTTCGTGAGCTCCTGTGTTATTGCCCTATACTAAAAACGAATCCTTGTTGATGTACTTCAAATTTTCACCGCAACAATCAACATGTAAAATGTAAGTAGCGCTGTAGTCTGTGTGTGCATTTTAAAATTCACACACAGACTACAGCGCCACTTTTATACGTAATTTTGTATTCTTGCATTATTGCGGCGAAAATTTGAATTACATCATTAAGGGATCGTTTTTTCAACAATAGCTTCCTATCCTGTTTATATATACATGGTCTCAAGCCTAAAAACACCCATTGGCGAGTTTTTTTTTTCACTTACCTTCTCGATGGGGGGGGGGGGGGGGGGGGAGGGGAGACTAGTAGAAGTGTAGCGCATGGAATTCAAGAAAAACATCATAGGTAAAAAAAAAAAAAAAAAAAAAAAAAAACGCTATTCACTGTATACATTACAAAGATGTTTTTCCTATGCTACACATGTAATTAAGACCACAAAGATGGCCGCCACTCACCAGTATGATGAAAGATATGACTTCTAAGCTGACTAGCCTGGATGTCCTATGTTACACATGTAATTATGACCACAAAGATGGCCGCCACTCACCAGTATGATGAAAGATATGACTTCTAAGCTGACTAGCCTGTATGTCCTATGTTACACATGTAATTAAGACCACAAAGATGGCCGCCACTCACCAGTATGATGAAAGATATGACTTCTAAGCTGACTAGCCTGGATGTCCTATGTTACACATGTAATTATGACCACAAAGATGGCCGCCACTCACCAGTATGATGAAAGATATGACTTCTAAGCTGACTAGCCTGTATGTCCTATGTTACACATGTAATTAAGACCACAAAGATGGCCGCCACTCACCAGTATGATGAAAGATATGACTTCTAAGCTGACTAGCCTGTATGTCCTATGTTACACATGTAATTAAGACCACAAAGATGGCCACCACTCACCAGTATGATGAAAGATATGACTTCTAAGCTGACTAGCCTGGATGTCCTATGTTACACATGTAATTATGACCACAAAGATGGCCGCCACTCACCAGTATGATGAAAGATATGACTTCTAAGCTGACTAGCCTGTATGTCCTATGTTACACATGTAATTAAGACCACAAAGATGGCCGCCACTCACCAGTATGATGAAAGATATGACTTCTAAGCTGACTAGCCTGTATGTCCTATGTTACACATGTAATTAAGACCACAAAGATGGCCGCCACTCACCAGTATGATGAAAGATATGACTTCTAAGCTGACTAGCCTGGATGTCCTATGTTACACATGTAATTAAGACCACAAAGATGGCCGCCACTCACCAATATGATGAAAGATATGACTTCTAAGCTGACTAGCCTGGATGTCCTATGTTACACATGTAATTAAGACCACAAAGATGGCCGCCACTCACCAGTATGATGAAAGATATGACTTCTAAGCTGACTAGCCTGGATGTCCTATGTTACACATGTAATTATGACCACAAAGATGGCCGCCACTCACCAGTATGATGAAAGATATGACTTCTAAGCTGACTAGCCTGGATGTCCTATGTTACACATGTAATTAAGACCACAAAGATGGCCGCCACTCACCAATATGATGAAAGATATGACTTCTAAGCTGACTAGCCTGGATGTCCTATGTTACACATGTAATTAAGACCACAAAGATGGCCACCACTCACCAGTATGATGAAAGATATGACTTCTAAGCTGACTAGCCTGTATGTCCTATGTTACACATGTAATTAAGACCACAAAGATGGCCGCCACTCACCAGTATGATGAAAGATATGACTTCTAAGCTGACTAGCCTGGATGTCCTATGTTACACATGTAATTATGACCACAAAGATGGCCGCCACTCACCAATATGATGAAAGATATGACTTCTAAGCTGACTAGCCTGTATGTCCTATGTTACACATGTAATTAAGACCACAAAGATGGCCACCACTCACCAGTATGATGAAAGATATGACTTCTAAGCTGACTAGCCTGGATGTCCTATGTTACACATGTAATTATGACCACAAAGATGGCCGCCACTCACCAGTATGATGAAAGATATGACTTCTAAGCTGACTAGCCTGGATGTCCTATGTTACACATGTAATTATGACCACAAAGATGGCCGCCACTCACCAGTATGATGAAAGATATGACTTCTAAGCTGACTAGCCTGGATGAAGCTCTTGCCACAGTACTGGCAGATATGAGGCTTGACGCCAGTGTGCGTCTTAATATGACGGTTCAACGTCTCCTTGGCGCTGAACTTGGCAAAACATTCCTTGCACTCGTAGGGACGTTCTCCGGTGTGCATGCGACGGTGCTTCTTCATGGCTCCACTGGAGGGGAACCCTTTCTCACAGAAGTCGCACGTGTAGGGACGCTCACCTGGGGGGAAAAGAGTGGTTTCATTATTATTATTATCATTTTTATAAAAAATTTCCTTTTATTTGTAAATACTATTCATATATTTGCAAAACATCATTTAATAACAATAATTGTTAAAATGTAAAAATTGACACACGTTTGCAAATATATATTTAACTTTTCGATTTTTTTTATTGGGTATTTTAGTGTTTTCATTCATGTTAAAGTCGACGTCATAAGTGAGTACTAAATAACATTGGCCGGTATAGGAAAATAGCACATTTTGCCAGCTTAAAAATACTTCGCAACATTTTTGAGAGCATTGATGTTGTTAACAGGTTGAATTAGTACCTCAAGTATGCAAGAAAAATAATTATGACCAAAAAAATATCTAATTTTCCAAAGAAAATAGTCAAAAACTACGTTTGTCCTATGCTGAGCAATGTTATTCATTGCTCAAGAAGAGTACGAAAATTATTCAGAATGACGTCATGCGCACACACCCTTCAAAATTACTTGATCAAAATACGAAATAAACTTTCAGATATAAAAAAACAAAAGCTGAAGAGAGTAAAAATATAGAGGTTCGATCGATTTCGGGTTTTGATGCAACTATATAGTAATAATTCAAATGATTATTAATTTTAAAAATAATCAATAATTCTGTGTTCTAATCATAAGTTAAAAAGCCGATAAGGTAAACACATTGACTTTTAATTTGTAAATATTAAAAAAATAAAAAAAAATAAAAAAATATATATAGCTCTATATACTGTATTGTAAAAAAAAAAAAAAAAAAAAAAAAAAAAAAAAAAAAAAAAAAAAAACTTTACACATTTTTTTTTTTTTTTTTTTTTTTTTTTTACGCAGACTTGTTGTTGAAAAGCTCTAAAATAAATGGGTCACATTTAACAATACAATTCATATCAATTAAAAATCGACTTTGTAGAAATTGTTAGAAGTTATCGCATATAACGGTGTTTCGCGCGGGAGACGATTGTGATAGTTACCATCATTTTTCAATTTTTTAGAGGAATCATTAAATGCGGAATCATATTTATAAAAATGTACTAATTTAACATTGTAGAAGCCTCTTGTTAGTGTGTTTGTAAGAAAACTACTGCACTGAGGTCACAAATATTTAAATGTGGAATACTAGACATACTTTTACATGTTTTAAGACAGTAAAATGTACTAATTTAACATTGTAGAAGCCTCTTGTTAGTGTGTTTGTGAGAAAACTACTGCACTGAGGTCACAAATATTTAAATGTGGAATACTAGACATACTTTTACATGTTTTAAGACAGTAAAATGTACTAATTTAACATTGTAGAAGCCTCTTGTTAGTGTGTTTGTGAGAAAACTACTGCACTGAGGTCACAAATATTTAAATGTGGAATACTAGACATACTTTTACATGTTTTAAGACAGTAAAATGTACTAATTTAACATTGTAGAAGCCTCTTGTTAGTGTGTTTGTGAGAAAACTACTGCACTGAGGTCACAAATATTTAAATGTGGAATACTGGACATACTTTTACATGTTTTAAGACAGTAAAATGTACTAATTTAACATTGTAGAAGCCTCTTGTTAGTGTGTTTGTGAGAAAACTACTGCACTGAGGTCACAAATATTTAAATTTGGAATACTGTTTACTGCTACAAATGCTAAGTAATTTTCATCACAGACAAGCTACCTCGCGACTTTACAAATGCACAAATGCGACTTACAAATGCTCAAGAAGTGATATCCTGCGTTGTCTCCAAAATCACAAATATCTGGCGTAGAAATGATCGTCTCGTCCATATTAAGTGACAGACCCACTATAGGGTTGATCAATAAAACACATTTGAATAACGCGGCGCGTGCGCGGTGTACTCGGGACGTGACGGGGTGGCGGCTTAGGGTGACTATACATCCCCGCCAATTTACCCCCGCTGTTTAAATATTGAGACTATCGCAAATGTTGTCGTTTAAAAAAAAAATAAATAATAGTTTTCAAAGAAAAATTATATTTACGCAAAAAAAAATAAAAATAATAAAATAAAAATAAATAAATAAATAAAAAATTGAAATAGGGTAAAATTGATTGACTTTGTCATAAAAGTATGCTAGTATTCCTCATTTGCATATTTTTAACCTCAGTGCGCAGTAGTTTTTTTTTTTTTTTTTTTTTTAAATGTGTTTGACGAATGGTAAAAAGTTTAAATTTACTTGTATGGTGTTCAATGGTTATTTTATACTTAACCCTATTTACTATTTTCGTTTACTATTTGTATATTATTTAGGTAATTTTGAAAACTCTGAAAATGAACCTATTATTATTATTTTTTTAAGGGGGTAGGTGACCGACTGATATCTCGCAAACTAGGACGGTTGCGAATAATAATAATAACACAAAGTAAAGAAGAAATGTTACTGAAAAATTAAGTTATGACAAACATGTGAAAACACGATCAAATATTTAAGTTATTACACTTTAAAGATAACATGTAAATGTGGAAATTTAAATTTGAGCGGGAAATTTTAGCCAAATTAGAAACTTTTTTACAATTAAAAATATCATTAAAACTTTTTTAAATTTACTTGATTTTATTTGAAAATTATAGTGTTTGTTTTATTGGAATTAAATCACGTACAAAAAATTAATGGGAAAATATAGTTGTTCTTTTAGCGATTTCCGGTCCAAGTCGGTCCCCCACCGCCTTAAGCTCAAAAAAACAAACCAGAGCCTGGAAAGCTCGATATTTGAGCCGAAATTTTGAAAATGCGCGAGGAAGTAAAAAGCTCATTTTTCATTTTAAAAGATCGTTTTAGAAGGATAAAAGTTGTAATAATTTTTTTTTTCCAATATTTTGAATAGCTAATTTTGCATGATAAAATATTAAAAACATATTTAAATAAAATACATTTATTTATTTATTCATTTTTTTTTTAGCTCGATTTATTTTTAAAAGCTCGTTTGCTTCAAGAGTCATTTACGCGAGGGCTAAACTCAAAATAGCTCGTTTTGAAGCTGCAATTCAAAACCTAAATAAACAATTTCAAAAAGAAAAAAAAAAAAAAAAAAAAAAAAAAAAAAGCGCATCTTAAGATTTTATCCCGCGTTAGTGCTCGAACTGGTTTAAATTTACAATTCTAGTTTAAAACTGATCAAACACTGGATAAATTAACTAAAAAACAAGTTAAAATGTCTCAAACGTGGGTTAAATTGAACCATAAAAAACATTTTTTATAACTTCACATATTGCTTATTAAACTGATTCCTGGGTCACTTACATTGGTTGAATTGAACCAATAAGCAGGGTTAAAATTGACCCAAATGTGGGTTGAATTGAACCATAAAAATATTGAACTCGTTGCAATATTGAGAATATGTTGAATATTACTGACAAAGAATAATTTTCCACTAAAAGTTACATATTTTATAGAAATTTTGGCTCAAAAATGGGTAAATTTGACTCAAAAATAATAAACAATCACAATGGCAAAACAAATCTAAGCAATCAAAATCAATAAATCAAACATAATATATAAGAAAAAAAACAAAAACATTACAGTACATTTTAAAATACAAAAAAAAAAAAAAATAAATAATAATAATAATAAAAAATAATAGATAATTATAATTAAAGCACGCTATATTGCAAGCTATATTACGCGAAAATCTTTAAAAGCCCACAGACCCTGGATTTTTAAAATCTACTAGATACAAAAACAATTTCACAAGTTGTTAAAATCTGATGCGACTTTTCCTTCTAATTTAAATATTAAATTTAAGTTTGATCGTTGTTTGGCCAAGCAACGATCAGTTAACTTTTATACTTCGATTCATGTAAGTTTTTAGCTTTAGTCAGCACTCAGCCACATTTTATGGTCAAAATGACAAACAGGTATTGCCTTGTATGAAGCGGCAATAACTGTTAATGTAATTTTGGCCACCAAAAGTGACACAAATTCACTTTTTTTTTATTCTATTTATATAAATTTATATAAAGAATTTCGTTTTTTTTTTTTTTTTTTTTTTTGTAAAAAATCGACTATTTGCACCAAAAATCATCGACTATTTTGTCAAAATGATCGACTATTTTTGCACTCTCTTCTTATATACATGTATTAACTTAAAAATATCATTTAAAGGCATAGACCACATAAAAAAACATATGCTTTTTAATGAATAAACACAAAATGGTATCTTCAAAACTGATGACAATTTTTACCAGACTGTTATTGTAGCCCCACGAGAGAGCGTGAAAAAACTGTAAAGTATGCAATTTGCGTGACTATTCATGTTTATGACGTCAGAAACATGCAAAAATTAGTATGAAAATGTTGTGCAGGTTGCATAAATCAAAATTTTGTGATCACTGCTACGGGGCTACAGTTGGGTTTTGAGACAAACTAATGTTATTTATGTAAATCCCATCAAGTGTTTTGTGATATAAATGGTTATGTTTTTCTCTGGTCTATTCCTTTAAGTGTGGGTTAAATTGACTCAAACATGGGTTATGTTAACTTAAGCGTGGGTTAAATTGACGCAAACACGGGCTACATTAACTCAAACGTGTTAAATTTACTCAAAAACTGACTCAAACATGGGTTAAATTGACTCCAACATAAGTTAAATTGACTCAAACATGAGTTAGATTGACTCAAACACGGGCTACATTAACTCAAACATGGGTTAAGTTAACTCAGACGAGGGTTAAATTGACTCAAAAGTGGGTTAAGCTAACACAAACATGGGCTAAGTTAACTCTAATGTGGGTTAAATTGACTCAAAAGTGGGTTAAGTTAACACAAACATGGGTTAAGTTAACTTTAATGTGGGTTAAATTGACTCAAACGTGGGTTAAGCTAACACAAACATGGGTTAAGTTAACTTTAATGTGGGTTAAATTGACTCAAACGTGGGTTAAGCTAACACAAACATGGGTTAAGTTAACTCTAACGAGGGTTAAATTGACTCAAAAGTGGGTTAAGCTAACTCTAACGAGGGTTACATTGACTCAAACATGTGTTAGATTGACTCTAAAGTGGGTTAAGTTAACACAAACATGGGTTAAGTTAACTCTAATGTGGGTTAAATTGACTCAAAAGTGGGTTAAGTTAACACAAACATGGGTTAAGTTAACTCTAACGAGGGTTAAATTGACTCAAACGTGGGTTAAGCTAACACAAACATGGGTTGGTTAAGTTAACTCTAACGAGGGTAACATTGACTCAAACGTGGGATAATTTAACGCAAGTGTGGGTTACTTCTACTCACCAGTGTGTGTACGGACGTGGATCTGCAGCAAGGACGTGCCGTGGAATTCTTTCTGACAAAACTCGCACTGATATTTCTTCTTCCTCTTGACCTGGCCAGCGTGGGCTCTCAGGTGCTCACGCAAGTTGTCCTTGCGGCTGAACATACGGCCACACACCTGCACAGGTAAACATGATCAGTTAGTCATTACAGTCTGCGCCACGTAAGGATGCGACCAATAAGAGAACGCCTAAAAGCTCTCCATTTAGTTAACATTACCCCCCTCCTAGTGTCCTTGAAAGCTAGAGCGTCTATTGGCTGCCCAGGGGGAATCGATAAATCACCCACATCCTTACGTGATTTCTAGTGTAGCTTGGTGCAAACACTACAGCTTGCAAGTGAGATAGCAGACGTTGCAAAAGTAGGTTCAGTAATAAACTGACAACAATGAGGAAGTTTCCTTAAAGTTGCGACCTCAGCTGTTTTGAGCACATTTTTAGAAACAGTATAAATAGTAGATTCCATTGAAGTCAATATTTACCTTTATTAATTACATTTCAGCGATTAATTACCCTGTAAAATGTGCCTGCCACGCCCCTCTAGGAAACCCTTACGTTCGTCTTCTTCAAATTTTAAAGCGCGAATTTCAAAATGTGTTCAAAATTAGCGTTAATTTTGAAATTCGCGCGTTTAAATTTGCAAAAGATGAACGCAAGGGTCTTCTAGAGGGGCGTGGTAGGCACTTTTTAGAGGCTAATTAATCGCTGAAATGTAATTAATAAAGGTAAATATTGACTTCAATGGAATCTTCTATTTATACTGTTTCTAAAAATGTGCTCAAAACAGCTGAGATCTTAAGGATTAACCTAAGACATAGAAAACACCAAATTTCTCAAAATTGGTTTTACAACTTTTTTTAAAAACTTTAGGAGGGTTAAAAAATATCATGATCTACAAGCTCCAGTTAACAGAATATTCAAAATTTATTTGTGACTCGAGATAATTAAGATTCAAATGTGCATTTGATTAGCATTGTGTGTTTTTGTTTTTTTAGAGTTTAAAAAATTATGGTTTGACAACTTTTTTTAAAAACTTTCTGACGTTATAGATATTTTTAAGATCTATCGATTACTTTTTGTTTTATATTCCAAATTTATTTGTGGTTTGAGAAAATTAAGCGTTAGTTTGCCCATTTGAATAACATTGATTTTGAATTTCGCGGCAAAATAAAAATGTTTAAAAATTAATTGTGAGAAATTTATGGGAATTATGAGAAAATTATACTTGAACTTTTATTTTGTAAAGTGAGATGAATCCAAAAATAATTTTTAAAATATTTTATCATCAATTTTTCAAAAAAAAAAAAAAAAAAAAAAAAAAAAAAGGGGGGGGGGGGGTCTGAGGTTTACCGTTAACTTTATGGAACCTTACTCATACTAACAAAGTGCTAGCTGAGGACTTGTGTTCCTAGAAGATATCTAATAAATGACGTATCACAACGTCATAGATTTACAAAGATAAAATGTATAGTAGTGTTACGTACCTGACAGGGGTGCGTAGGCTTAGGCTTGCCGTCACATCCAGTCTGCACGACGTGACGCTCCAAGTGATACTTGCGACTGAACTGCTTGTCACAGCGGTTGCAAGTGTATGGCTTGAGACCTGCGACACAACAGTTAACATGGTAATCAGTTATATTTGACTCAAACATGGGTTTAAATACACAGTAGTATACTCAAATTTGGCTACATTAACTCAAAAGTGAATTAAGAGGCTCAGATATTGGTTAAATTGACTCAATTGTGGGTTAAATTGACTCAAAAATAGGTTAACTTAACACAATTATGGGTTTTATTGATTCAAATGTAAGCTATATTGACTCAAAAATAAGTTAAGCTGACGTAAACATGGGTTCTATTGACTCGAATGGGGGTTTAATTGAATCAAAAATGGGTATTTTAAAACAAATGGGGACCAAATTGACTCAAATATGGGTTAATTGATTCAAACATGAGTTCTATTAGCTTTAATACAAGTATTTTAGGTCAACCACAGGTTCTATTAACTAGAACATATGGGTCATATCGACTCACAGCTGGATCACTTTGACTCACCTGTATGTGTGTACATATGCCTGGCTAAAGTTCCCTTGTCAGGACACCTCGCGTCACACTCAGGACACTGGTACGTCTCTCCCTCCATATGGATGACGCGACGATGACGCTCCAAACTTGACTTTAGTTTGAACAACTTGTTGCAGTCGTCGCAGCGGAAGTCACCTCCCTGGCAATCAACGACAATCAAAACAAATTAGAATTATGTCCGCAAATTATCAAAGAAAAAAATATTTTAGATTCTTGACAAGGACATTGTTTTGAACCAATAGATATGAGAAATTCTAAGTTTTGACTTAATAAAGTATTTTTAATTAAGTTTTGAAATTTGCGTTATGATGACTTTGCTTTATCTCCAAAATCTAAGTCAGGAAAAAAAAAATGGAAAAAAATGGGGGGGAAAAAAAAAATTCTTAAAAACAAAATAATTATTTAAAAAATAGTTGGTAGAGATTAGAGCACGTTGAATTGAAAATTAATAAAACGCGAAAATTCTTTAATTTAAATAGTAAATTGGGGCTAGGGATGCAAATTATTCTAGCTTGCGCTAGTTAAAAATAGACGTTAAAAGGGATGAGGGGTATAGTGTCAATGTAAAATACGATTTACCTAACATCTCACGTTCTCACACTACGTCAAAGACACAACATTATAAAACAGCATCAGACTTACTCTTGGCCTTAGACCAGTTTCGTCCTTTACCTAGGACTCATCAGTAAGGCTCGGCAGAGAGCTCTGTACAGCTAGAGATGGCTCACACCACATCTGCTAACTGACTGAGCTGAGGAAGCAAGTGGCAGTCGCGTTTTTATACGCGATGCCCCCGCAGCTGCTCGCGCTGATTGGTTGAACAATCGCGCGCGCAAACCCGGCTTGCTATTTAAAACCTCTCATCCTCACACTGTAATATAATATTGTGCACTAAGAGGGATGCAAGACTGGCTGCCAGCAAGCCACATGTGCCCTCCCTCACTTCCTAGAGTTCCCCAACTCCAGAAAGTTCGCGAGAGCAATGCGCTTGCTGGCCGCCTATATCGTGATGCCTTTGACGTAGTGTGAGAACGTGAGATGTTAGGTATATCATATTTTACATTGACACTATACCCCTCATCCCTTTTAACGTCTATTTTTATATAGCGCAAGCTAGCATAATTTGCATCCCTAGCTCCAATTTACTATTTAAATTAGAGAATTTTTGCGTTTTATTAATTTTCAATTCAACGTGCTCTAATCTCTACCAACTATTTTTTAATTATTTTTTTAAACGTAATTAATACCAACCGCGATGGTTTTTTCCTATATATTATAATTAAATATATAAATAAATAAATAAAATAAAAATTCTTGAAGACAAAATAATTCTTTAGAAAGTGAACAATTAAAATGATAAGCACGTATAGTATTGTTGCTTACCATATGAGCAGTGTCGAGATCTTCTCCACAACAATGACATTTGCCTGCAGCCGCAGCAGCCGTCGTCTCATCAATCAGTTCATTGACCTTGGTCAGCATGACCCCTGCGGACATTTGAACATATTTGTGACCTCAGTGCAGTAGTTTTCTCACAAACACACTAACAAGAGGCTTCTATAATGTTAAATCCCTTGTCAACTAACTTTTTTATCATTTAGAATACTAGATTGATAATTACCATACCTTATTATCCATGAATTAGACACCAACACCTTGATTTTGTATTATTTTCCTTCTTGCGGTTATTTCACGTATCTGACGTCACAATGTACTGATAGAGCCGTGATAGGGGTAAAGAACTTGAGGGAGGGGCTTTAATATATCACGTGACCAGAGCGGTGACTGTGATTGGCAGCGGTACATTGTGACGTCAGATACGTGATATAACCGTCAAAATAAAAATAAATACAAAATCAACGTGTTGGTGTCTAATTCATGGATAATAAGATATGGTAATTATCAATCTAGTATTCTAAATGATAAAAAAAGTAAGTTGAAAAGAGATTTAAATTAGTACAGTTCACTGTGTTAAAACCAGGGTTTCAAAAACCCCTTTTTAAATTATTTTTTATAAAGACCAATTTAGGAGTTTTATTAAAAAATAAAAATAAATAAATAAATAAAACCCAAAACTACAAGTCTGATTTTTTAAAAAATCAGACTTGTAAAAACATATTTTGAAGTGTTTTAAAAAAAGCAATTATTGCCTATTATTAATATATTTTTTTTCCAAACATTTTTTACATTTACCTTTTTTGTATAAAATTAAAAATACACAAGAACTTTTAATATTGGTACCATCATAATTGTTGCATTAAAAAAAATTTAATAATAATAATAATAGGCCTAATGATAACAAAAAAAAAATAATAATAATAGGCCTAATGATAACAAAAAAAATAATAATAATAGGCCTAATGATAACAAAAAAAAAAAAATAATAATAACAGGCCTAATGATAACAAAAAAAAAAAAAAATAGGCCTAATGATAAAAAAAAAATAATAATAGGCCTAATGATAACAAAAATAAATAATAATAATAGGCCTAATGATAACAAAAAAATAAAAAAATAGGCCTAATGATAATAAAAAATAATAATAATAATAATAGGCCTAATGATAACAAAAATAAATAATAATAATAGGCCTAATGATAACAAAAATAAATAATAATAATAGGCCTAATGATAACAAAAATAAATAATAATAATAGGCCTAATGATAACAAAAATAAAAAATAAAAAAATAAGCTTAATGATAACAAAAAAAAAATAATAATAGGCCTAATGATAACAAAAATAAATAATAATAATAGGCCCAATGATAACAAAAAAAAAATAAAAAAAATAGGCCTAATGATAACAAAAAAAAATAATAATAGGCCTAATGATAACAAAAATAAATAATAATAATAGGCCTAATGATAACAACAAAAAAATAAAAAAATAGGCCTAATGATAACAAAAAAAATAATAAAAAAATAGGCCTAATGATAACAAAAAAAAATAATAATAATAGGCCTAATGATAACAAAAAAAATAATAAAAAATAGGCCTAATGATAACAACAAAAAAATAATAATAGGCCTAATGATAACAAAAATAAATAATAATAATAGGCCTAATGATAACAAAAAAAAAAATAAAAAAATAGGCCTAATGTTAACAAAAAAAAATAATAATAATAGGCCTAATGATAACAAAAAAAAACAATAAAAAAATAGGCCTAATGATAACAAAAAAATAATAATAATAGGCCTAATGATAAGAACAAATAATAATAATAATAGGCCTTATAATAAATAAATAGCCTAAAAAATGCCGTGCATAACGGCTTGAGACAATATATGGCATGATATATATATTTTTCAAATATATATTTTTTAAACCACTATCGCCATATGAGATTTTCAGTTGACGCTGCTGCCTGGCGCCAACTTTCATTTGGTTTCTCCCTATCAAATTTTAACGTCACATGTTTCAAAAAATAAAAAATGCAGTAAATTTTATAAATAAAATAAATGTTAAATTAATGAACTGTTCAAAGAAAAAAGTGAATATGTTTCAAATCATATTTTAAGATTTTTATATTTTCTTCAGAAATAGCAACTTTTTTTACATTAAAAAAAAAAAAAAAAAAAGCGGGCTAAAAAAAAGTTTTTCCTTTTTTTTCTTTTGGGCTGTGCAAAATTCCAAAACCGCGCTTCTTAAAACACGTAAAAGCATGTCTAGTATTAGTACTGTATTACACATTTAAATATTTGTGACCTCAAAAAAAAAAAAAAAAAAAAAAAAAAAAAAAAAAAAAAAAAGTACCCACCTTTCATTTTCTCCCTCAGATTATTGGAAGTCTGGGCAGCTGAGTCAGTTTTGATGGCCATAGACTTGCCCCTAGGCTTTCCCTTGGGCTTGGTGGTCGCAGGCGCAGTGGTCTTGGACGTACTAGCCACAGGATCATCAGGATTGTCCAGGTCAAAATCTTCTTCCTCTGCCAGCAAGCCAGTGCAGAAACGAATGTGGCGTTTGTAGCCCTGGAATATAAGTGGCAATAGAAATATGTGTGTGGTTGATTTGTATACAAGTTAGCAGCTTCAGTAGTCAGTGCAATGTAATCCTGGTGACGAGCTGATTACATTGAACTGGCTACTAAAGCTGCTAACATCAATCAATATTGATTTGTATACAAGTTAGCAGCTTCAGTAGCCAGTGCAATGTAATCCTGGTGACGAGCTGATTACATTGAACTGGCTACTGAAGCTGCTAAAGATCAATCTAATTATTCGTTGCTTTACTAACGACTCCTATACTTACAGATGAGTTTCCGAAGGTTCGCTTGCATTGCTCGCAGGTGATACCAGAGTCCAACGTAACGACTGGCTCGGCAGGAGATTCGCCTCTCTCAACAACTTCTTCCTGAACTTCATTCTCATCCTCCTTCTTCTTGCCCTTCTTACGACCTCTGCCTTTGACCTTTGACCCCGGTGACTCGACCTTGACTGTGGATCATTACAGAGTGAGTCAGCCATCTTTGTGGGGTTAAATATACAACAAAACATAGCTTGAAGGCAAGAAATAAGTACACGATTTGACGAAAAAAAAAATTATTAAAGAAAAATATGATATTTTGCCAATATGCATACAGTACATTACGATAAGGTATCTTCAAAAATGTAAACAAAAATTGGAGGGGGGGGGGTGCTAGTCTAGATTTTAAACTTGATTTTAGAAGTTTAAGTCCCATAAGATCCCATGTTAATTTCAATTTTCTTCTCTTATCTGATGGTCACGATTTCTGAATAGGTAGCTGTTACTGTTAACTTTCAAATGTTATCATAAATTTTGCAAGTTTTCTTTTTAGATTTTGAGATACAAGGCATCTGAATACAACTTTACAATGCTAGTAAGACAGCAGCTAGCACTTTGTATGCCTGGCTAGCCCTTTCTTAGCACTTTGCATGACTTTCTAGCACTTTGATTGCCCGGCTAGCACTTTGTTAGCACTTTGCATGGCTGGCTAGCACTTTGTTAGCACTTTGCATAGCTGGCAAGCAGTTCGTTTATTTCTCAGTTATCAACTTCAGTTATAGCTGCTTCATTGCTCCATAAGAAAGCATGGTAAATGATGGAAAACCATGATATAAGGAGAGATGGTAGTTGCACTCCTATCCTGCGTTTGTAGGGGGCGCTAAAATAAAATTTCGTCGTAGTTGCTCTCTCTCTCGCTTGCTCTTCGCGCGCTTCCCATTTCCATTTCCCATTTTTAAAATTTAACATGGGAAATTAGCATTTTTAATTTTTCTATTTTTTTGTAATGAATTGTTAACATTTATTTTTTCAGAACTTAAAACTAACATGTTTCCGGTTATTTTGCATATAATTTTATTGTAAAATTCACATTATTAACAAAGTTAACTAAAATGCATATAAAAAAATCGAGAAAATTATGCTGATTAATTTGGTGCAATTTTTATTGTTAACACTTCACGCGTTCAGAAGTTATGACGGATTTAGTGATTTTTCCCTATGCTTATGCATTGGCACTTGATCAATTTGGGAAGGCGGGAAACTCGCTTGCAGCGCTGACGCGACGTAATTTTATTTCGAATCCGAGCATAGGAGTGCAACTACCATCTCTCCTTATATCATGTGGAAAGCAGCAATTATATAGCACTTTGGTTTATTTTACTTTGCATGTTATTCTAATGAGAAAAGTTAGAAATTTGATATGGGGGGAGAGAGAGAGAGAGAGAGAGAGAGAGAGAGAGAGAGAGATTTACCATTTTTGCTAGGAGTGTTTTTTGGAGAGGTGACCTCTAACTCAAGATCAAGGTCAAATCCATTTGCTCCAGGACTTTCTCCTAAACACAATGAATAAATATATGAGTAAATGTAAGAGTCAATGAATGAATACATGGATGAATGAATTAATTAATTTAAACACAAATGAATGAGTTAATAAATATATGAATGAATGAATACCATTATGTAGGGTGATTTTGGTAAAATTAGTATATATATATATATATATATATATATATATATATATATATATATATATATATATATATATATATTTGCTCCCTAAGTAACGCTCAAAGAAACATAACACAAAAACTGAAATAAGTTTTGCAATAGCTTTTTGTTTTTATTTCATGTTTTAAGGAGTAAATAATTTTTAAAAATTTCTCCAAAGTCAATCTGACGGTACATGAATGAATATGATAGGATAAAATAAAATGCTAGGAGAAACTGTTGTTAGCATAGTGAAGAAAGTCCCATAGTTTGGTGGCAAATGTGGCTAGCACAGATAAGAAACATATTGGAGAGCTTTTGGTACTGAACTACAAGTGTGAGCCTTTGTCAGTCACTTCAAACTTCATTCAAGTTTGTCTCCAAGTCTGTAGTGACTGAGAAAGGCAATCTTGTAGTTAAAGCCATAGACCACATAAAACAACATGTGCTTTTTAATGAATAAACACGAAATGGGATCTTCAAAACTGATGCCAATTTTTACCAGAATGTTAATGTAGCCCCACGAGAGAGCGTGAAAATACTGTAAAGTATGCAATTTGAGTGAAAATTCATGTTTATGACGTCAGAAACATGCAAAAATTAGTATGAAAATGTTGTGCGGGTTGCATAAATCAAATTTTCTGATCACTGCTACGGAGCTGGGTTTTGAGACAAACTAAAGTTATTTATGTAAGTCCCATCAAGTGTTTTGTGATATAAATGCTTATGAACTAGTTTTAGCGTAGATGATCAAAATTCCATCCTTCGGTAACGGATTCGCTCCAAAAAAAATTATGTTGTACCTACACTCCCTAAACTCAAATATTTCCGTTCTCTGATAAAAATTGTAATTTTGGGAGCATTTTTAAAAGTTGGACCTTCAAATCGTTGATTCCTTGAGCTGATTTTTCCCCACTTTCAACCTATAATATCTTTTTGTATAAGGCAGTTAGGGCATGTTTGTAATTTTTTCCAACAAGTATGATGCTATGGTAACATATTGCAGTAATTTTGAAAATTTTAAAATATACAGGGTGTCCACAAAAAAATCCCAAAAATGACAAAAAGGCTCATTTTTGAAAATTTTAAAATGGCTTATTTTTATAAAATAAAATTTTAAAATATAAAAATATATTCCCAGGTAGTTAGCTGAGTGTATTTAAGTATCATTCAGAGCAAAAAAATATTTTTTTAAGGTGATTGAATATGAGTAGGGATTTGCTCAAAACAGGTCTATGGGCAAAAAAGGGGTCACTTTGACCCTGAATAACTCAATGCAACCTACGGATATTTTTGATTTAATGGTGGGACATACAAGTAGTACTAGTCTAGTTTTTAGAACATATTAGAAATTGCTGAGTATTTTGTTCCTTTTTAGTTATTCAGCGCAATGAAAATTTCGAAGTTTTATGTCTCCGCGCTATAGTACGGGCTGCTATTTGAAAATTATTTTGACTCGTTTAAATGATTATAGAGCAATGAAACTTAGTACACAAATACTTGATACCATGGCAGTTTTTTGGAGCCCCAGTAATTAATTTTTACCCCACCCCTTCTAACCCTAAGGGACCCTTAAAGGTCAATTTAAGGGTTTTTTTATTATACACTAAAACTGTGCAAGATAAAGCAAAATGTTTCAAACAAAAATTGTTGGGAATGTTGTTTTACATGCCTATATGTATTTTCAAAATGCAGCGTTGCCAAATTTTTGCACAGTGTTGCCAAAACTATGCCAGTTATGGGCAAAATTGGGGTTACAGTGCTATAACTGGCTCAAATACTGCAAATAAACAATAAAATGAATTTTATATTGTTTTATAATTACTTATTTTTAGCAAACCATCAGAAGTGAAATAAAAATAGGAATAAAAAATGGAAGACTCTCACTTGCTGTATATCTTTTACCATGTGATTACATGGTGATTGATATGAAGTAAAATCTAGGGCCAGAAATAGCTATCAATGAGAGTAAAATTTATCAAAATGAATTATATGGTTACATGGCACAATTTAAGAGTTGTTACCTATTGCTTAGGTAAAAAATAAACACAACCTGAAAAAAAATACAAGTTTTATTTTCAATTTTACTGTATTGGATGGTCATCAGGGTCTCAAAGGTTGGCTCTAGTGATGGGTACCGACCGTCAAATGTTGCTACAGAACATAAATAACGTTCGTATGTCATTTTAGTTAACACTGGGCACAGAAACTATTGCTATGTACATTTTTATGTCAAAAAAGTTCAATTTCCATCGCAACTAACCCCAATGCTAATAATGCCAGGGTAACAAGTGTTGACCGTAGCAAAAGGTACTACCTTTTAAATAATACAAGACAACCATATAATACATTTTGATAAATTTTACTCTCATTGATAGCTATTTCTGGCCCTAGATTTTACTTCATATCAATCACCATGTAATCACATGGTAAAAGATATACAGCAAGTGAGAGTCTTCCATTTTTTATTCCTATTTTTATTTCACTTCTGATGGTTTGCTAAAAATAAGTAATTATAAAACAATATAAAATTCATTTCATTGTTTATTTGCAGTATTTGAGCCAGTTATAGCACTGTAACCCCAATTTTGCCCATAACTGGCATAGTTTTGGCAACACTGTGCAAAAATTTGGCAACGCTGCATTTTGAAAATACATATAGGCATGTAAAACAACATTCCCAACAATTTTTGTTTGAAACATTTTGCTTTATCTTGCACAGTTTTAGTGTATAATAAAAAAACCCTTAAATTGACCTTTAAGGGTCCCTTAGGGTTAGAAGGGGTGGGGTAAAAATTAATTACTGGGGCTCCAAAAAACTGCCATGGTATCAAGTATTTGTGTACTAAGTTTCATTGCTCTATAATCATTTAAACGAGTCAAAATAATTTTCAAATAGCAGCCCGTACTATAGCGCGGAGACATAAAACTTCGAAATTTTCATTGCGCTGAATAACTAAAAAGGAACAAAATACTCAGCAATTTCTAATATGTTCTAAAAACTAGACTAGTACTACTTGTATGTCCCACCATTAAATCAAAAATATCCGTAGGTTGCATTGAGTTATTCAGGGTCAAAGTGACCCCTTTTTTGCCCATAGACCTGTTTTGAGCAAATCCCTACTCATATTCAATCACCTTAAAAAAATATTTTTTTGCTCTGAATGATACTTAAATACACTCAGCTAACTACCTGGGAATATATTTTTATATTTTAAAATTTTACTTTATAAAAATAAGTCATTTTAAAATTTTCAAAAATGAGCCTTTTTGTCATTTTTGGGATTTTTTTGTGGACACCCTGTATATTTTAAAATTTTCAAAATTACTGCAATATGTTACCATAGCATCATACTTGTTGGAAAAAATTACAAACATGCCCTAACTGCCTTATACAAAAAGATATTATAGGTTGAAAGTGGGGAAAAATCAGCTCAAGGAATCAACGATTTGAAGGTCCAACTTTTAAAAATGCTCCCAAAATTACAATTTTTATCAGAGAACGGAAATATTTGAGTTTAGTGAGTTTAGGGAGTGTAGGTACAACATAATTTTTTTTGGAGCGAATCCGTTACCGAAGGATGGAATTTTGATCATCTACGCTAAAACTAGTTCTTATGTTTTTCTCTGGTCTATTCCTTTAAGTTTCAAAAGCTCTCCAATATGTTTATATGTGTGCTAGCAAGATTTGTCACCAAACTATGGGACTATCTTTTCAATGCTAAGACCAGGGTATGGTAAAGCACCGTTAATTTTGTTATATTAAACTATCATATGGTTTGAGTTTTTTTAATTCTTTTTTTTTATAAATATAATTTTATATTTTAAAATATTTAAAAAAAAATCAAATGATAAAAATCACCTTTGTTTCGAGCAGAAGTTCGAGTTGCCCTTTTAGTTGGGGTTCCTGAAATTAACAAAATTTTGTTATATTCATCAAAAAAAAAAAAAAAAAAAAAAAAAAAAAAAAAAAAAAACTTAAAAATAATAATCCTAATATTAAAATAATAATAATATTTTAATGGACCACTTGCAATGAAATAAAATTAAACATTTTTCTTAATGCATTTCTTATGGAAAAATTATTATTTTTATTATCATAAGTATACATTGCAACAATTAAAAAAAAATGTCATTTCAAAAATGCTCAAATTAAAAAAATTATTACGAAAAAAATTTACAAAAATAATTTAAAAAAGTAATTAAAAATAAAACTTTTTTTTTTAACGAGACTAATTATTTAAATTAATTGATTTTAAAAAATAAAAACTTTTAAGAGCACTTTTAATATTTTTAATGCTTAAATTTACATTAAGAAAAATATACAAAAATGTGCTGTCAAAAATATAATAATAAAAGCAAAAATAAGTGCTGTAATTCAATGAATAATCATTATAATTATTATTAGCTATAATTATAATTAATATTTAATTAAATTTTACCTTTGTCAGCCATGTTGCCAAAGAAAAACCAAACAAAAACGTGCTGAGAAAATAAAAAAACAAATAGCAGAAATCATAAAATAAACATAATAACACTGCTTGAAAAAATAGCATAATATAACATTTTAAAATACTGAAATTTTCTGTTAGAAAATCTATGAATAAAAATAAGCTAAATATTTCTTTATAATTTACCGGTAAAATGTACTTTACCGGTATATACCGGTAATTAGATGTAAATTACACTAATGAGCTTACTAATATTTTTCTTCATTTTTTTTTTTTATTTACCGGTAGCTTACAATTTTTGTTAATAATAAAAAATAAATTAAAGTAGGCAGAAAAAAAAATTCAAAAAAAAAAAAAAAAAAAAAATTACGTAACTTAAATTAATTAAATTTGCTTCTTTTTGCTTACTGGCAAATTATTTTTCGTACCGGGACTTTACCAGTAAATTAGTATCAGTATTAAAGATACACAATATGATGTGGGCATATATTATCCCGGTAAAAAAAAAATAATAATAAAATAAAATAAAAAATAACAAAAAAAAAAAAAAAAAAAAAAAAAGAAGAAGAAAGAAAACGAAAATGTGCCATATTG
The DNA here is from genome assembly GCA_949318235.1 of Ecdyonurus torrentis. Classification (NCBI taxonomy): domain Eukaryota; kingdom Metazoa; phylum Arthropoda; class Insecta; order Ephemeroptera; family Heptageniidae; genus Ecdyonurus; species Ecdyonurus torrentis. The sequence goes on from OX439133.1 coordinate 2,260,916, forward strand.
ACTACTTATTTCAATTCTAAGTATGTACTGGTAAAATAAAAATACCAGTTTTACAAAACTAAATTATACAACATCATAACCTACCGGTAATCATATTAGTTTTACCGGTAACACTATAAGCTAGGAAAAGTAATTTTACAAAATACATACTACCGGTAGGTTCATACATTTTACCGGTAAACTACTACAATATTTTTATTCACCGGTAAAACGTAAATATTTAGAACTGAACAACACAATAAAAAAATCATAAAGCATAAAAATACACGCCTTATAAACTTATAAAAAATTGTAATAAAAAATGTACAGTTATGCGATGAAAGCCAGCAAAAAAGTGCACGTATATAAAGTAAAAAAAATGCACATAACATTTTAAATAATTAAAAATAATAATAAAAATGTAATAAAAAAATAAAAAAGATTCGAGCCACTTGTTGCATTTGTGAAAACACCCTGTAAAATATTCCACCCGTTTTTACCTGTTGCACATCAATTGGCCTACTTTACAGGTTCCGTTAGAAAAAATTTCAAATTTTTAACATATTTTATGATAAAAATCAACTATATATATCATTTTTACCTATAAATCAATGAAATATAATTGTTTTAGAGGTTTAAAATGTTGAAATATTAATTTTTGCTTGCGTGGCGTGCTTAAATAGGATGCAACCACCATTACAGACCCATTGAAAAACAAAATGTAGGCTAACCAGCCATACACCACCAATCACACATTTAATTAACTTTTTAACCAGTATAATATGTACTTTTAATTCAAATTTTCTATCAGTTTTGTTTATAATTAATTTAGTTAATTACCTGTAATGTTAGATTAGATAAACAATTAAAATTTTCACTTAAAATTGATAAAAAACTGAAGACGACGCCCCTGAAAGTCGGCTACCATGAAGCGTCACAATCAAGTTCACAAATTTTACAAAAGAGGGCGACACTTTTGAAATGCGTAACTTTTTAGCGCTAAAATTTAAATAATTTTAATTCAACTTATTAATTTTTACACTAATTGTTATTTTTAAATCATAATTAACTATTGTTTAAAGCTTAATTAATGATTTTAAATTATATTAAAGTAATTTTCAAGCATTAAAATATAGTTTTCTTTATTAAAATAACTAAAAACGTGTTTAAAAGAATGGTGAAAAGTGCGTAAGTGAAATATGTACGGCCCCCTTTGTTTTTATATACTTTATCTATTTTAGTATTTTTGCTGGTAGGGGGGTTCATTACATATATAGGGGTATATATTACGCATTAACTTCACCAGACGCTATGTGTTTAAGTCCCTCGTCTAAAAAACTATTATTTTATCAATTTTATTTTTTAATATAAAATAAATGTGAAAAATGACTAAATGTTCAATTTTATAATGTTTTTCCAGGTACCACTTACTTCACTGTCCATCTCAGACCCTATCATTAAGTCAATATGCAAAACTGTAGATTTGTAGAGTGCAATGTATATATGTATAAGTACACCTTGGTGTTTAATAAATAAAATAATATTATCAATGTCCCCCCCCCCCCCCCCCCGCTCTCGGAGTCAATTTCAGTTAATTTCTTATCCTAATTAGTTTTAATTAATGGCTTTTGAAAATAGGGTTTGGGTTTTCTGGGTACTATATAGGGCAAACTATTTTTTTTTTCAATGTCGGGCAATATTTTAAACCAGCATTTTTACTAAAGTAAATTTAATAAAGGTATCTTAAGATTTAAAATTAAAATCACATTTTTTTTTCATTTTTTACAAGAAAGATTTTATTTCACTTTTTTTTATATAAAATTAAAGTAAAAATACATGAATTTGAAATTACAAAAACAGAAATTTCATTTTTCTATAAAAAGAAAAATAATCGACTATAACAAACCTTTGTTGTCAACTAACATTTTATTTAAACTTTATTTAATGAATTTTATTTAAATAAAAAAAAAAAAATCATATCTTTTATGAAAAACGCAATTAAAACATTCAATATTTTAAAAAATTTCAAACAAAATTGAGTGTTTCTTTTAACTTTTTTTTTTTTTCATGGCTGCAGAATTACATTTTTTTGATCGATTTTTTCCCCCATACAAAAAACATTAACAAAACATTATTTATAGAGTCGTGAATTATAACTTTGTAAAAACATTTTTAACTTAAAAAAACAACCAAAAGTGTAATTTTTTATTATTTTATTTCAATTTTATATACAATTTTATTTATTTCAATTCAATCCATTTTTCTATTTTTTTTTTAACTTATTTCTTTTATTATATTTGAAACAGAAAACAGCTTTATTTTTTTTTAAAGCAGTTATTTATTTATTTTTTTACATTTTTTTTTTCTTTTTTGTTTTGTTTACTTTTAGTTAGAAAACTGGATACTGTCGTTACAAAAATATAGCATCCCTAAATAACAAATTAATTCTAACGTTTAATATTTAATTAAGTTTATAAAACTCAAAACAGAAATTAATTGAAAAAGTGGAAAAAACATTTATATCTTTTTACCTGGAGTAAAAAATTATTTTTATTTAAATAATTTTTTAATTTTTACAATTATCACAATTTTTCCACTTTTTCAAATAGGAATTAAACATAGAAAACTATTTACATTTTTAACATTATTGTTTTGCCATTACATTCATTTAGCCCTATGTTCCTACAATTTAAAACAACAAAAAATACATATTTTCAAACCAATTTTCAAAATTCTTGAAAAAAAAAAAAAAAAAAAAAAAATGAAAATTTAAATGGTCCAAATATTCTACTAATGGAAATTTTTAAATAACTTGCTATATTATGAAAAAAGTTACCAATTAAGTTTTATGAAAAAAAGTCAAAATTTTGACAAGTATTTTTGAAAAAAGGTCTCAATTAGACATGCAAATTAAAGGCATAGAACGCATTGAACAAAAAACTTATCTAATATTATAGTCATTGATTTGTAATTTATTTTACATTCACAAAACGACAGCTGCGTTATGACGTCACATCTCACTAGTCCATGTGCAAGTAAAACAATTGAGCTGTGACGTCATAAACCCACAGCTATTTTGTAAATGTAAAATAAATTAGAAATCAATGACTCCGGCCAAATCACAGTTGATATTTAGATATGTTAGGATATTAGACATGTTTATTGTTCAATGCCTTTAAGTTTTTTCTTTTAAAACATAAATATCGATCTTGTTGCGAAAAAAAGGCCCATCTCGTTTTTTGTCAGTGAAAGCAAAAGGCCTATCTCGAGCGCTATCGCCATAATGTTCGGGAACGAGATAGGCCTTTTGCTTCCACTGACAAAATACGAGATACGCCTTGTGCTTCCACTGACAAAAAACGAGATAGGCCTTTTTTTCGCAATAAGATCGATATACCTAAAAAAAAAAAAAAAATTGAAAGTTTGTTTTTATGGACCACTTGAAATGAAATGTTTTTAATTATTGCAACATGTTAGTGAAAATGATTATTCAATAAGACATTAAAAATATTTAAATTTATTTTCAATAGTTCATTGATTGCAAGTGGTCTATTTGTCTTAAAAACTTTATTTTTTGAACAGATTTTGCATCAAGTCATTATTTACATTATTTTCAACAAAACTGAAAGTTTCAATTAAATTTTCATCAATTCATTACTTTAGCATAGCAGGCAAATTATCCAGTGAACAGATTCGTCAAATTTATACATTTTTGTTACTGTATCTAATTTTAAATACACATCAATTATTTTGGGCTGTTTTTGAATAACTGTTCAAAATGAGAGACAATTAAAGTGGTTTCTTAATTGGTGACCACTTGGTTCATATTCTTGACCTTGAAGTGACCTAGGTCATATTACTGACCCAGAACAAATACTATGCAGCATTAGTAGTAACAATTTCACACAGACACGAGATTTCAAGTAAACATAATTTTGGTTGTGGTTTTATGCTGTTTTGCTCTAAAATCTACTGGGAATTTATTTATTCATTTCAGGAAAAAAAAAAAAAAAAAAAAAAAAAAAAGTTGAACACAACTAATGATAAAAAAAAAGAAGATATCGTCGGCTTGAAATACATGTTGATCTTGTTGCGAAAAAAAGGCCTATCTCGTTTTTTGTCAGTGGAAGCAAAAGGCCTATCTCTTATTTTGTCAGTGGAAGCAAAAGGCCTATCTCGTATTTTGTCAGTGGAAGCAAAAGGCCTATCTCGTATTTTGTCAGTGGAAGCAAAAGGCCTATCTCGTTCCCGAACGTTATGTAGATGGCGCTCGAGATAGTCCTTTTGCTTTCACTGACAAAATACAAGATAGGCCTTTTGCTTCCACTGACAAAATAAGATATACCCCTTTTGCTTCCACTGACAAAAAACGAGATAGGCCTTTTTTTCGCAACAAGATCGATGTGGATAAAAAAAAAATTTAAAAAAAATACGATTTTTGTCATTTGTAAAAAGCTTACTTCTTTTTTCTTGTCTTTTTGTCTTTTTTCCATATAAGACAAATGTATTTCAAGCCAACAATTATATAAAAAAAAAAAAAAAAAAAATGTAAAACTACAAAAGAAAATAATTAAAAATCAAGAGCGTTTACTTCTTCATCATCATCATCATCATCATCATCATCATCATCATCATCATCATCATCATATCTCTCTATCTCTCTCTTTTCCCCTCTTTTTAACCAAAATCACAAGCGATTCAAAATCAAGCAATTAATCAAGGTTAATCGGGCAGTCATATTGCAAAAAAGAAAAAAAAAGTGTTACTTAAAATCCCTCGTCTATAATTAGTCCTGCAGAAGATACAAAATCCAGCAAAACCAACATATTCAGCTACAACCTGCCCCTCTATCCTAGTCTTCCCAACTTACATGACATTTTGACTCAATCTCTGAAACTGATTCAAAAGTTCTCTAAACAAAGTGACTTTCGTTGCCACAGTCGTACTTGGACTCTTATACAGTAAATTGAGACAGTTCGTTATGATATCCACACACACAGTCAACGACTCTCGACGAACTTGCCCGCTAGAAGGCAACAAACCGTTATTCTCTTGCAGATCTCTCAACAACTGAGCAACGACGTCAATCAGGTGAAGTTCGTTGCCAGCAGACGCCCAGCTCCAATCTTGCTGTAACACGAGCTGATCGTAAGCGTGAATCACTTCCTGTACACGTACCCCACAGTTCAGGAACGCTTGGTACACTTGCCCTGGCAAGGAACGTTCCTTACACGCCTGCAACTCAAGCTCCTTGATCAAGAACTGGACAGGGAACAGGATGGGGGTCCTCTCGTATCTATTCCCCAAGACTTCAATTTTCTGAAGCAGTAAACCCATACGATTCATGCCGTGTGGCGTCTTGTATATCTCACTACTGATGAACTTATGCCAGATTTCCTGAATTAGGTTTGAATCTTGGTACCCAGATATATGTATAGCGTCTAATTGTATCTCCCATAACTCTAGCGGGGTAGCGAAATCTTCAAATAACTCCGTTAACGAGATTAAAGAATTCCCTAATTTTGTCATTGAATTTGGTGATAGATTATTTTTAGTCGACTGAATCTGTTCTAACATTTTTAATTGCAATCTTGCTACTGTTAACTGATCTTCTAGTTCTTTACTGAATGCTCCGATAGCTTGAGCGTATCCCACGGAATCAGAACGCATGCATAGTATCGCACGAGACAAGCAGAACATGCGTTCGTTCAACGAGAAACCATCGTCGATGCTGGTAGCGATGTTTTGTAGTATTTTAGCTGCAGCGGCGTGACGACCAGTTTTCTCATACATCGACCATAGTAATTCTGCTATTGAGCGATCATTAGGGTTAGCAGCTGCAATACGTTCTAGGTAACCTTCCAACGTGGTACCTTCTGGTGCGTTAGAGTTGTTGATCAGGATATCGTTACGTTGAAGAAGTTCAGCTTGTAAGAATCCACGTCGTACGAGCCATTCAAACACAGCAACTCGTAATAGATAATCATCTTGATTTAAGGATACTCGTAATAAGTTACGACCTAAGTTTTGACCTTCAGGTGTATTATATAACTTGTCAAGGGCATTGATCGTTTCTTTATAACATTCCTTACGTCCGTCAAAAGCTTGTCGTCCTTGTACGTCATTACCAGGTTCTTTGTTTTTGTAATATAGTATCGCGCGATCTTGTGAGTCCATTGATTTGGCAGTTACGATGCAGATTTTGACGATACCTTCGTAAAACTGACAAGCACCAAACTGCTGACACACGGCGGGTAGGTTAACATGTGGGGCTGCGTCTTGGAGAAGTTTCAGAGCTGCTTGCAGGAATTTGTTCTTTTCCTGTGAATCTTTTTCAGTGTGTGCTTTCAGGATGAATTCATTAGCCTTGGAACAGCTAGCGTCTTCTTGACGATACAACGTAGGGCACGTATCTCTTAACTTAGCACTGACTGCGTTGATACTGGCGTTATCTTCAAGATAAATTTGCACTAAACTGTTCACCAAAGCACCGCACAGATCATGGCCAACCAATACTAAATCCTTGAACGTCGCTGCTAATAAACGATGTTTCTGTTCGTTACTCAATTTTTCAGCGATAACATGAAACTGATGCTCACATAATACTTTCCATAACCCAAGAATCTCTAACGAATACGTAACGAGAGTCTGTAGAGCTAACAACGACTTTCTTTCATCGTTACTATCGTTATAATTGTCATTTTGAGTCATGAGAACCATGTTTTTAATTAAGAACTGTTTGAATGCATTCAAGTAAGTACAGATGGCTGATAGAATATCAGTATCAACTCCTGATAATAAGATATGCTTGTTGTTATCAGTTACCATCTCGTTCGCTGTTTTCAAGTGCCAGATTGGGCGTAAGATGCGACTCAAGAACAAATACAGTCCCTCGTGACGAGCTGAATATCCCGCTGAGTTCATATTTAAATTTCGCGCGCTGATAGGGGTTGAAACTTGGCTAGGGTTGAACTGTATCGGAGACATTATAGATGCGTTATTGTTTCTTCCATCACCACCGTACACCAAGAATGCTTTTGTCGCTGCCTCCGCTAAAGTAGGATTCGTTGAGCCTTCCAGACATGCTAGAATGAGAGCGATGGCGCACGCCTGATCCTCCCCTAAGAATGCAAAGAACGACTTAACCGCGTTACTCTCAACTCCACCGGGCCCGAGCAACGCTGCCTTCAATACGTCACTGGGACGAAGCTTGGTGTGGACTTGAACACCTAACGTGGACAACGTAACGTATTTGCTTGGGTTCTCCATGTGTTGAGTAACAAACAGTGGAGGGTCCATCTTGTTTGGTAGTGGTGAAGTGTGGTATTCTTCAATGGCAAAGAGCTGGTCGTCCATGGATATTTGTGTTTCTGTCTCCGCTAGGTAGTGGATTGAGGGAAGTAGGTCTCGGCTGAGACAGGTGATAGTGCTACGGTCTCCTACCTTCGAGACCATCAGGAACGTACCTGCAAGTGATAGAGGCATTGGTAACTAATATTACAATAATAATAATACACATTTTACCTTTTATAAAAATAAAAAAAAATGTTTGAAAAAAATATTGGCAAAAATTTAAATTTAAATAAGATATGAAAAAAATCCCAAAAATTTGCAAAAAAAAAAAAAAAAAAAAAAAAAAAAAAAAAAAAAAAAATTGGAGTCATTTTAGTTTGCTACGTATATTAAAGTTTTGTTATACTGTTAAGGTTTTCCTTATGAATTTTAGGAAGAACATCAAAATTAAATAGCTTGATAGAAACACATAGATTAGGAAAAATTAGGGAATGGTAAATAGTATGAGCTTACACATACAGGGACGCCGTGGTAGAGAAATTATTCTATCCCATGACAAAATAAAATTTTATGCGTATGTAAAGTGGCTCATATTGCTCTGTACAAAGCGAGCTTCATTAAAAAAAGGGAATTTTGGCTTGCATATTGGTTTAGACGGCGTGACAATTGCGCATAGCACAGCACTGTCATTTTCAGCACCTCATATCTCTAGCCATGGACAGCTGTTTCGTCCTTACCGGGACTCATCAGCATGGCAAGGAGAGAGAAGCCTCATGCCCTACCTCCAGCCTCCTTGAAGGCTGGAAGAGAACTGAGTGCCTGACTGACTGGGCTGCGGCAATTTATACCCGCGGCCGTGAGCCACTTTACATACGCATGAAATTTAATTTTGGCCTGGGTTAGAATATTTTCTCTACCTCGCCTCCCTGTAAGTTCATACTATCTCACATTACACAATTGTTCCTAATCTAATAATAATAATTAATAATTAACGGCTTTTTATTGGGCGAAATCAGGCGTACAACCTCTCAATTTAACTCAACTGTTTTACAGTACAACCAGTTACAATATATAATAAGTAATACGTGTTAGACATATAATGTTAATAAAAAATGGATTAAAAATATTATGTTGATAAGATTTCACTAAAATTAGTTCATTTATAAACAAAATATTTCAATTTATGTTTTCCTTTCACTAAATTACTAAATCTATCTATGTGTTTCTATCAAATCTTTTATATATTATCAACTATTGCACAGACGATTTTTGGCTAGTATTTAAAATTAAATTGCTGTTATAAAATTTTTCTAAATCAATATTTTACTGTACATATTTAAAACTAACATGGTCAATTTATGGAAAAAAAAAAAACATCATCCCAGTTAGGATTAATAATAAAGACTAGAATAGGATCACAGGATAGAATTACCTTACTTACTTAGCTGCACAGTAGAAGTTGTATGTAGAGGTGGAGCTAGGTGTCACGTGGCACACAGTTTAGTTATAATGTTTATATAAGTGTCGTACGTCATTGTAATGACATTATCAATCAAAGTAGAGATTTACTTGAGCACATCACTGAGCAGTACAAGACTACACACTGCTCAGTGATGTGCTCAAGTAAATCTCTACTTTGATTGATAATGTCATTACAATGACGTACGACACTTATATAAACATTATAACTAAACTGTGTGCCACGTGACACCTAGCTCCACCTCTACATACAACTTCTACTGCACACCTACGTAAGCCCAGCGATGCTGCTGTTTCTAGTCTTTTAATTAAAGGAATAGAATACATTGAACAAAAAAGATGTCTATTATCCTAACAAACCTAAATATCAACGTTGATTTGACCAGTCATTGATTTCTAATTTATATTACATTCACAAAATGTCAGATGCATGTTTATGACGTCACAGCTCGCTAGTCCATGCGCGTGGACCAGGCGAGCTGTGACGTTATAGGCATGCAGCTGACATTTTGTGAATGTAAAATAAATTAGAAATCAATGACTCTGGTCAAATCAACGTTGATATTTAGGTTTGTTAGGATAATAGACATGTTTTTTGTTCAAAGTTTTCTGTGCCTGTGATATTGCTCCTAACTGGGATGATTTCTATACTAAAATTGATAAAACAGGAGGGGGGGGGGGGGGGATTTATTATCAAAATAAAATGTAATTAAAATATAAAAAGAAAAAAAGAAAAAGAAAAGAAAAGAAAGAAAAAAAAGGAAGAAAAAAATGAAGAAAAAATAACAAATTTGCTGCTTTGCATATTGATTGATTTTTTTTTTTTAATTTTTTTTTTTTTTTTTTTTTTTTTGGTAGTGTATATTTGAGTTACCTCTCTTGTAATGTGCCTGGTAGACATTCTGTGGCTGTCCATGGTTAGCCTGAGCTGTGTAGCCTGGAGGTAACCTCACGTGCACCAAGTGTAGTCCACTGGGTCCTGGTGACCAGCTGGGGGTCACTGCACCCACGCCAAGCTAGGAGAGAGGGCAAAGTTTTACGTTAGATAAACTGTTTAGTGAGAAAACTACTGCACTGAGGTCACAAATATTTAAATGTGGAATACTAGACATACTTTTACATGTTTTAAGACAGTAAAATGTACTAATTTCACATTGTAGAAGCCTCTTGTTAGTGTGTTTGTGAGAAAACTACTGCACTGAGGTCACAAATATTTAAATGTGGAATACTAGACATACTTTTACATGTTTTAAGACAGTAAAATGTACTAATTTAACATTGTAGAAGCCTCTTGTTAGTGTGTTTGTGAGAAAACTACTGCACTGAGGTCACAAATATTTTAATGTGGAATACTAGACATACTTTTACATGTTTTAAGACAGTAAAATGTACTAATTTAACATTGTAGAAGCCTCTTGTTAGTGTGTTTGTGAGAAAACTACTGCACTAAGGTCACAAATATTTTAATGTGGAATACTAGACATACTTTTACATGTTTTAAGACAGTAAAATGTACTAATTTAACATTGTAGAAGCCTCTTGTTAGTGTGTTTGTGAGAAAACTACTGCACTGAGGTCACAAATATTTAAATGTGGAATACTAGACATACTTTTACATGTTTTAAGACAGTAAAATGTACTAATTTAACATTGTAGAAGTCTCTTGTTAGTGTGTTTGTGAGAAAACTACTGCACTGAGGTCACAAATATTTTAATGTGGAATACTAGACATACTTTTACATGTTTTAAGACAGTAAAATGTACTAATTTAACATTGTAGAAGCCTCTTGTTAGTGTGTTTGTGAGAAAACTACTGCACTGAGGTCACAAATATTTAAATGTGGAATACTAGACATACTTTTACATGTTTTAAGACAGTAAAATATATTAAATTCTTAATAATAAATTCTAGGAAGATAATGATTAAGACATTTAAAATTCAAAATTTCCCGCCTTGGCTGTATGATTGGCTAACACTGACCTGCTGTGAGTGATGCATGGGTGCCAGCGCAGACATGGGCAGCGTAGTGAAGTACATCCTCACTCCCGAGGAGGTCACGGCGACGAGGTGCAAATGTTTGCTCTCGTGGCTCTCTATGGCTTGCAGACTGACGATAGGCTTGAAGTGACTGCCGTCCAGGGTACGTACTACGTTGAGAGCCTGCTGTACCACTGAGGACTGTGGACATTATGTAAGAGATCAGTACTGCGTCGTGAGTTAGAGTGGGTGGGAGATATTATGTGTGGAGAGTGGTGGGAGGCAGGGAGAATAGAGGGAGTCTATTCTGAATTTAAGTCATTTAGGCCACACACACACACCCTTTCATTTTATTTTATTTATTATTATTATGAGTTCTTTTCTTTCTTCTTGTGTAACACCAACACCGGAATCCTACTTGATTCAAGGTGAAGGTGAGAATAATCCAGTACCAATTATGTCAGAAACTGCAGGAGGTATACAGAGGGGTCACAAACTAAGCACTTTGCGCACTACGATGTTAGCTGTGCCAAGAACTGCAGCTTTCTGCATGACACGTAAATGCCTGTGCTTGAGGTTTAACTTTTCTCTTGCTTTATTATTATTATTATTTTACATTTTTCGAGAAAGAAACAAACAATTTAGTACAGGGTACGTACCACGTTGAGAGTATTTGGTACATTAAAAAAAAAGTTAAAAAGAAAAAGAAAAATTTATTTTGTTTTTAAATAATCTAATTACCGGGACTACATATTATTATTTCAAAGTACATACCAAATTTACTTTGATTAGGCTATTTGCTTTAAAAATTTCAGAAACTATTACCAGTACTTACAGTTAGGCTGTATGTTTAAAAAAAAAAAAAAAAAAAAAAAAAATATATATATATGGAAAGTACCGGTAATATTACTATACAAATTATTACCGGTACTGTTTTTTGAAGTTTTTTTATTATTTATTTTTAACCAGTTTTCAGTAAAAATGTTACAATTATTGTTGCTATTTAAAAAAAAAAATGGAACAGTTGTTTCCTATGTTACCAATATAAATAACACCACCAAGATGGCTGACACTCACCTCAGAGAAAGTAGCTAACTGTGTGATGCTGCCCTGGGTATCCCCCAGCTGATACGCTCTCACTTAATATTAACCCTATGTTACCAATATAAATAACACCACCAAGATGGCTGACACTCACCTCAGAGAAGGTAGCTAACTGTGTGATGCTGCCCTGGGTATCCCCCAGCTGATACGCTCTCACGCTTCCCTTCTTAGTCAAGGCGTACATCAGGTTACGAGAGTTGTCCACGCACAGCTGCACGATGGCGTCTCTCTCGGCAAAGTTGAGGAACGAAGGCACGAGGTACGACAGCATGGAGTGAGAGTGGTTCACACGTTTGCAGCTCTTGCCAAACCAGCCTTCGTTACCCTGGTACGTGATCTCATAGAGACAGCCGTCCTCTCCTCCCTGCATGCAACGAAACAAACACAAAGTCAGTGAGACAACAAATATCAAGTTTAAACCAATTAGTTAATTCAATCAATTATTAACGGTGAACCTCAGGCCTGGCCCCTCCCTCCCTTTTTTTTTTTTTTTTTTTTTTTTGAACAACTAATCGTAAAATATTTTAAAAAATATTTTTGGATAGATCTTATTTTTACAAAATAGAAGTTCAAGTATAATTTCTTCATAATTGCCATACATTTCTCACAATTAATTTTTAACCATTTTTATTTTGCTGCAAAATTCAAAATCAATGTTATTCAAATGGGCAAACTAACGCTTAATTTTCTCAAACCACAAATAATTTTGAAATATAAAACAAAATCGATAGAACATGGAAATATCTATAAAGTAAAAAAAAAAAAAGTTGTCAAACCATTTTTTTTTTTTTAATTGAAAAAACAAAAACAATGCTAATTATATGCAAATTTTAATCCTAATTATTTCGAGTCACAAATAAATTTTGAATATTCTGTTAACTGGAGCTCGTAGATAATGATATTTCGAGGGCTACGCGGCATTTCGGTACTTGTGCAATCTCCTCGGGTGCAATTTTGGCACATGTACACCACGCCTTCTAATGGCACATCTGTACAGGCAAAGCGTATTAAGATGTTTTAAAAAAGGTGAGCGCGGAGAATGCACTTGTGCCAAAAATGCACCCGCGGAGATTGCACTAGTACCGAAATGCCGCGTAGCCCTCGATTTTTTAATACAGTACTGTACCCCAAAAGTTTTTTTTTAAAAAGTTGTCAAACCCATTTTGAGATGTTTTGCTTTTCCCAGGTCTGAGGTTAATCCTTAAAGTCACAATAACTTCATTTTTTACTTTTTTTTATTATTATAATTTTTTTAATGCAACTTTTCAAACTTTCTTATTTAGATAAAAAAAATATAAAAAAAAAAGTGCCAAAATTAATGGTACTTAATAATTAATTTACCCCTGGTTACTCCTAGAAGATACCAAGTACTCTCTCTCTTTCTAAGAGAATTGCTGCTTTTTTTTTTAACATTTTAAAGAGATCCTGATGGCCATATGTTATTTGTGTGATTAATGGTTTTGATTACTAGTGACTTTAAAACTCTCTCACCTGGAAGATCCTGCCGTCGCTGGTGCCCACGGTGGTTGTGATGACGATACCCTCGGTGGACAGTTCAAATATTGGGTCAGGTAGCAGGTTGATCAGCTGACCATGAGAGCCTTGGACGTAGGTCATCCCCAGGATCACAATCTCCACTGACGTACACAGCACCAGCAGTTGACGTACGAACGACTGGAATACTCCGTGACGTGGTCGTACCTGCAATATATCATCTTAATTAGAAATACTTAATTAACATGGGGATTTAACAAATATACCAGTATAGGATTTTTTTTTTTTTAAAGGGCGAGGTTTAAACCTGACAAACCTACCCTTAATCTTAAAGCCCTGTCCAACTTACTTTTTTATCAGTTAGAATACTAGATTGATAATTACCATACTTTATCATCCATGAATTAGACACCAACACGTTGACTTTGTATTTATTTTGATGGTTATTTCACGTATCTGACGTCACAATGTACCGCCGCCAATCACAGTCACCGCTCTGGTCACGTGATAAATTTAAGCCCCTCCCTCAAGTTTTTTACACCTATCACGACCCCATCGCTACATTGTGACGTCAGATACGTGAAATAACCGCTAAAATGAAGGTAAATGAAAATAAATACAAAATCAACGTGTTGGTGTCTAATTCATGGATAATAAAGTATGGTAATTATCAATCTAGTATTCTAAATGATAAAAAAGTAACTTGACAAGGGATTTAACACTAACAGAAAATAATAATAAGTTTTGAGTACAGTACGTAATTATAAAATTATCAAAACTTTAACATATAAATGTGTGACAAAACCATCGTGGTTAATCCTACTAAAACAATAGGATAGATATAGGACGAGAGAAATTAGAGCACCGTGTTTTGAAAATTAATGCAAAGTGAAATTCTCTAATTTTGATAATTAATAGGATAGGTACATTCAAATTAATTTACTAGCATTGCTATATAGGACAGTTTTTAAGAATATGAGAAAAAAAATTAAATAACTTTTATTGACTTTAATGAAATTTGTTTTCAATCCCATCTGTAAATATAAAAAATAAAAATCCCATATTTTAGACCGGTTGCACTCATATTAAAGAGACGTCATTTTGTTGGTCAGGAATACATAGGCCAGCATAGGAAAAACATCATTTTTATATTTTTAATAGCAAAAGAAGCTTCAAACCTCAATCAAAGACTTATTTCTAGCTCCTAATAAGCTCAAAGAATGTGAGAAAAATTTGTTCAGTTGAAATAAACTCTTATTTAAGTAAAAAATTAGTAGAAATGCTGTTTCCCCTATGCTGGACAATGTATTAGGCACCACAAACATGGCGACAAAGACTGACCAGCGCTACTCCAGTGATGGTCTCGGTCAGTCTATCGTAGTACGCAGTATCACTGCCCTGCTCATACGTCCACACGTAGAGGTCAGAGTCTATGGTCATCCAGGCACGTCGTATGTCAGGGAACAATCCTCGCATGCTGTGGAAGTGAGAGGCTCGTACGTGCTCTGTGATCTCTCGGGGCAGGGGCACGCGGGATATCGTGGCAACCTGGGAGCAACAGTAACATACAGTGAATTAGTTTTATTATTTAATGTAACTGGGATTATTATTACCCGTTATGCGGTGCACGGTTTCCACCATGTAATCTGTCAGATTAAAGAATATCACGAGTGTAATGATAAATGTGTATGTTTGTTATGTGGTGGCCTATGTACTAGGTACCACCAGGCTACTTCATACCCTATGTTAATTGTGTCTCCGTTTTCAAGCATATTGCTGTTTTCGACAACCAGGGGGCTCTGGCTGACATCGCGAACACCCCACCCACCCACCCTCACACGATGCATTCGAACACTCATCCCTCCCTTTTGTACAAAACATTTTGCCTTTTTCTTATAAATATATCTTTTTTCGTTTGCGCAATCTTTTTCAAGAGGAGGTGAAAACTATAATGCATTACTTGACTTATAATTGTCGTAGAATCATGAATGAAACGAGAAAATAAGTTATTTTTTTCCATAACTATGTAATAAATGATAAAATTAAGGCTATCATGAATATTTAAGAAAGTTAATATTTCGATTGAATTTTATTACTCCTGCGGTTTCATGCTGTGACTACCCTTTTCGGTCCTTTTCGGGAGGGAGTGAAAAATATCAATGCATTACTTGACTTCTAATTGTCGTAGAATCACGAATGAGACGAGAAAATAAGTTACAGTATTTTTTTACAAAACTATTTAATAAATGATAAAATTAAGGCTATCATGAATATTTGAGAAAGTTAATATTTCGATTGAATTTTTATTACTCTTGCGATTTCACGCTGTGACGACCCTAAATACCCTTCCGGTTGCCTCGTCCCCCTCCTTCCCCGTTGGAGGGAGATTGTAAATTTTTCTTTCATACTGAAAAAGACCTTTCGAGAGTAAGAAAAAGGGACAATGAGTACAACTACTGCCATCCAGTGAACAGAAACACGATGAGATAAAACGGCGACATTCTGTCCATATGGTCTAGAGTTATATATATTCTTTATTACATGGTACCACTTACTTCAGTGTCCATCTCGGACCCTATCATTAAGTCAATATGCAAAAATGTAGACTTATAGAGTGCAATGTAAATATATATGTATAAGTAAACCATGGTGTTTAATAAATAAATAATAATAATAATAATAACTGGGATATACAGTTGTTATAACTACATAACTGAAGCCCACATTGATTAAGTCTCAAGGGACAAAAAAATAAATAATAGGGCAATACAGTAAAACCTCATTATAATGACATTCCAGGGACCCTGGGAATCGCTACTTCGTTATAACAACCACACTGTTATCTTTATGAGAAAACACTTTGGCCACTGCTAACCCATTGTCAAACTACTGGTCAGAGCTGTACAGTGTCCGAATAATAAAAAGTACAGTCAACTGGGGTGACTTTGAACGCCCGGGGTGACTTTGAACATCCATTTATCTCTACTTTGGGCACTCATTTCAAAATTTTGAAACATGCCATTTAGATCAAAAACAAATTTGAACAATAGTGCAATTTTTCAAATTTCTAAAATGAGGCCCCAAGACAGAGATAATTGGGTGTTCAAAGTCACCCCAGTTGACTGTAACCATTTAAACTTGATCTATTTTTGCGCGCCACAAAATATTATGCGTAAACGAGAAATCTTCCTTCTTACTTGAATAAAAAATATGTTTTTATCATGAAGCTTGGAAGAAGAAGACAAGGATTGTTGAAGAAGAGAAGAGGTAGCTCCTCGCTGATCAGGTGATTGCTAGCAAGCAAGCCAAACACTCCTCATTCTGCCGTCCATGAACTTTGCTTGTCCAACTCTCTCTCTCTCTCTCTCTCTCTCTCTCTCTCTCTCTCTCTCTCTCTCTCTCTCTCTCTCTTGCACTTTTATATTTTTTCTTACCACTCTTTTGATACTGTAAAACAGGCATAGCTTTGATATTGTAATGATTTAAAAGGTTAGAAGTTATATTTGTTTATTCACGTTCATTAATAAAATAAAAACAGCTAAAAAAATCTAGTCAATGGCAGAGACAGAAAGACATTGAGTTGGGCACCACGGCTCGTGTTTGGCTTGCTGGCTTAGCTGGCCAAGCAGCTCACCTGAGCGCAAGGAATGAACTCTTCTCTCTTTGTCAATTTTCGTCTTTTTCTTCAGAGCTTCGTGATATATATATATATATTTTTATTCACTTAAGAAGCGAGATTTCTCCTTTAGGCATAATATTTTGTGGCGCGCAAAAATGTATCAAGTTTAAATGCGGTTACTTTTTATTATTTGGACTCTGTACAGTAATGTGAGATAGTAATGAGCTTTGACTGACAGTGACGTTATAGAAAATACTTTCTAACCTAGGCTGCAAAAGAAATTTACATATTAACTAATACAGTAACAGCTGTTTTGAGGCTGACTTTACGCGATTCCGCTTGCATCTGCTTCCGTTTTGACGTACTGCGCATGCGTAGAAGTTTGGAACAGAAACGGATGTGAGCAAAATTGCTTGTTGTCGGGCTCATAATAGGTTTCCTTGATCAGTCAATACGTTTATAAATATGTTTCTAGGGACTTAACCAGTAGCCCCCCCCCCTCCCCCCTCTCCTGCTACCAGTAGCCCCCCCCCCCTCTCCTGCTACCACCACTCACACATACATACCTGAGTGATATCCAGTCCAGGTAAGATAGAGTCCAGTCTCAGATAGTCCATGTCGTTGAGTCCACTAGCAGTCTGCAGACATTGCGGAGACACCTTGGTCACTTCTAGTAACGTAGGGAACGTTCCATCTTGTCCCAGACTTCGCTCCAGCATGGTGCCAGCGTTGGACAGACTTTCCATGTTTGACCCCAGCATGGTGCTGGACATACTGCCACTCATGATAGCTCTGAAATATTTAAATTATTTTTTAACACGTAAATGAGGAAGAATTTAAACTTTAACGGTCAAAATTTAAGTTTGTGTAATTTTGACCGGTATCTTTGTGTACACATGTATGGTAGATGACCCGGTTTTCGGCACCTTAAGGATTTCAAAATGATAAATTCGTTATAAAAACTAAATTACTAACCTTATGGTTTAAATTTTTGAATCAGCTGGTTAAAGGATATTGGGAGAACACAATTGGTAGAAAAAATTTGATTATTTAATCAGTCTATTATTTTAAAATAAGGCGCAAAGTCAAACAATTAAAATTCGCTATTTTCGGCAGCTTTTGTGAATATCTGGCATACTAAATTCCTATATTCGGCAGCCCTCACCAATATTCGGCACCCCTCGCACCAATATTCGGCAGCCTTCACGCTAGTGCCACACATTTATAAGCTATTTTTTAGCATGTTTGCGCACGATTGATACTTTAATTTTTTCCTCAAATGATTAAAATGTATCCAATTATTGTAGATAGTAGGAAAAAATTAGCATATTGCAATTATTTTGGTTCCTAGAGCGTTTTAAATTTGCTAAACCGCACGCTCACCGGCACGCGTGCCAACTTTTGGTATTTTTTATTGCTGGAGATATTTATTTAGGGGGATGTGTAATCACTTGAAGTCACTCTCAATACAACATAATATGAAATAAAAATAGTAAAACTGTTCACACAACAGTGAGTTGCGCATATGATTGACCCTCAAAATGGTGCGCGACGCTCTGGCTCGGGCGTACTTTTTTTTAGCGGAAAATATATTACAATAAAAAAAAAATCATGACTTAGAGGGTTTTGATATTTGAATTCTACGATGTATGAGGAACATTTCTGTACATATAAAAAATTACGATTTTTTTTACCCCTTTGAAGAACTTAGTAATTTTCACAAAAAAACGAGTGGTGGGGTGGGGAGTTTTGGACCGTATTTTGACAGCGACTTTGGTCTTGAGAGCTGTTTTCTTATTTTTTACTAAAAATATGTTGTCCTGAGATAAAGTTCAGGTAATCAAACCTGACTCAAATGTACAGTTTTACCAGGAAAAAA
Organism: Ecdyonurus torrentis; assembly: GCA_949318235.1. Classification (NCBI taxonomy): domain Eukaryota; kingdom Metazoa; phylum Arthropoda; class Insecta; order Ephemeroptera; family Heptageniidae; genus Ecdyonurus; species Ecdyonurus torrentis. Next base: position 2,279,741 of record OX439133.1, read on the forward strand.
TATTGAAAAGAGCAAATTAGGTGACTGCCGCGAAACAGCACAACATTAGCTGCCGAAAATAGAAACCTGCCAAACGACCTATGTTCAGTTTTCGGCAGCCATAATAAATCGTTATTTACACACAAAATAATTAATGAAGTGTTTCAAATATGAGTTTTAATCGTAGAATATACTCAATTTATCCATTATTTCTTTGACTGGTGCCCAAAAGTTGGTGTATTTATCTTTAAAACCTTAACAAAACAGAGCGCGGGATTTCTCGTTTCTTAACAATGGCGGACAAATTTTTTTTCCTCACGTTCCCGCGGTAATATTTTTTTATTTATAATTTTTCCATAGGGTGGAAACAGATGTAATATACTGCAAAATAGTCTCAAAAGAGGTCGCAAGCAGTTAAAATAGAAACAAAACTCGTAGATACAATAGAATTATTTACAGATCGCTTTAAAGTTGAACCTGCCGAATACTGGGGGGGTGCCGAAAACTGGGACATCTACCATACTGGTATCATACAACTATTATTTTTATCCTAACTTTTGTAAATATTGCAACCGAAAAATGTGAATAAATCATTATTTTTAAAAGGTATCTGAAAACATAATTTTATGTAATAATAAACGTTATTTGTTGCGAATAATTAAAAAAACTGAAAAGTTTGAATGCAAAAACACAACAAACTTTTCGGTTGGCTTTGATAGGACAGATAAAAACAATATTTGATAACTTATTTTAATAGCCACAGAAAGGTTTAAAATATCATATTTTAAACCTTTCTGTGGCTATTAAAATTATTTTAGATATTCCTTAATGATGAATAAACATTTATTTTTAGTTATTAGATATAAAAACTTACTTTAATTGAGTATTTCTTGAATAATCAAGAAAAATTGAAAGGATCTAGAAACTAGACAGAAGCATGGCGCCAAAAATCACAATTTTTAACAACGTATTTTTCAAAATTTAAAAAATATATTTTCACTTTTTATACGTTATTTATAGAAAATAGGTATTTAAAATTAATATTTAATTACTTTTTACACAATTTTTAATGGCTAAATACTTAAATTATTCGAAAATCTCACGCAAGTCCAAGAACGCGTGAGATTTTTTTCTTTTCTTTGCTGGTGTTTGATACCAACTGTAAAAAAATTCAAAAGATTCTTAATTGCATTTTAATATTTAATTTTCAATTAAAAAAAGGTTTTTTAATTAAAATTATAATTAGTTTTATTTAATGAATAAGGAAATTTACAAGAATTATGTAATTTAAAATTATAAAATTCAGTTGGTATTGTGTTGTCATGGCAACGGTTTGTTTACAATCACATTCCTGTGCTTATAAAGCGGGTTTCTGTAAATTGTGATCTTAAAAAACATAAAATAAGTAATATTTTGATAGTTTAACATATTTTCTAATATAAAATCAGTAATTTAAGTTAATTATGAATAAAACTAATACAAAATTTCAGTGTAAATATCGTTAAAAATGTTTAAAATTTCATAAAATATGTACATAAAGTTATTGCTCTTTGTTGTGTAATGTTGAAATGGGTGAAGAAATTAAACCAATTGTGATTAAAAAGACTCAAGATTTATTAGGAAAATTTTTAAAGAGACCTCCGTTAACTGAAAAATTATTAAAGAAACCTCCATTTAGATTTCTTCATGATATTATAACCGCTGTAAGTATAGATTTAAAAACAAGAAATCATGATTCTGATTTTGTCATTTTTTTTTAACGTTTTTCTACACCCTATATCTAAGTCTCTTGTAGCATAATTATTTGAAAATAAATACAAAAAATATCCCTAAACACAAAATTTTATCTGAAAATGGTGATAGATTAAAGGTTTTATGTAAAAACTGTGTTTGAAAATCACTTTATCGAAGCAGCATATAAAAAAATAAATCACTGTCTTTCAATATGAGCTTCATTTTGCATGAAAAGCATGTTTGTTTTGTATTGTACTTTAGAAATACCGGTAAACTAGTGTTATTAATTAAAATTTGTATGTATTTCCGACAGGTGATTCGCCAATATGGTCTGATGGAAGGATTGTTTACTGCTGATGAAATGGTTTCTGACAACGTAAAAGATAAAGAAAGTAAAATTGCTTTCTTACAAAAAGTCATAGATACAATGAGTAAGTATATTTGGCCATCTTTGTGTAGTCAAATACATTACACAGCATAGGAGAAATGTATTTCACATGTTATACATACCGGTAGAGATGTATTAAGGTTCTAGCTAATCATGTTGAATGCTGGTAAATTGCATTGAAAAGTAAATTTAATTCAGCATTTGGCTTTAAAATGATATTGATTTCCAATAATGCTTAAAGTATCATTCATATGGAGTGAAAGCCTAACGTCTGTCGACGGGTAAACAAAGTTGAAAAAGTATTGTTGCAACTTGTTTATAATGTAAAAAAAAAAAAAAAACGAACCCTTTTACGTGGTTTTAAAACTGACAGATACTGACGGGTAAAGCTGGAAACACCCAGCTTTTCTACCCATCACTATCTGTCGGAACGATGGGTACTATACTGACGGGTGCATGTGGACGGTTGCATTTGTTTACATAAGCGCAGCTCCATCCATCAGTATCCGTCAACAATATCCCACGGGAAAGGGGTGATATGTTTATATTAGCACAGCTCGATCTGTTTGTATCCGTCAGTTTTTGCGCGTATGCACAGTAATGTGATATTTTTCTCTCATGTGAAACAAACCAATTCACATAACCTTCAGTTTCCATCAATATCCATTGACGAACGTCGACGGACGTAGACACCATATGAATGATACTTAAGAGTGTTACAGTTTTATCTGCAATGTTGATGACGTTGTTTAGAGCTGGTGACGGGGGCTAACTTGACTGTACGTCCCTCTAAGATAGTGGCTGGACAAGAGGCAGACAAAACCAATGAACTTCTGCAAGCCATCGCCAAGGCACTCGACAAGAAGGTACATAATTTATATCAAATTACCAATCAAATTTATCATACCTATAACCACGATGGTTTACCTAACCGCGATGGTTTATTTTCCTTAACATCAAATTACCAATCAGATCAATTTGTTTGAAGTACATATAGGAAAAGTACTTGATTGATTGATTGATTGATTGATTGATTGATTGATTGATTGATTGATTGATTGATTGATTGATTTTTGAGGAGTTCTTACTGTTTAACTATTTCTGTTAACGAAAATATTTGCTATTTCTAACCTTTTATTTATTTTTGAAATATGTTAAAGGCATAGAACACCTTGAACAAAAATGTTGTGTAATATCCTAATAAACCTGAAAATCAATATTGATTTGGCCGGAGTCATTGATTTCTGATTTATTTTATATTCACACAATAACGCTTGCCAGTCACTGACGTCACAGCTCGCCTGGTTTACGTTCGCTTAAACTGGGCAAGCTGTGACGTCAGTGAACACCAGTGTCATTTTGTGAATGGAAAATAAATTAGAAATAAATTACTCCGGCCAAATAAACGTTGATTTTCAGGTTTGTTAGGATATTAGACAACTTTTTTGTTCAAGGTTTTCTACGCCCTTAAGGAAAATAAACCATTGTGGTTTGATATGATAAATTTGAAATAAAATGCTAGGAGACACCAGTGCTGGTCTTACCATAGTGAAGAGAGTCCCATAGTTTGGTGACAAATCTTGCTAGCACAGATATAACAAACTAACACACTTCATCTCTCTTGTAGTTTATTGCCAAAATATTTCTAATGTGTTAGTTTTTTATATGTGTGCTAGCAAGATTTGTCACCAAACTATGGGACTCTCTTAACTATGGTAAGGCCATAGCTGGATTCTCCTAGCATTTTCTTTCAAATTTATCATTTTTATTCATTATAGATCTAAACAACTGGGGTAAAATTTACGACTATATTCTTCCTATGTTCTGCAATGTATTTAGTGCCACAAAGATGGCCGACCAGTTAATTATGTACTTTGGTATGTTTCAGCTAAGCAGCAAGAAAGCAGTAGATCAAGTTTTAGGTAAAAGTAAAGAACCAGGAGCAAGCGACACTGCAAGCAAAGTCAAAACTAAAGAAACCAAAGCTACCAAGGTAACAATTGTTTAAAATACTGTAGTAAAATTTACATAGTGAGGTGGCATACAGTTTAGTGTTAGCATAGTGAAGATATATTGCTTGTAAGATTACCGTTCTAAACTATGGGACTCTCTTCACTATGGCGTTCTCAATACTTTCTCCTCTGTATTATTGATTGATTTATTGATATTGATTGATTTATTGATTTATTTATTGATTGATATTGATTGATTGATTGATCTGTTGATTGATATTCATTGATTGGTTAATTGATTGATTGATTGATACTGATTGATTTTTGATACTGATTGATTGATTGATCAGTTGATTGATTGATTGATCAGTTGATTGATATTGATTGATTGATATTCATTGATTGATTGATTGATTGGTTAATTGATTGATTCTGATTGATTGATTGATTGATATTCATTGATTGGTTAATTGATTGATTGATACAGATTGATTGATTGATTCATATGGATTGATTGGTTGATTGGTTGATTGATTGATTGATTGATTGATTGATTGATTGATTGATTGATTGATTGATTATAGGAGGTAGTGAATGGCAAAGAGAAGATTTCCAGCCGCAAGAGAAGTGACGCCACAGACAAGAAGCCAGCAGAGAAGAAAGAGAGAAGTAAAGTTGGCAGCAAAGAGGCGACCACCAAGAGAACAAAGAAACCTAGTCCTGAGAAACATGTCGTTGACAACGTGTGAGTATACCTAGCTGACAATATTGTGGCATGCTTATTGTCACAAATAATAATAAATATACTTTGGCGGGAAATCAGCTATGTACTATGGGATTTGAATAAAATGTTGTAAACAAAGAAATTTTAAAATTTTGCACAGTGATCGATCTAGAAAAATTTGCTAGATTTTAAATTATTATGCTATGATTTTATTTATCATTATTATTATTATTATTATTTTGAAGTTTTAGTCCCATAAGAGCCCATGTTAATTTCAATAGCTATTTTCTCTCTTATCTGATGGTCACGGGTTCTAAAATTTTATTATATAGGTAGCTGTTACTGTTAACTTTCAAATGTCATAAAGTTTGCAAGTTTTATTTTTAGATCCAAGCTATCTGTACAAAACCTTTGACTGAATCTTGAAACTGTAAAATATTGCAGATTTTTAACAACATAATAACTCTATTAAGGATTTTCAAAATATACTTTTAAAGCAATAAAAAAATAATACATAATAAAAAAGTTAAAAATTGTGATAATTTGCAGTTATTTTATGTGATAACTTGAATATCAATATAATTGCTCTTCTTATTTTGTTTACAGTGTAGAAGAGCAAGTTGACGCTCCCCCTGCTCCTCTCCCCCTTGCAGTGGAGCAGCTCCCCTCACTGGGAGCCACAGAGGAGCAACTTGCTCCCTCGTACGAGCCCTCTGCTCCTGAGCTCACTCCTGAACCTAGCATCCAGCCTAATAGTCTTCCTTTTCAAACTGAGGTAAGATTATTGACAGTAAGAAATTAAAAAAAAAAAAAAAAAAAAAAAAAAATCAGTAACAAATGACAATATGGTACAGTATCTTAATTTATTAAATTTCCATACATGGTAATACTCTTTTTTTTTTTTTTTTTTTCTTTTTTTTTACAGATATATTTTTATATTTTTTACAAGATTTTGTCTCTGATACGGAAATTTTTAAACCTTGTTGCCATAGTTTTTTTTTTATATTATTTTTTTTATCTAATATAAAAATATCTTGGCATCAGGAGGGGTTTTCCGTAAGGTCTCGTTTCACTTCTCGGTACCAAATTCATTGTTGAACCTTATGGATCTCGATACCGAGAAGTGCAATGAGAGCTTCGAGGAGGGAACAGCCCCTCTGGAGAGAAGAAGAGAGAGAGAGAGAGAGAGAGAGAGAGAGAGAGAGAGAGAGAGAGAGAGAGAGAGAGAAGCTTATTGTAATTTATATTTTAGGTTCCTGGGTCTACAGCAGAGCTTGGAGAAGTTCTACCCAGTGATGAGTCATCTCAACCCAAACCTTCTGTCACCCCTGCACCTTCCACCTCACAACTAGAGTCATCTGAACCCATCGTCTTGGGTAATGATCAACCAATTCAACCCAGGTGAATATAGTGATAAATGGCTTTAAATCCCTTGTCAAGTTACTTTTTTATCATTTAGAATACTAGATTGATAATTACCATACCTTATTATCCATGAATTAGACACCAACACGTTGATTTTGTATTTATTTTCATTTTGAAGGTTATTTCACGTATCTGACGTCACAATGTACCGCCACCAATCACAGTCACCGCTCTAGTCACGTGATAAATTTAAGCTCCTCCCTCAAGTTCTTTACCAGTATCGGTACATTGTGACGTCAGATGCGTGAAATAACCGTTAAAATGAAAATCAACGTGTTGGTGTCTAATTCATGGATATTAAGGTATGGTAATTATCAATCTAGTATTTTAAATGATAAAAAAGTAAGTTGACGAGGGTTTTAATAAAATATAATTTAAGACAGTAAAATGTACTAATTTAACATTGTAGAAGCCTCTTGTTAGTGTGTTTGTGAGAAAACTACTGCACTGAGGTCACAAATATTTAAATGTGGAATACTAGACATACTTTTACATGTTTTAAGACAGTAAAATGTACTAATTTAACATTGTAGAAGCCTCTTGTTAGTGTGTTTGTGAGAAAACTACTGCACTGAGGTCACAAATATTTAAATGTGGAATAATAGACATACTTTTACGTGTTTTAAGACAGTAAAATGTAGAAATTTAACATTGTGGAAGCCTCTTGTTAGTGTGTTTGTGAGAAAACTACTGCACTGAGGTCACAAATATTTAAATGTGGAATACTAGACATACTTTTACGTGTTTTAAGACAGTAAAATGTACTAATTTAACATTGTAGAAGCCTCTTGTTAGTGTGTTTGTGAGAAAACTACTGCACTGAGGTCACAAATATTTAAATGTGGAATACTAGACATACTTTTACATGTTTTAAGACAGTAAAATGTACTAATTTAACATTGTAGAAGCCTCTTGTTAGTGTGTTTGTGAGAAAACTACTGCACTGAGGTCACAAATATTTAAATGTGGAATAATAGACATACTTTTACGTGTTTTAAGACAGTAAAATGTACTAATTTAACATTGTAGAAGCCTCTTGTTAGTGTGTTTGTGAGAAAACTACTGCACTGAGGTCACAAATATTTAAATGTGGAATACTAGACATACTTTTACATGTTTTAAGACAGTAAAATGTACTAATTTAACATTGTAGAAGCCTCTTGTTAGTGTGTTTGTGAGAAAACTATGTACTGCATGTTACAGCCCCCCTAACTCCAGCACTGAGGCCAGCAGAGCCCCCACTGCAGTGGCCTCCTCTCCTATTGCTGTGACAAGGCCTGGTTCAGTGAGGCCTGGCTCAGCCAAGCCAAGACCTATCACCGCCAGGCCTGCTGCTCCCAGGCTTAAGGAGAGAGTCGTCAGGCCTGCACTGGAGGAAACACAGCCCGAGTAAGTCTGAATTAAAAGTCTATCTTTTTGTTATTAATGTAGTAAGTGACCGACTGATATCTCGCAAACTAGACGCTTGTTAATAATAATATTAACACAAAGTAAAGAAGAAATGTTACTTAAAAGTTTAGCTACGTCAAACATGTGAAAACATAATCAAATATTCAAGTTATTTCACTTTGAAGATTACCGGTACATGCAAATGTGGAAATTTAAATTTTAAAAGCAAATTTTAGTCAAATCAAAAACTTTTTTTTTTTTTTTTTTTTTTTTTTTCAAAATTAAAAATATTATTAAAGCTTTTTGGAACAAAAAAGCAACATTTATTGAATTTACTCGACTTCAATAAATTATATTGTTTGTTTTGCTGTAAATAAATATTGTACAAAGAATTATTGAGAAAATATAGTTCCTCTTTTAACGATTTCCAGGCCAAGCAGTCGGTCACCAACTTTGTTAAATAAAAATATTTGTTTAAAAAAAAAAAAAAAAAAAAAAAAAAAGAGTTAAAAGAATTTGAAAAATAGACATTATAAATTTGTAAGAAAATGATAGTAGAAATAAGTGTTGGCCTTTTGCCATAGTAAAGAGAGTCCCATATCATACCAGTATGTGTTTTTTTATGGTTTAGTGAAAATCTTGCTAGCACAGAGTTAAAAAATAAACATAGGGGAATGGAGTGTGTTATGCCTTCTTCAGTCCTGAAAACTATTCCCAGTTTATCTCTAAGTCTGAAGTGACTGACAAAGGCTCACACTCTTGTAATTCAGTACCAAAAGCTCTCCAATATGTTTATTATCTGTGCTAGCAGAGTTGTCACCAAACTATGGGTAAAACCAAACCAGTGCATGGTTTTCACCTAGCATTTTATCACAAAATTAATGTACTGTACTATTTATTTAAATATTTGTCTAATTTTCCCCAGGCCAGTGGTAAACACCCCTAACTTGATTCTTGACTCTGGGAAGGTAGAAGAAGATGACTCCACTTTCATTGTTGAAGAGGATCAGCCAACAATGCAGGTGCGATTTAATTGTATTAAAAATAATGCTTAGCTACCAAAAATGCATAATTCCTAAGTTTTTTTTTTTTTTTTTTTTTTCTTTTTCTTTTTTCTTTTTTCTTTTCTTTTCCTTTTTTTTTTTTTTTTTTGCATTTTTGAAGATAACACCTTAATGTATCACTGAAAATTTTCAGATTTTCCTTTCTTCGCAATTTTTTTAGTCAAATCCTGCAGTAGGGTACCTGATTTCGCACCTTAACCCTTTAGATTATAGTTCAAATAGGGAGGGTTTGGTGAATTTAACTGTATTTCATTGCCCCATAAGATAGCATGATAAATAATGATAAACTCATATAGTACTTTATATTAATATGTATTAAGGAAAATAAACCATCGCGGTTAGGTATGATAATTTGAAAGAAAAGGATAGGAGAAAACCATCGCTGGCCTTACCATAGTGAAGATACAGTCCCATAGTTCGGTGAAAATCTTGCTAGCACACATATAAAATAGCTAACACATTGGAAATATTTCGGCAATCGACTCCAAGAGAGATATGGAGCGTGTTATGCCTTCATCAGTCCTTACAGACTCAGATTTATAGTTTCTCTCTGAGTCTGTAAGGACTGATGACGACACTTCATCTCTCTTGGAGTCGATTGCCGAAATATTTCCAATGTGTTAGTTATTTTATATCTGTGCTAGCAAGATTTTCACCGAACTATGGGACTCTCTTCACTATGGTAAGGCCAGCGATGGTTTTCTCCTATCATTTTCTTTCAATTTATCATATAGTACTTTGTTAATTTTTTTATTATTTCCTATTATTATTATTATTTTTTTTTTAAACTTTTACTATTATTTTTTACTTTGGATGTTTACAACAATATAAAAGCTTAAATCACAGGCTTGTAATAATTTCAATATTTTCTCCCTTATCTAAAGGTCACTGGTCCTGAAAATTTTATCATATTGTCCTGTTCACGTCAAAAGTCCTCATCTCCAGTGATCAGCATTTCATTCAAGGCCCTATCTACAGTGCAAACGATATGGCAAAATCAATGAAGATAGGACATTTGTCACATTGCTGATCACTGGAGATGAGGCATTTTGCCATGACTAGGTAGTTGTTACCATGGTCTTGGAAATGACATCACAAAATTAGGGGCTCAAAATTAGGGTCAAAATTAGGGGGTCAACTTGAAAGTTTCAGAGATACAAGCTATCTAAAAAATTAACTGGCATTGAAATATTTCAGGATATTGACGCAGTGTTAGAGGAAGCCCCGACCTTGCCGACCTCTGTACTGGAGAGTGGAGAACCTCAAGGTCACCTTGTGACCCAGATATTGGGCACTCAGAGAGAACTTGAGGACACTAAGGATAATCAGCAAGCAGAGGTATGTGGCGGCCATCTTGGTGGTAGTGAATACATGGTGTGATATAGGAGGATTGTATGCAGATCTGTTGAGATCTAGGGGAGGGCTTGTGTTGAAAGTAGATGTCATTGAATTTTGTAATTAAAATTACTGCTTTTTTTTATTCATTGTATTAATAATTAAAAAAGATTTGATATAAAAACACATAAGATAGATATAGTAAAAATTGTGTAATGTGAGATAGTATGAGTTTATAGGGTGTGTACGCATGACGTCATTCTGAGTGCTTTTCGATGCTCTTCTTGAGCAATGAATAACATTGCTCAGTACAGGACAAACGTAGTTTGTGGCTATTTTATTTGGAAAATGGCTATTTTTTTGGTTATTATTATCTTTCTTGCATACTTGAGGTACTAATTCAACTTGTTAACAACATCATTGCTCTCAAAATAATCGCGAAGTGTTTTTAAACTGGCAAAATGTGACATTTTCCTATACCGTCCAATGTTATTTAGTACTCACTTATGACGTCGACTTTAGCATGAATGAAACCACGCTATACAGGGACTTGAGGCAGAGAAAATATTCTAAGCAAGGTCAAAATTAAATATATAAGCGTATGTAAAGTGGCTCATATTGCTCTGTGTAGAAAGTGAGCTTCATTTAAAAAAAAGTGAATTTTGGCTTGAATGTTTTTTTTTTTTCAAACTTTTACATTTTTTTTAATTAATTTTAAATTCATTTTGTTCATATATTCAGTTCTATCTCATTTCATTATTGATTATTTTTACTAATTACTTGGTGTACACCAGGAGTACAAGTGGACTGGCCGAGAGGTTGCTAGGAAAGAAGTCAGTCGACTGAGAGAGGCCGTGCAAGGCCTGGTGAGAGCTGCCAACCCACTGGCCAGACTGCTGGACTTTCTGCAAGAAGACGTGGAGTCCATGCAGCTGGAGCTGGAGCAGTGGAGTGGGGAGAACAGCAAGCTGAGTCTGGATATAGCCAGGGAGAAAATGTGAGTTTAATATTGTAGAAGTCTCTTGTTAGTGTGTTTGTGAGAAAACTACTGCACTGAGGTCACAAATATTTAAATGTGGAATACTAGACATACTTTTACGTGTTTTAAGACAGTAAAATGTACTAATTTAACATTGTAGAAGCCTCTTGTTAGTGTGTTTGTGAGAAAACTACTGCACTGAGGTCACAAATATTTAAATGTGGAATACTAGACATACTTTTACGTGTTTTAAGACAGAGTAAAATGTACGTACTTATTTAACATTGTAGAAGCCTCTTGTTAGTGTGTTTGTGAGAAATCTACTGCACTGAGGTCACAAATATTTAAATGTAGAATACTAGACATACTTTTACATGTTTTAAGACGGTAAAATGCACTAATTTAACATTGTAGAAGCCTCTTGTTAGTGTGTTTGTGAGAAAACTACTGCACTGAGGTCACAAATATTTAAATGTAGAATACTGGACATACTTTTACGTGTTTTAAGACAGTAAAATGTACTAATTTAACATTGTAGAAGCCTCTTGTTAGTGTGTTTGTGAGAAAACTACTGCACTGAGGTCACAAATATTTAAATGTGGAATACTAGACATACTTTTACATGTTTCAAGACAGTAAAATGTACTAATTTAACATTGTAGAAGCCTCTTGTTAGTGTGTTTGTGAGAAAACTACTGCACTGAGGTCACAAATATTTAAATGTAGAATACTAGACATTACATGTTTTAAGACAGAGTAAAATGTACTAATTTAACATTGTAGAAGCCTCTTGTTAGTGTGTTTGTGAGAAATCTACTGCACTGAGGTCACAAATATTTAAATGTAGAATACTAGACATACTTTTACATGTTTTAAGACGGTAAAATGCACTAATTTAACATTGTAGAAGCCTCTTGTTAGTGTGTTTGTGAGAAAACTACTGCACTGAGGTCACAAATATTTAAATGTAGAATACTGGACATACTTTTACATGTTTTAAGACGGTAAAATGCACTAATTTAACATTGTAGAAGCCTCTTGTTAGTGTGTTTGTGAGAAAACTACTGCACTGAGGTCACAAATATTTAAATGTAGAATACTGGACATACTTTTACGTGTTTTAATACAGTAAAATGTACTAATTTAACATTGTAGAAGCCTCTTGTTAGTGTGTTTGTGAGAAAACTACTGCACTGAGGTCACTAATTTAACATTGATATTCCCATGTTCCAGGATCACCCTGGAAAGCCTCCAGCCTCTACAAAAAGAACTAGCGGAACTCATCACACAGGTAGAAACACAAAAACAAATGAACGCAGCTCTCAAAACTGCCGTTATTTTGAATGATAATAAACTTATGTCCACCCTGCTCAAAGATTGAAGTTTATTGATTTTACAAAATATTGATTTTTAAATTTAGGTGTCATTTCTCGTATTCAGTTATTTATTTTTAAGAACTTTTCAATTTTTTGATTTATATAAAATACATGATAAATTTGAGATACAATGCTAGTAAAAAACCATACCCAGGTCTTACCATAGTGAAGATAGTCCCATAGTTTGGTGACAAATCTTGCTAGCACAGATAATGAACCTATTGCAGAGCTTTTGGCACTTAACTACAAGACTGTGAGCCTTTGTCAGTCACTGCAGACTTAGAGAATTCATTCCTAGTTTGTCTCCAAGTCTGTAGTGACTGAGAAAGGCTCACACTCTTGTAGGTCAGTGCCAAAAGCTCTGCAATGGGATGTATGCGGATGACGTCATATTGAATGCGCTTGGAGGCCATACTGGAGTAGTGAATAACATTGCTCAGCATAGGACAAACTTCATTTAAGCCAATTTTCTTTGGGAAATTGGTTAATTTTTTGTTATTGTTATTTTTCTCACATACTTGAGATACTAATTCAACATATTTACAACATCAATGCTCTCAAAAATATTGCATAGTGTTTTTAAACTGGCAAAATGATTTTTTGTCCTATGCCACCTATGTTATTCAGTTATCTATCATGGCGTTGACTTTAACATGAATGCATAGAGCCTATATGTTTATTATCTGTGCTAGCAAGATTTGTCACCAAACTATGAGACTATCGTTTGGTTTTTCCTAGCATTTTACAGTAAAAACTAGATTTTATACAATCCAAACTTATGAAGTTTTGCATTTTATGGATTCATTTTTTAGGTTCCACCCATTGAATTACTTCAGCGTTTTAAAGTTGATAAACTCCATTTTATGCAATTCGAACTGGTCATTTTTTGCGACTTCACAAAATTGAGTTTTTACTGTATTTCAAATTATAATTAAAATATAAGAAAAGGATTTTTTAGGTCATGTTTTAGGATATTTGACCTTTACTATTTGACCTCTATAGCTTGACCCCAGAGCTAGAGGTCACCAGTGTTAAATACACTTTTTTTGTAGAGAAATTAAATATATTAGATTAATAAAATCAATATTTATAAAAATTGCGACCAATTTTCTAAGATAAATCTTTAACCATATTTTAGTAGTTGAATTAAATCTATAATAATGATTTAAATATTATCAACCTTAATGTACCATGTTTCTCTTGTTATTGTAATTTAGAAATTTTAGAAGAAATTTTATTGTTGTATCTATATGAGTGTGAAATAAAAATGTTAACTCAAATATTTGATTATTTTTAATTTTTTTTTTACCAACTATTTTCCGTTTTTTTTTTTTTTTTTTTTTTTTTTTTTTTTTTTTCACAACTATTTTTTGTATTTTCGTGTTTTTTATTTTTCTTTTCTTTTCTTTTTTCTTTTCTTTTTTTTTTTTTTTTTGTTCTTCTTACATTTTTCTAATAAATTTAAGGCAGTAGGGTACTGTCCTTATATCTCAAAAACTAGAAGTGTTTTGGGTCTAAATTTGGTGTCATTGTGTAGCTAAGGGTCACACCTAGCCGTGATAAAAATTTCATAATGTTTGACCGCCCTGAAAAAAATAAAAAAAATAATTAAAATTAACATTGGGTCTAATGGTCTTAAAATTTCAAAAAATCATCTAAATTTCATTTGCATGGTGACACCCCAAAATTGATATATATTTGAAATGGTCCCAAGCTGAAGTATCATTGTGCAAAATTTCAGATTTTTTTGATGAGATAATGGCGGACCTCGGTACAATACTACCTTAAGGGAGTAGGGTACCAACGTCCGCCATTAGACTCAAACTTTTTCTCATCAAAAAAATCTGAAATTTTGCACAATGATACTTCAGCTTGAGATAATTTCAAATATATAAAAATTTTGGGGTGTCACCGTGCAAATTAATTTTATATGATTTTTTGAAAATTTAAGCCCATAAGGCTCAATGTTAATTTCAATAATTTTCTTCTTTTTTTGGGGACGGTCAAACATCATGAAATTTTTATCACGGCTAGGTGTGACCCTTAGCTACACAATAACACCAAAATTAGACCCAAAACACTTCTAGTTTTTGAGATATAAGGTCCTTAATATAATTTTTTTTTCCCTGAGGAGAAAAGGTTATTTTGAAATAAAAATGTTATTTTTTTCTAATATATATCACGTTTATTGTCTGTCCCATTAATTTGGTCATAACATTAACATATTTTATTTTATATATAAATAAGGCTTATGTGCAATTTTTTAGTATATCTCTATATCATATGTATATATGTACATAATATTCTTATGTATGTGTGTGTGTTAGGTTTTTTATTTTGTAACTTTAGCGGCAAATATTTTTACTGCATATTCATGAATAGTTTTTATTATTTGATTTTTAAGCACCCTGTATACATTTTATTAGAAAAAAAATTAAAACAAATTTTTATTAATATACTGTAGGGGTAATAATTTATTTTGTATGAACCCCAAGAAAAAAGTGGCCGATTTGCTTAAAATTTTACACACTAAAATTTTTGGGAAAAGAATTTTTTTTCTTTTTTTTTTTTTTTTTTTTTTTTTTTTTTTAGTTTTTAGTTTTTTTATAGAATATGCAATAAAAATATTTTTCGCCCCATTTTACATTTTTTTCCTTCAGTTTTTTTTTTTTTTTTTTTTTTTCATCTAATTTTAAATTCCATTTTTCCCACTTTCTAATATATTGACAAGTACAAAATTTGCACCATATAAACTCACATATTTCACCAATAAAAGTGCAAATTTTTGACTTGATCTGATTACTAACAGCTGAGAAAATAGAGGTTTAAGTGAGATGAAATATATTCGTTCTAACAGGAACACGATTGTGATAAAATTTTACTAACTTGATTACATTGAACTGGCTACTGAAGCTGCTAACTTGTATACAAATCAATATTGATTGATGTTAGCAGCTTCAGTAGCCAGTTCAATGTAATCAGCTCATCACCAGGATTACATTGAACTGGCTACTGAAGCTGCTAACTTGTATACAAATCAATATTGATTGATGTAAGCAGCTTCAGTAGCCAGTTCAATGAAATCAGCTCATCACCAGGATTACATTGAACTGGCTACTGAAGCTGCTAACTTGTATACAAATCAATATTGATTGATGTTAGCAGCTTCAGTAGCCAGTTCAATGTAATCAGCTCATCACCAGGATTACATTGAACTGGCTACTGAAGCTGCTAACTTGTATACAAATCAATATTGATTGATGTAAACAGCTTCAGTAGCCAGTTCAATGAAATCAGCTCATCACCAGGATTACATTAAACTGGCTACTGAAGTTGCTAACTTGTATACAAATCAATATTGATTGATGTTAGCAGCTTCAGTAGCCAGTTCAATGTAATCAGCTCGTCACCAGGATTACATTGAACTGGCTACTGAAGCTGCTAACTTGTATACAAATCAATATTGATTGATGTTAGCAGCTTCAGTAGCCAGTTCAATGTAATCAGCTCGTCACCAGGATTACATTGAACTGGCTACTAAAGCATTTTGTAATTACAAATGATTTAAGCGGGAAATTTTTAAAATAGTAATTTTATATCACAATTGTGTGTACATTTTCTAAATATTTTGATATTATTTAAAATGTTCACAAAAAAAATAAGTATTATGTGCAAAATATGAATTACATTATTTGTATGATAAGTATAGTCTTTTTTGAAAACAACACAAAAAAACAAACAAAAATAACATCAGAAATATATGAGGAAACGGAAAATAAAATATATTTTTAAAATTAATAGTTGCACTTCAAATACAACCCACATGTGAGTTTTCAGTACCCAATTCAGTTGGAATTTATAAGTTACTCAAAATTATTAATTTATTAATTACGAACACCTGAGTTATTTTTAACTAATTTTTTTACCCTTTTTATTTTCCATTTCTGAGCACAAAATAAAGATTTATTAAAATAAAAAACAAGTTTGATATTTTTTAAGATAATTAATAGACACCATATTTAGTCATTTCTTTGTATATATATATTCACTGATTTTTACATTTATGCAAATTTTAAAGGCATAGAACACCTTGAACAAAAAACATGTCTATTATCCTAACATACCTAAATATCAACGTTGATTTGATCGGAGTCATTGATTTCTAATTTATTTTCAATAGACCCCTTGCACATCCTTGCGCTTTGTCGCCATGTTTGTGGTGCTTAATACATTGTCCAGCATAGGGGAAACATCATTTTTCACATTAAAAGTGTTCATTTCAACTGAAGGAATTTTTCTCATATTCTTCAAGCTTATTAGAAGTTAGAAATAAGGCTTTAATTGAGCTTTGAAGCTGCTTTTGCTATTAAATAAAAATGACGTTTTTCCTATGCCGGCCTATGTATTCCTGACCAACAAAATGGCAACTCTTAAATATGAGTGCAATCTGTCTATACAGAAAATGTGCGGACTCTTATGTCTCAGCTCGCCTGATCCACACGTGTGTAGAACGTGCGAGCTGTGACATCAGAAATCCTTACACATCATTTTGTGCATGTAAAATCAATTAGAAATCAATGACTATGGCCAAATCAACGTTGATATTTAGGTATGTTAGGATATTATACATGCTTTTTGTTTAGTGAGTTCTACTGTTCTACGTCGTTCATTAATAGTCGGTAATTTTTAACTGGTTTCATCAAGTGCTTTAGGACATTTTTAGGTGTCTCGTTAGGTCATGTGGTTTGAGATAAAAGGTCATATGACCCAAGCTGTATTAGGAAATTATCTGTCCTAGTTGTGAGAATAAAGACCCAAAATAGTACTTAGTTTTTAGGAATTAGCAAAAATGTGTGCCTAAATATTTTGACGACCTATTTCTGACAGCATTTGACCCAAAATATGACCTAAATTTTAAGAAATGGCAAAAACGTGAACCTAAATACTTTTACAATTCTTATTTCTTATAGTATGTATTTGACCCAAATTTTAAGAAATAGCAAAAATGTGTACCTAAATATTTTTACATGACCTATTTTGGACAATATTTGACCCAAAATATGACCCAAATTTTTAGCAATAGCAAAAATGTGTACCTAAATATTTTTACATGGTCTATTTTGGACAGTATTTGACCCAAAATATGACCTAAATTTTAAGAAATGGCAAAAATGTGTACCTAAATATTTTGACATGACCTATATCTTATAGTATTTGACCCAAAATATGAGTATGACATAATATTATGGACAAGACCTAGAACATGACCCATTTTATTACCCAAGCACTTGATATAACCAGTGAAAAATACCGTAAAAAAAGTTGTAATATTCGTATTTTTAATGTGACTTTAAGAGCTTTTATAGCTTTCCCATAAATTTTAATTAATTTTTTATTTACAGTTTTTTGCCCCATTTTCTTACTTCAATTTTGTAAAGGGTCAAAAAAATTGACCCTCCAAAAGTCACATTACAAATTTAAAAAAAAAATGACACTCCAAAAGTCACATTACAAATTTTTAACAAAAAAAAAAAAAAAAAAAAAAAAAAAAAAGTTAACACAGTTATTTTATTTTGCCTCATAAGAAAGCATGTTAAATGAAGACTAATAAATAATTCTACTACATAGCATCATAAATGATTTGTATTTAATATTAAACCCCATTTTTTTTATCTATAATTAATTGCATATTTATATATTTAATTACAATTAAATTAACAGTAAATAAAATAAAAAATTCTAACCATATTCTATAGAAGATCACGTTTTTTTAAGAATTGGAATTTCTCTTTTTTTTTTTTTAGCTCAGAAAATTGAGCCGTTATTTTTGATACACTTTAAGGTTTGATATTTTAAATTTTTGAGTATTTTCCCGCCATTTTACTAAACTATAAATAATGCTGTTCGTAAACCCTGTTCTCTGCTCCTAAAATGACGATCGCCTTTGGTTATTCAAATGGAATGCGCATTTGTTGGTGCACGAAAGCAGGGTTTACGAACAACATTAATATTGTCCCAGGTTTTATAGAGGGGGAAGATTAGCGACTAAGTAAGTCAAATCAAGAACTTCATCAATTTTCACAAATAATTCTAAAAAAAAAACAAAAAAAACAAAAAAACATATACTCTAATTTTTGAGTAATATTTCATCAATTTCAAAATAATAATAATAATAATAATTTTTATATTTATAAAAGTTTTGGTTTAATTCAGCATAAAAGTAGAATTTCCACATTTTCATGTTATCTTTAAAGTGAAATAACTTAAATATTTGATCATGTTTTCACATGTTTGACATAGCTATACTTTTAATTAGCATTTTTTCTTTACTTTGAGTTAATTTTATATTTCTCAACCGTTCAGTTTGAAATTTTATTCCCAATCGTGTAACGCAAATTAAAAAAAAAATCCTAAAATTTCTAATTTTTGAAAAATAAAATCAATAAAACATCAAAATTTGAAGTTAAAAAAAAAAATAAAAAAAAATTACCCCTATAAAATCTGAGACAAGAAAAGAAAAAATAAATCTCTTATTTACATTAAAGAAAAACAAAAAAAAAGTTAAGAAACAAAAAGAAGAAAAAAATAATTAGTAAAAATATTTACAAAAATCGTAGAAATTTCAACTCATATTTTTGAGTTAAAATTTTTATTCGTAAATTTTCAGGATATGTTTCAATTTTTTTAACCTTTTTCCTGAAAAATAAATTATTTCTATTTATATAATTTTAATTAATTTTAAGCACTTTTTGGTTATTTTTTTTTTAATTATATTTTTACACTATAATGATAGGATTATTTAACATTTTTACATGGTTTTAAATATTTTTTTGTATTAAATTTTGTTAACAACAATTTTTCATTAATTGATTTTAATTTATCAAATTAGATGATAACAATTAAAACCATGTAACAATGCAGTGAAGACAACAATATGATATGAACACTGTGCAGGAAATACAGGACATAAATAACAATGGAAAATCTTCAACAATAGCAATTTGCAAAAAAAAAAAAAAAAAAAAAAAAAAAAAAAAAAAAAAAAAAAAAAAAAGCAGTACTGTATTTTATTAAAAAAAAATTATTGAATAATTAATTTAAAAATTAATTTAAAAAACAGCAAATTCATGTTTAAATATATTCCTAATTAATTGAAAGAAAATTTGATACTTACAATATGAAAATCATAAATAAAGTTGAAAAAAAAAAAAAAAAAAAGAAAAAAAAGAAAAAAAAAAAAAAAAAAAAAAAAGCAGGTACTGTACTGTAATATGTTTTAAAACAATGATTGAATAATTCATTAAAATAATAAATTAAAAAACAGTATTTATATTTAAAAATAAAAATATTTATAAAGAAATTTTGATATTTGATTGCAATATGAAAATCATAAAAAAAAAAAAAAAAAAAAAAATCAAGTTTTATAAGTGTTTAATTTTTCACTCATGTTTTTTTCACATAAAACGTAAGCAATTTGCTTGCTAAGGATATAAACATTGATATTTATGCCACACAATGATATCCTGCCTAATATTAAATATAGAGATACGCAGATATGTTAATATATTACACAGTTTTCACTGCCGCCATCTTGGTGGCACTAAATACACAGCACAACATAGGGTTTTTAATTCAAATTGTACAAATCATTAAGATTTCGAAGAAAAATTGGCCTTACCGCCACTTTTTGTTATAATTTTCAACCCTTCATGTAAATTTTCAACCCTTACAAATGATTGATTTAAGGATGTTTTATAAATTTGAAATTTAAATTAAAAATGTCAGTTTTATTCATAATTACCTAATTAACAATTTTGAAAAAGATTTTATTAAAAATATTGATAAATTATAAATTTATATTAAATTAAAAACATTGAGATCCCATTTTTTCTTCAGAGCCCAATTTTGATATTAATTGTTTATATTATGATATTTATACTAAAATGATAAAATTCAAATTGTTTTAATGATATTACAATAGATTTAATAAATATAGCTGCTTTAATGTGTAATATATTGTATTTTATTTTATTTATTGAACGGCATTAAAATATATTTTATACATCACTGTGTACAATGTATTTTTGACCTCCAATATGGCCGGCAATGTTGAAAATGTTACAAATATGGCATCCTATGTATTACATTGTAATTTTTACCGCCAATATGGCCGCTAAAAGGTTGATAATGTCACAACAAAGAACAATTTAAGAACGCCAATAGTTGACAATATCACAAAAATGATATCCTATGTTAACAATGTAATTACGACCACCAAGATGGCCGCCACATCTGCATATCTCCATGCTAAACTACACACAAAAGTCAGTTAATTCTCACAACTGGAACATTTCGTCTTGCGCTTGTTCTAGTCTCTGAAGAGATGACCTAAGTTTGCGACCCTGCGTGGTCACTTCTAACCCAGACGTGGGTTGTCCTTGACCTTGAGAGTTGCGTAGTCGTGAGACCACGGGCTTGCGCCGAGATTGACTCACGGAGTACTCGTCGCTGCAGCAGAATCTGTGGACATCAGAATATCTATCAACATTTGTTATGTCTAGTAGTCCACATTTAAATATTTGTGACCTCAGTGCAGTAGTTTTCTCACAAACACACTAACAAGAGACTTCTACAATGTTAAATTAGTACATTTTACTATCTTAAAACATGTAAAAGTAAGTCTAGTATTCCACATTTAAATATTTGTGACCTCAGTGCAGTAGTTTTCTCACAAACACACTAACAAGAGGCTTCTACAATGTTAAATTAGTACATTTTACTGTCTTAAAACACGTAAAAGTATGTCTAGTATTCCACATTTAAATATTTGTGACCTCAGTGCAGTAGCTTTCTCACAAACACACTAACAAGAGGCTTCTACAATGTTAAACTAGTATATTTTACTTTCTTAAAATATGAAAAATTATGTCTATAGACATAATTTTTCATATTACAGCATAAATTATGTAACTTATTTTC
The DNA here is from genome assembly GCA_949318235.1 of Ecdyonurus torrentis. Lineage (NCBI taxonomy): Eukaryota > Metazoa > Arthropoda > Insecta > Ephemeroptera > Heptageniidae > Ecdyonurus > Ecdyonurus torrentis. The sequence goes on from OX439133.1 coordinate 2,301,065, forward strand.
CAGTGTTTAAATCAATGGATAGACTTACAGCAATTAGATTTTTGAAATATAAATCTGACATTGTGTAATATGCCATCAGTAATTTTTCAATGTCTTACGTATTATGCCTAATTTGCAAAAAAAAAAAAAAAAAAAAAAAAAAAAAAAAATCATGTGAATTTTTCATCATCAAAATTTCAGTTTTCGATGTTTTTCAAAAATAATGTTTGCAAGTTTTTCATTATTAAATCCGAGTTGTCATCGTTATGGGAAGTCCTTGAAATTTCATAGAAAAATCAGATATTTGTCATACACTTACGGCCGTAAGTTGCAGTTCGCGATTAGCTCTTGGTTAAATGCAGGGTACGACCGGGTTTTTAAACCTGGATTTTTGCCGGGCGGTTTTTTATAAAAAAACCGCCCGGCAATAAGATTTTTAAAAAACCCAGTTTTTTTTAAAGCAAAAAAAAAAAAAAAAAAAAAAAAAAAAAAAAAAAAAAAAAAAAAGCAAAGAAAAGAAAAAAAAAAAAGACTATATTAATAACAGTCGAAATTCTTAATTTACTTGTATTACTAATTACTAGTAATTACTATGAATAAATAAACCTCTATAAAATTGATATTTGATGTTTATTTTTTTTCAAATGACTAAAAAATATGCGAGTTTATTCTTTTATAATTTATATGTTATTGTTGTGAAAATTCGGGGAAAAAATTTAAAAAAAAAACGAGCTTAAAAAAAAAAAAAAAAAAAAAAAAAAAAAAAAAAAAAACGGGTTTAATCCGAACCCTGGTTAAATGGTATGCAAGTTACGGCGCAACGTTAGTGTTGTACTATATATGGGATAGTTGACTTACTCGCTGTTTCCTTGTATTTTCTGGACCTGGTGCTTGGTCCTAGCTATGGAAGAGTCTATTTTACATAGGAAGTCACTGAGACTAGAGTCACTTTGGTCGGAGACACTGGCGCGCAAACTGCCGCGACGTGACCCCTGAGAGGAACCTTTGCGAGCCGGCACTGCTTCGCGGAGAATAGCACCTGCCTAGGGGGCAATTATATTATATTAATATTAGTAAATGAGAGAGTGAAGGAATGAAGGAATGAATGAACGAATACCAAGTTCAATTTCAGAGAAAACAAAGAGATAAACCAATATAAATTATTAATGAATGATTATATTTGATTATTTATTAAATAATAAATTAAAAACTGTCATTAATTTAATTTTTTTTTTTTTTTTTTTTTTTTTTTTGTAATGTTACCAAAATTATTGAAAAAAAGAGCATATTTTCTAAAAAAAAAAAAAAAAAAAAAAATCTATATTAGAAAAAGATTAAAAAATAAGTTTCCTATATTAGCGCATGTATTTAGCACGACAAAGATGGCTGCCACGCTACTGACCTGTTGCTCCTCAGGAGAGCTATCACTGGAGTTGCCGCTATCAGCAGAGAAACCACTGCACGGCGTGAGCACCGAACTAGAGGCGCCGTCCTCGTCTAACTGCACGGGGATGAGCAGCGTCTCTCTCACAAACAGCGAGTCACTGGACCATAGTCTGTTAGCACGGCGTATCTGCTCCATCTGCAAAGTAACATAGCGGCGTCAATGTCACATCTACACATACGTCTAACTGCACGAGGATGAGCAGCGTCTCTCTCACAAACAGCGAGTCACTGGACCATAGTCTGTTAGCACGGCGTATTTGCTCCATCTGCAATGTAACATAGCGGCGTCAATGTCACATCTACACATACGTCTAACTGCACGAGGATGAGCAGCGTCTCTCTCACGAACAGCGAGTCACTGGACCATAGTCTGTTAGCACGGCGTATCTGCTCCATCTGCAAAGTAACATAGCGGCGTCAATGTCACATCTACACATACGTCTAACTGCACGAGGATGAGCAGCGTCTCTCTCACGAACAGCGAGTCACTGGACCATAGTCTGTTAGCACGGCGTATCTGCTCCATCTGCAAAGTAACATAGCGGCGTCAATGTCACATCTACACATACGTCTAACTGCACGAGGATGAGCAGCGTCTCTCTCACAAACAGCGAGTCACTGGACCATAGTCTGTTAGCACGGCGTATTTGCTCCATCTGCAAAGTAACATAGCGGCGTCAATGTCACATCTACACATACGTCTAACTGCACGAGGATGAGCAGCGTCTCTCTCACAAACAGCGAGTCACTGGACCATAGTCTGTTAGCACGGCGTATCTGCTCCATCTGCAAAGTAACATAGCGGCGTCAATGTCACATCTACACATACGTCTAACTGCACGAGGATGAGCAGCGTCTCTCTCACAAACAGCGAGTCACTGGACCATAGTCTGTTAGCACGGCGTATCTGCTCCATCTGCAATGTAACATAGCGGCGTCAATGTCACATCTACACATACGTCTAACTGCACGAGGATGAGCAGCGTCTCTCTCACAAACAGCGAGTCACTGGACCATAGTCTGTTAGCACGGCGTATTTGCTCCATCTGCAATGTAACATAGCGGCGTCAAGATTATCATCCAAATTGCATGTTACGCATATCAGTCGATTTGAAATTTAATGTTCTGTCTAACTTTGCCTATAACTACGCATTAAAATACGTTTTTCAAATTTCCGTAACAATAAAACTGATAAAAACTGAAGTGGTAAGCCAATTTAGGGATCTTTTCGTGCCTCTAAAGCCAAAAGTTTTCATCATGAGCTCAATACAAATAAAATTTTAAATTTATACGAAAAAAAAAAAGTTGGTTCATATAAAATACGATGGTTTTAAATGTAAATTTAAATGGGCCGTTAAAGGCCCATATATGGCAGTCAGCAGCTTTAAATTTTTTTAAGTCCATTTTGAGCTAAAATACACCACCCCTGCATGTTTCATCGCCAAAGCACGAGGACAAGTCAATACTATATCCCTTGTCAGTGCAGTAGTTTTCTTACAAAAATTAATAAAGCAAAAACATTTTTTTATATACTTCTATCAGTTTTCTTTAAAAAGAAAGAAAGAAAGAAAGAAAGAAAGAAAGAAAGAAAGAAAGAAAGAAAGAAAGAAAGAAAGAAAGAAAGAAAGAAAGAAAGAAAGAAAGATAGATAGATAGATAGATAGATAGATAGATAGATAGATAGATAGATAGATAGATAGATAGATAGATAGATAGATAGATAGATAGATAGATAGATAGATAGATAGATAGATAGATAGATAGATAGATAGATAGATAGATAGATAGATAGATAGATAGATAGATAGATAGATAGAAAGTGATTTGATAAGCTTGAAACGAGAAAAAAAAATGTCAAAATTAAAAGTATAAAATTAGCTGTCAATATTTTTTACTATTATTAAAAACTGTTATAGATAAAAATAATTTATAGTTCAATAATACCGCAAGAATTGAATACTGTAGCGTGAACTACATTTTTTATTTTTAAACTTTATTTAAAATAAAGTAATCGAAGTAAAAGTGATCAAATTAGCTTTTCAAAATATTTTTGTATAATAAAAACCTATTAAAAGTAAAAATAATTATTAAAGTTTAGTAATATTGTATTTTACCGCAATAATTGAATACTGTATAATGTGAACTACATTTTTAAGAAAAAGTGATAAAATTAGCTTTGCTAACGAGGCATGAAATAAATGTCACGGATCAATGCACCATACTTCATGAATCAATGAAACACACACAGATTAGTCAAGTGATTGTGCCCCGAAATTAGACTTCATGAAAGTTGTCGCAGATTTTAGTACGGACAACTTTTTTTTTTTTTTTTTTTTTTTTTTTTTTTTTTTTTTTTTTTGCTTTATTGAATAAATTGCATAATTTAAAAAAATATATATATGAATGTACCGAAAAAATATTGCAATATTGGCTTATGTTATTGCAATAATACTCCGCATGGGTGTATGCTCATGACAACATGGTTAATGCGCTTGGACGCCATACTGGAGCTATAAATACAGCATAGGACAAACATAGTTTATAAGTAATTATTGAGGTTGTTGTTTTTTTTATGTTTTTTTTTTTTTTTTTTTTTTTTTTTTTTTTTTTTTTTAAGTTTTTTTTTTTTTTTTTTTTAAATATTATTATTTTTCTTACATACTTGAAAACTTAATTCAACCTAATTGAATGATCTCACAAATATTGCTTACTTTATTATATACACGTAAAACACAAATTGTATAAATTATTCAGTTACATAGATGTAACTCTTCAGTACAAACCAATAACTTGGTAGACAAAAGTTTAAACAGTAGCTTGTTAGTATAAACGTTATTTCTTCAGTGCTAAATAGTTAGCTCTGCACATCTTAACAAACTTTGTATATATCTAACATATTTATTGTAAAAAAGTCTTAAAGCCATAGACCACATAAAACAACATGTGCTGTTTAATGAATAAATAAGAAATGAGATCTTCAAATCTGATAACAATTTTTACCAGAATAAAAATGTAGCCCCACGAGAGAACGTGAAAATACTGTAAAGTATGCAATTTGAGTAAAAATTCATGTTTATGACGTCAGAAACATGCAAAAATTAGTATGAAAACGTTGTGCGGGTTGTATAAATTGAATTCTTTGATCACTGCTACGGGGCTACTGTTGGGTTTTGAGACAAACTAAAGTTATTTAAGAAAATCCCATCAAGTGTTTTATGATATAAATTCTTATGTTTTTCTCTGGTCTATTCCTTTAATATGATAACTTTTTAGTTAATTTTCTATACGTGTAATATCCATACCACTTTATTACCGCAATAAACGAGTTGTAAGATACTTGAAAATTAGTATTTCTCACCCACTCATAGTAGTGCATGATTTCAATTTTCAATGTTCTACATTTTTTTTTTTTTTTTTTTTTTTTTAGAAAGTGGCACCGCCTTAGGGACAATTCCACTCAATTTTGTGCACAACTTTGCGGTTAACTAGTTCAATGTTACATTGCGCTCGCTAAGGTCGCTATATATGTGAGCAGCCACAAAGTCTTTTGTCTTTAGTGTGGTTATATGGGACCGCAAGTGTAAGCAAGATATGGGAATTTTTTATGTATGTGGCATACGAGATAAATATATATTATGAGAACGAGGAAAAAATATAATATTATTTGTTTGAATATGAATGAGAATATGATTAAATGAGTCAATGATTTAAATAATAAATAAATGAAAAAAACAAAGATATATAAATGAATAAATAAATAATAAATGTACAAGGAAAGCATAAATTATGTAATTTATGCTGCATTTATGTCATTATAGTATAAATTATGCTAAATTAGATGAACATAAATAATTATGCTGTACAACGTCATAAGTGAGTACTAAATAACATTGGCCAGAATTTGAAAATGACACATTTTGCCAGTTTAAAAATACTTCGCAATTTTTTTGGAGAGCATTGATGATGTTAACAGGTTGAATTAGTACCTCAAATATGCAAGAAAAATAATAATGACCAAAAAAATAGCTAATTTTCCAAATAAAATAGCCAAAAACTAGGTTTGTCCTATGCTGAGCAATGTTATTCATTGCTCAAGAAGAGCATCGAAAAGCATTCAGAATGACGTCATGCGTACACAACCAATAGGAACAAATTGTGGTTAAAATGAGCTAGCATAATTATTATGTAGTTATTTTTGTCAGTGCGCGCTGTTCAAATCATTGCAGTGAACTATTTTCAAAATTTTAAACTTTGTCAAGTTTTCTTACCTAATAGAAATGATATCCAGGTACAGAATGATAATATAATATTCTTATAGAAATTATTGGCAATAAAAAAACACCATGAAGCACTTCACTACAGTATAAGTCCTGCAGTTTGTAATGCACAGTATACTGAACACAGGTACACTTTACACTGGCGATGTTTTGTAGCCTGGGCTTGGCTAGCGATGATGGCGAGTCTGCTACTACGCAGTGGAAAATTAGAAGTTATGTATGTATGCGTGAGATTGAGTAGTAAATATTAGCGAGAGAGAGAGAGAGAGAGAGAGAGAGAGAGAGAGAAAGAGAGAGAGAGAGAGAGATCACACACCTGTGTATAGGTTTTTATACCTGAGAGGAACGTGAGAGACACACCCAAAATCACGATCACTTTTTTTTTTTTTTTAATATTTTGTATTTAAATATTTTATATGGCATTTTGCTTATTTATTCACTGTCTAAATTTAATATTTTTAGGGTGTATGCGTATGATGTCATATTTAATGCGCTTGAACTTTGGCTATAATTATTTTAATCGCATCTCAAAAATGGACACAATCGATGATCTTACAAAATACTTATTCGAATTTGAAATTCACTACATTTATCATATTTGCGTAGTGAATTCCAATATCATATTTGTATGTAAACAAATTACATAAATAAATGTTTGAGATAATTTTTTTATTATTATTATTTTTATTTTTTAATAACTTTACAATTTATGACTCAAAAGTTTAAATGATTGTGTATATTTATTGACTTACTTATAAAAAAACAATAAGATTTTTTTTTCTTTTTTTTTTTTTTCAATTTATATTTGCAAATAAAAAATATTCATGGAAAGATACTTTTTTTTTATGTACTGGAAAAAAAACTGCAATTGAAACGAATAGATATATAGAATAAATATAATATATTATATTTATTATATATATAATATATCTCATTTTTTTTTTCGTTTTTTTTTTTCGTTTTTTTTTTTTTTTTTTTTTTTTTTTTTTTTTTTTTTTTTTTTTTTTTTGGTCCTCTATCAAACCTCTAGGCGAGGTACAACTTATGCTTGTTATTTACATATTTACAATAAATTTATACTGTGAGTTTACACTCCCGAGACTTCCGAAACCCTATCATAAGATTCGGGTTTTTCCATGGCGGGTTGGCCATGACCTGGCAAATCCTTCCCGGCATTCACCTTTACATACCGATGAAACCATGGAAACCTCGGCCAGGAAGGTCGGTAATGGATTTCCTGAGATATCCATTACCTTCCGAATGTACTGTGGATTCCTGGTGGCTTGAGTTTTTTGTGAAAAATCTTGCCACACCCGGGAATCGAACCCGTGTCCCCTCGCAGATGAGTCAGACACGCATCCACTAAGCTATCAGTGCTCGATTGCATTTCAATTAATTAAAGCAAAAATAGCAACCACAATACAAAAAAAGAAAATATCTTGATCTAATATTGATCGATGCAGAACTCTATTAATATAGGATCGGATGTTGAAAAAGAAAAAAAAAAAAAATTACCGGTCAACTAAACCACGAATTTCATCAATTATTTCATTAACATTTATTTTGATTATTATTTTTTAACTTTGCTGTTTAAACTAAATTGGAGATTTATTTTAAAGTTTTTTTGATGAACATTTTATATTTTACAAACAAAAAATTGGCGTACAATAATTTTCCTATAGGGTGTGTGCGCATGACGTCATTCTGAATGCTTTTCGATGCTCTTCTTGAGCAATGAATAACATGGCTCAGTATAGGACAAACCTAGTTTTTGACTATTTTCTTTGGAAAATTAGCTATTTTTTGGTCATTATTATTTTTCTCACATACTTGAGGTACTAATTCAACCTGTTAACAACATCATCGCTCTCAAAAATATTGTGAAGTATTTTTAAACTGGCAAAATGTGACATTTTCCTATACAGGTCCATGTTATTTAGTACTCACTTATGACGTCGACTTTAACATGAATGAAACCATCCTATAGCAAGTTCAATCAATCTATTAATTAATTAAAGCCATAGACCACATAAAACAACACGTGCTTTTTAATGAATAAACATGAAATGGGATTTTTAAAACTGATGACAATTTTTACCAGAATGATAATGTAGCCCCACGAGAGAGCGTGAAAATACTGTAAAGTATGCAATTTAAGTGAAAATTCATGTTTATGACGTCAGAAACATGCAAAAATTAGTATGAAAATGTTGTGCGGGTTGCATAAATCGAATTTCCTGATGACTGCTACGGGGCTACTGTTGGGTTTTGAGACAAACTAAAGTTATTTATGTAAGTCCCATCAAGTGGTCTGTGATATAAATGCTTATGTTTTTCTCTGGTCTATTCCTTTAAATCCTCGATTACCTGTATTCCTAAGGTAGCCGCCTGCATGTTATCCATGATAATGGTCACAATTATAATCCCACGACCGCACCTTGCCAACTTTAAGTCAGAACTGAACGAAATCACGCGGTTCTCGCAGGTGAAAGTTTTCTTATCTCGTCCTTATGACGTAAGAAAATATACTTCGCGAAATTATAACAAAAATACGTAAAGTCCAAGTTTCTATGTCATTTACATACAAAAATAGACCTTAAGTAGTAAATATGTTAATAAGGCTCATATTTTATAGTTAATCATTTGAAAAATTGACCTTGTTAACGAGTAACTTTAAATTATGACTAATTTGTCAAGTGAAAAATAAAATTAAGGTAAATTTTATGTTTCTAAAGGTCATGGTTATGTGTTATTGAAATATGATAATGGACCTTATTGATATGGTAATAATTAGGTCAATATACTTTATTATATCACGGCCAAGGTGATCTTGTATTAAAAGACAATGCATGGTACATGGTTACTGTAGAATTGATTGAATATCGGAGTGAACTTTACTGAAATTGTTTTATTGTTTTTAAAGCCATAGACCACATAAAACAACATGAGCTTTTTAATGAATAAACACTAAATGAAATCTTCAAAACTGATAACAATTTTTACCAGAATGTTAATGTAGCCCCACGAGAGAGCGTGAAAAAACTGTAAAGTATGCAATTTGCGTGAAAATTCATGTTTATGACGTCAGAAACATGCAACAATGAGGAAGTCTACACAAAGTTAGCCCCTATGTTTGAATACGTCATTTGAAAGAGAAAAAGTAGCAGATTAACTTAGCATAGGCAATTACTTAGAAAATTGGCGTTTTATTTAATAAAAGAAGAAATAAAAAAAATTCAATTCCCAACCCTTTGCCGACTGTGACGTCATTTGTTTACATCCGATTTTCAATTGTCTTCTGGATTTCATGCAACTGCTATAAATTCAAAAAAATTAACGGCCAACGGCCGCCTTTCAACAATGGGATCGTTTGAAATCCAGAAGACAATTGAAAATCGGATGTAAACAAATGATGTCACAGTCGGCAAAGGGTTGGGAATTGAACTTTTTTATTTCTTCTTTTATTAAATAAAACGCCAATTTTGCAGGTAATTGCTTATGCTAAGTTTATCTACTACCTTTTCTCTTTCTAATGACGTATTCAAACATAGGGGTTAACTTCGTGTAGACTTCCTCATTAGTATGAAAATGTTATGCGGGTTGCATAAATTGAAATTTCTGATCACTGCTACGGGGCTACTGTTGGGTTTTGAGACAAACTAATGTTATTTATGTAAGTCCCATCAAGTGTTTTGTGATATAAATGCTTATGTTTTTCTCTGGTCTATTCCTTTAAATACATGTAAAAGTATGTCTAATATTCCACATTTAAATATTTGTGACCTCAGTGGAGTAGTTTTCTCACAAACACACTAACAAGAGATTTAATAAAATATATATAATATATATTATATGGATATATAAAAATTATAAGTTTTATTTATAGTATTTCATGTCATAACCGCAAAGAAAATTTCATTGAAAAAAAAATTTATGAGGATGGAGTATTATTTCATTCAATAAAAAAAATGTTTGCTTTTTCATTATTGAAAAGTTTGAAATAAAATGAAAAATATTAAAATTAACTTTTTTGGAAGAAAAATATAAGCATGAGTTTCAAATTTAATTATTATTATAAAATTAGTGAATTTATGTGGCATAAATACGATTATGTATTAAAAAATTACGTAATTTTGCAAACACAAATAATACATAAATATTTAAATTAGCAATGAGATTTTTAATTTAAATCTAACTTTTTTTTCTTCTGATTCAAAAAGAAAAAAAAAGAAGAAAAATATAAGAAAGTGAAGAAAGGAAAGGAAAGGAAAGGAAAGGAAAGGAAAGGAAAGGAAAGGAAAGGAAAGGAAAGGAAAGGAAAGGAAAGGAAAGGAAAGGAAAGGAAAGGAAAGGAAAGGAAAGGAAAGGAAAGGAAAGGAAAGGAAAGGAAAGGAAAGGAAAGGAAAGGAAAGGAAAGGAAAGGAAAGGAAAGGAAAGGAAAGGAAAGGAAAGGAAAGGAAAGGAAAGGAAAGGAAAGGAAAGGAAAGGAAAGGAAAGGAAAGGAAAGGAAAGGAAAGGAAAGGAAAGGAAAGGAAAGGAAAGGAAATAAATTTAAAATACACCCTAAAAACAAAATATAATATTATATATAATCAAAAAAAAAAAAAAAAAAATGTTCCTTTCTTCTCTAACCCCCGTTAATTGCAAAATTTTAAACGTGGTTTAAGCTCGATTAAGTATTGTTATAACTTATAAGGGTTTACACTCGGGATATTTCTGTACAAACCTACGGACCTAAATTCATAACAATTTTTTAATTTTTATTTTCCACCGAACAAATGAAACATGTTGAGTTATTATATAGGTACAAACGGTTTACTAAACATGCACTAACGTTTAGATTTGCGAGCGCTATAAATTGTTTTTATGAAGGTACACAAATATCGTGTAGTGTAAATCAAACTTCACGTGGAGTGCGATAAAGTAATTTACTTTTCTTGATATAAATCCCAAAGTCACCTTCAAGTCTGCAATAACTCCACTTAACACTGCACAATAGATAAGCCCAGCAATACAACACGTGTATTGTGACAAATATGTGGACCTACTGCAGTTAGTGTATTACTTCTTGTAATGGAGGTTATCGGCGTGAGGGAAAATAAGACAGTAAAATGTACTAATTTAACATTGTAGAAGCCTCTTGTTAGTGTGTTTGTGAGAAAACTACTGCACTGAAGTCACAAATATTTAAAAGTGGAATACTAGACATACTTTTACGTGTTTTAAGACAGTAAAACGTACTAATGGAGGTTATCGGTTTAAAAAATTATCAACAGATTTCCATAGCTTAAATTTGCACGTAAAAATATGTCTAGTGTTTTTCCTTTCAATATCTGCAGAATCGATACAATAGTTTTCTTAAAAAAAAAAAAAAAAAAAAAAAAAAAAAAAAAAAAAAAACGTGTTTTTCCTCATAAGCTTATGAGGAAAAAAATTTACGCTACATAACATACATTATGTACATTATTTATGTGTAGAAATAAGTAAAAAGATAAACATGTTGAGTGGTGGCAGTATAACAGACAATTATCGTAAGTTAATGACGCCATGCAATCACCTGAACTAATTAAAGCCATACCTGTACTAATTAACATTGATATATTTTATCACCTGCGTATGTCAGTGGGTAACTAGGTAAAGAATAATTCATATTTACTTTTATTTATACCTGATTTATTATGTATGAGTCATCATAGCATATGAATTATTATAGGGTGTATGTGCATGACGTCATATTTACTGCGCTTGGAGGCCATACTGGAGTAATGAACAACATTGCTCAGCATAGGACAACTTTATTTTTGGCTATTTTCTTTCTTTTATTTTTTAAGTTATTTCTCACATATCTTTAGATTCAATCCATTTATAACTTTAATTATTATATAAAAATATTGCTTAGTATTTTTTAAACTGGCAAAATGTGTCATATAGGGTGTATGCATTCATGTTAAAGTCAACGCCATGTTGGATAACTCAATAACATGGGTGACATAGGGAAAAAAATCATTTTGCCAGTTTAAAAACACTATGCAATATTTTTGAGAGCATTGATGTTGTAAATATGTTGAATTAGTATCTCAAGTATGTGAGAAAAATAGCGATAACAAAAAATTAAACGATTTCCCAAAGAAAATTGGCTTAAATGAAGTTTGTCCTATGCTGAGCAATGTTATTCACTACTCCAGTATGGCCTCAAAGCGCAATAAATATGACGTCATCCGCATACACCCTATATTGTATACTGTCTTTATTTAACATGCTTTTTTATGGAGCAATGAAGCAGCACAGCTATAACTGGAGTTACAATTTTTTTTAATCAAAATTTTGTTTTTTTCTTAAATTTAAGACAGTTTTAATTAAAAAAAAAACACACAATTGTTTAAATCACTATTAATTAATTAATTAATTAATTAATTTAAAGTGTTTTAAATGTAAACTTTGTAAATGCATATTTTACTGAAACTTTGTCTATAGTATTTCACATTTAATGAATTATTTCTGACCTCAATGCAATAGTTTTATCAAAAAAAAAAAAAAAAAAAAAAAAAAAAAAACGCAATGATATAAACAATAGAAAACAAGAGAACCTTATAATTTTTCCTTACGCGGTTCACCGATAACCTCCATTATAGCAGAACCATTAAAAAGAAATAAAGATATAATATATATATATATATATATATATATATATATATATATATATATATATATATATATATATATATATAGACCAGAGAAAAACATAAGCATTTACATCACAAAACACTTCATGGGACTTATATAAATAACTTTATTGTCTTAAAACCCAACACTGCCCCGTAGCAGTGATCAGAATATTTAATTTATGCAACCCGTACAACATTTCCATACTAATTTTTGCATGTTTCTGACGTCATAAACATGAATTTTCACGGAAATTGCATACTTTACAGTTTTTGCACGCTCTCTCATAGGGCTACATTAACATTCTGGTAAAAATTGTCATCAGTTTTGAAGATCTATAATTTCGTATTTATTCATTAAAAAGCACATCATGTTGTTTTATGTGGTCTATGGCTTTAATGTTAATACTACTGCACTGCTTACAAACGTATACAGTGAAATAAGATGTCAAGTGACTGCTAGCTAAGTATTTATCAACCTATATGACATATTAGCGATGTATTGACAAGTGATTGAGAAATATCAATAATCAATATTGACAAGTAGTAATTATCACTCAATGTAATAACATCGCAGTTGACAACATAAGAAAATGTCACACGTCAACTCAACTTTTTATATAAAATATAATAAACTATTTTATATAGTAAAATATTTAAAATTCTTACCTTTTATATAAAGAATTTGATTGATTTAAAAACACGCAAAAATATATAAAACCTGTAAAATATAAAAAATTTAATTAAATATTGAAATTTAAATAATTACGGTTATATAATTAATCATAGTTTAAAATATGTGATTTATGCAGGGAAAACAAAATTGCATAATTATTGTGCTATGCAGCAAGAAATCTCTGATTTTACTTATTCATAACTTACAAATATGATTTTACTAATATTGAATAATAGTTTTGCTGCGTAAAAAACCAACGTAATTTATACTGCATTTAGATCATTATAGCAAAATTTTTACTAAATTAGAACATAAATAAGTATGCTCTTAAATAATGCAGTATAACATTTTTACTCTACAACATAAGTATTATGCAGTATAGCAAAATTTATGCTGTATTGAACAAATTGTGCTGAAAATGAGCAATTTAGCATAATTATTACGTAATTATTCTTGTCCGTTTTGTAGAGCACAAATGTTGTTATTTTGTAATAACATAAGTAATTATGCTGAACATGTTAACTATTATGTTATGTAGTATAATCACTGTACAATATAGCATACATTATGTTGCTACATTGAACACTTGCTATATTGTAGAGCACAAATGTTGTTATTTTGTAATAACATAAGTAATTATGCTGAACATGTTAACTATTATGTTATGTAGTATAATCACAATCACTGTACAATATAGCATACATTATGTTGCTACATTGAACACTTGCTATATTGTAGAGCACAAATGTTGTTATTTTGTAATAACATAAGTAATTATGCTGAACATGTTAACTATTATGTTATGTAGTATAATCACTGTACAATATAGCATACATTATGTTGCTACATTGAACACTTGCTATATTGTAGAGCACAAATGTTGTTATTTTGTAATAACATAAGTAATTATGCTGAACATGTTAACTATTATGTTATGTAGTATAATCACTGTACAATATAGCATACATTATGTTGCTACATTGAACACTTGCTATATTGTAGAGCACAAATGTTGTTATTTTGTAATAACATAAGTAATTATGCTGAACATGTTAACTATTATGTTATGTAGTATAATCACTGTACAATATAGCATATACATTATGTTGCTACATTGAACACTTGCTATATTGTAGAGCACAAATATTGTTATTTTGTAATAACATAAGTAATTATGCTGAACATGTTAACTATTATGTTATGTAGTATAATCACTGTACAATATAGCATACATTATGTTGCTACATTGAACACTTGCTATATTGTAGAGCACAAATGTTGTTATTTTGTAATAACATAAGTAATTATGCTGAACATGTTAACTATTATGTTATGTAGTATAATCACTGTACAATATAGCATACATTATGTTGCTACATTGAACACTTGCTATATTGTAGAGCACAAATGTTGTTTTGTAATAACATAAGTAATTATGCTGAACATGTTAACTATTATGTTATGTAGTATAATCACTGTACAATATAGCATATACATTATGTTGCTACATTGAACACTTGCTATATTGTAGAGCACAAATGTTGTTTTGTAATAACATAAGTAATTATGCTGAACATGTTAACTATTATGTTATGTAGTATAATCACTGTACAATATAGCATACATTATGTTGCTACATTGAACACTTGCTATATTGTAGAGCACAAATGTTGTTATTTTGTAATAACATAAGTAATTATGCTGAACATGTTAACTATTATGTTATGTAGTATAATCACTGTACAATATAGCATACATTATGTTGCTACATTGAACTATTAATATTAATTATTGATTTGTACCCTTGTACTATTAAAGAAGATATTTTCAAGTTTTTGATATTGTGAAATCACATGGAAAAGTGCGTGCATGATTATTAAATATTTTATATCCCTGATCATGAGTCAAATTTAAATTTTCTTATCTTCATTGATAAACTTTGAATGAATGAGTCAAGGTTGGTCTGTCTTTTACCATCGTACTATGCTTTAGAATAGTCGACTCTATAATATGGTCTACAAATAGAATCCATCTTTATATTTGATTTAGGTTTACTGTATACAGTAGTATACAAATATTTTTTATTAAAAACTTTTTTTTCCCAAGAACTAGTATAGTTATATACCTATTTATTATATAATGCATAAAGATTAAAGTATATTCTGCACGAAAAACATAAATTTAATAAATTATTCAGTTACATAGATGTAACTCTTCAGTACAAACCAATAACTTGGTTGACAAAAGTTTAAACAGTAACTTGTTAGTATAAACGTTATTTCTTCAGCGGTAAATAGTTAGCTCTGCACATCTTAAGGGAGTAGAGGGTACTGACGTCGGCCAGTAAACTCAAACTTTTCTCGTCAAAAAGTCTGAAATTTTGCACAATGATACTTCAGCTTCAGATAATTTCAAATATATAAAAATTTTGGGGGGTCATATAAAAAAATGTTATGTGATTTTTTGGCATTTTAAGCTCATAAGGCCCAATGTTAATTAAAAAAAAAAAATCGGGACGGTCAAACATCATGAAATTTTTATCACGGCTAAGTGTGACCCTTAGCTACACAATAACACCAAATTTAGACCCAAAACACGTTCTAGTTTTTGAGATATAAGGTCGGTACCCTACTCCCTTAAAAAAAACTTTGCATATATCTAACAAATTTATTATAAAAAAAAATGTAAATAGGAACTTTTTAGTCAGGGTTAGTAATTTTTAGTTACATTTTTCCGTGGTGTACTATATAAAATTAACATCTTCTTACCGACTTTTATATACGTACTTCAATTTATAACATTTCTATCAAGTATAGTTTTTTTAAAACACTGTTTACTATAGCGTGGTTTCATTCATGTTAAAGTCGGCGCCATAAGTGAGTACTAAATAACATTGGCCAGTATAGAAAAATGTCACCTTTTGCCAGTTTAAAAATACTTTGCAATTTATTTGAGAGCATTGATGTTGTTAACAGGTTGAATTAGTACCTCAAGTATGTAATAAAAATAATAATGACCAAAAAATAGCTAATTTTCCAAATAAAATAGCCAAAAACTACGTTTGTCCTATGCTGAGCAATGTTATTCATTGCTCAAGAAAAGCATCAAAAAGCATTCAGAATGACGTCATGCGTACACACACTATACCGGTGGCAATAACAAAATCTGAATCATTTGTTAAATATTTTTTTCAGAGTAAATCCCGTAGTTTTTTCTAAAATCACCAAAAAAAAAACATTTGTTTCTCCCTATATAACCGTAAAAAAAAAAAAAGTACTATATTATTATTTTTTTTTTTTTGTTGCTCTTATTTCTGCATTATTTTTCAATATAATAGAAGGCTGTGTGCGTACGTGTGCGTGCACAGATAATTGTAGTGTCAGTTTGATAAGGCTTATCAGTAAGCAGGCTATGTGTAAACAAGGGATATATTATATAGGGCATACGATAAGAAATATATAGGAGTAAAAATATCCAGGATAATATAATGCCTATTTCTCCCACATATATATAAGTGTTTCAATGTTATAAACAAAACAAGTGTAATTAAGTAGGAGGGGGGTTAAGTTTTGAGCCTATACACGGCTTGCACTCATATTTCAGAGCTGCCATTTTGTTGGTCAGGAATACATAGGCCAGCATAGGAAACAGGCCATTTTTATTTTTTAATAGCAAAAAAAGCTTCAAAGCTCAATCAAAGCCTTATTTCTAGCTTCTAATAAGCTCGAAGAATTTGAGAAAAAATACGTTCAGTTGAAATAAACTCTTTTTATGTTAAAAATTAGGAGAAATGGTGTTTCCCCTATGCTGGACAATGTATTAGGCACCACAAACATGGCGACAAAGCGCAAGGATGTGCAAGGGGTCTTGGTTGTATTCATAAAAAAAATCAGCGAAGTCAGCTTCATATGTGAGCACTATATTACATAATCTGCCGCGGTATAGGAAAGTAAAAAAGTTTGCTAATTTAAAAATAATTATAGCAATATTTTTTAGGGTAGCACTGATGCTGTTAGTATCTCAAGTACAGTATAAAATGAGCAAAATAATTAACTGATTTTCCCCAAAAAAATACCTAAAAAAATATAAATTATATATATATATATATATATATATATATATATATATATATATATATATATATGTTTTAAACTTCAAATGATATAGTTTTCCTTCACTACACATAGTGTAGATCAGAACTCCACGAGATGGCGATATTTGTATCAAAGTATAATATATAAATATTTGAAAATATTTATCTAGCACTATAACACCATCTGAGACGAATCATATAAATGCAAATAAAGTCAAACAGTTAAAAGGGACGACGGCGGCCGGAATCGAACCGACAACCTTTGGATTTGCGCTCCACTGCTCTGACCATTGAGCTACAGCGGCGTCCAATTCTACCTTGATTCTTTACTTGCATTTACACAATTCTTATGACGACAACGGTCGCCTTATTGGCTGCCTGAGGGCACCTGTTTTTACAAACCAGCCTCTCTTTAAACAGCTGACTCCCCGATATATATATATATATATCCCTAAAACTACGTTTGTCCTATGCTGAGCAATGTTATTTATTGCTTCAGTATGGCGTCGAAGCGCATTAAATATGACGTCATGCGCATACACCCTATATATAAAGTAATTTCTAGGTTATGTATACATGCAGTAATGCACTTGAAAAGACATTCACTTTGAAAAAGTCATTAACCCCCACAATAAACGTAGCAATATAAACAATGCAGTTTCATTGTTGTAAAAGTGGGTGTTTAGTGAAAGCTTAGGCACCTCGCGATTATCATCATTTTAAACATAAAAATGAAAGTACTTCCTATAACACATTTCTAATTACGTCGGCCATATTTATGGTACAAAATACATTGTAAGCATAGGAGAAATAATTTGTCCCATTTGTTATCAGAGTTCTTTAATGATTTCCATCAAACAGTAAAATTGTCATAATTTTAAACCTGAAAATCATGATAAATTTAGCGATGTTTTTGGCATATTCTTCAGTAACTATATAGGGTGTATGCATTCATGTTAAAGTCGACGCCATGTTGGATAACTCAATAACATGGGTGACATAGGCAAATAAATCATTTTGCCAGTTTAAAAACACTATACAATATTTTTAAGTGCATTGATGTTGTAAATATGTTGAATTAGTATCTCAAGTATGTGAGAAAAATAACAATAACAAAAAATTAACTGATTTCCTAGAAAATTGGCTTAAATGAAGTTTGTTCTATGCTGAGCAATGTTATGCACTACTCCAGTATGGCCTACAGGTGCATTAAATATGACGTCATCCGCATACACCCTATATACAACGCGAACAGTAAACAAAATATGTATAAAAAAATGATTCGTTTTTTTTGTTTTTTCATTGTAGAATTAAATTATGACAGTTTTTGAATGCATCTCTATGTTGTACGTTATTTTTTACATTTTCAAGTGTACATTCATAAGAAATAAAACACAGCATAGTAAAAGAAAAATCGAAAGTAATGACGACTTCAAAAAAAAAAAAAAAAAAAAAGTATGACGGTGATTATTTTTTTAATCTTCAGCGAATTAATTTTTAAATTATGTTTTAACGGTAAACAACCATACTATCATAATACTGCACCTTAATATTATGTTCAGGGACATTTTGTCTACCCCTGAGTGTACAATTCAAGTGAAATTAAGGACTAGAAAAACAGATTAGAGATGGGGGATTTCCAGATTGCACAAATATATACTTCACATTTCAGCGAATTAAATTTGCAAATCACGTTTTTACATTGAACAACTATTCTATGACAATATTTAATTTCAAAATCAAGTTCAGGGACATTTTGTCCACCCCTGAGTGTACAATTTCATTGAAATAAACTGTCAAAAACAGCTAGAAAGTCAAATTGGAGATTGGACTTTGAGCTAGCACGAATACTTCAAATTTCAACGAATTTTTAATTCGCAAATCATGTTTTTAGATTGAACAACTATTTTATAATAATATTCCATTTAAAAATCAAGTTAAGGGACATTTTGTCCACTCCTGAGTGTACAATTTCATTGAAATAAACTGTCAAGAACATATAGAAAGTCAAATTGGAGATTGGACTTTGAGATGGCACAAATTAATACTTCAAATTTCAGCGAATTAAATTTTCAAATCCCGTTTTCACAATAAACAACTATTTTATGATAATATTCCATTTAAAAAACAAGTTCGTGGATATTATTTCCACCCCTAAGATTACGATTTCAGTGCAATAAACAGTTAGAAAGCGAGATAGAAGATGAGTCTAGATAAAGAGGGGTACTTACAGACACTCCGTATTTCAAAGCTAATCCTTGTAAAGTTTCGCCTTCTTCGACTTCATGTCGACAAAAACTTGGAGAATTTGTTGGTAATTTGACATGGTTGCAAGTACTGCCATATTTCTTCAAAGATCGAGCTAAATTACCAAAACTTTGTCGTTCACCTATCTCTCCGTCAGCCATCTTTGATACAGCTGTTTTTATCTCACTTTTTGGCGCGAGCTTTTTAAATTTATATCTCAAGGTCAAGTTTAAAATTATTTAATGGTGTTTTTTAATGACTTTTTTTTCTCTCTCTTTTTTAACTGTTTTCTTTTTTCTACTGTTTTTGTGAGTATATAAATATGTAAATTATGAATTACATGACAATTATTTTTTATCGTTTTGCTTAAAAGATAAATATTAAATATTAAAATATTTTAAAATATTAAAAAAACAAAAAAAAAAAAACAAACATTCTCTTGAAAGTAATATTAATTTAAATATATGTATAAATTTTTAAATAAAATTTATAATAATAAATATTTTAAAATAAATTTTATTGCTACATCAGAAAACATGTTGAATGCAAAGACATGAACGCAAAAGATATCGTCTCTGCAGATTTAGCATATATAGATTATAGACCTATATAGGGTGTATGCGGATGACGTCATATTAATTACGCTTGGAGGCCATACTGGAGTAGTGAATAACATTGCTCAGCATAGGACAAACTTCATTTATGGCAATTTTCTTTGGAAAATATGTTCATTTTTCGTAATGTTATTTTTCTCATAATTCAACATAATATGTATCAATGCTCTCAAAAATATTGCATACCCTGCTAAAAATTCTTGGCCAAGACCTTGCAAGGTCTTGCAAGATGCTTCAAGATTGCAAGATCTTGAACAAATGTTCAAGATCTTGACCTGTTTCTTGCAAGATTTTTTAAAAATCTTCAAAAGAATTTTCATGTTTCAAGAAATGTAATTCTTGAGGACCTTGAGGTAGAAAATCTCAAGACTGCAAGAAAAATCTTGCAAGATTTGAACAAAATCTTGCAAGAAAATTGTTCTTGATGATATTACCGATCTTGATGAAACTACTTCAAGACTGCAAGAAAAATCTTGCAAGATTGGAACAAAATCTTGCAAGATTTTTTTTTTTTTTTTTTTGAGAACATTATCAATCTTGATGAATGTATATACTTCAAGACTGCAAGATTAATCTTTCAAGATGTGATACAATCTTGCAAGATATTTTTTGGACTTTTAATAAATCTTGAAGTAAATAGTGTTTAAGACGAAAAGAATTTTTCTTGCAAGATTTAGTCACAATCTTGCAAGACAAAAATTCAGATAAAAAAAAAAAAAAAAAAAAAAAAAAAAAAACTTAAACTCATATTGTATATAAATATCAATAATATAATAAAACTGATTCAATTTTCGTATTCCTCACTCCTTTTTACCCCTAAATACCAAATTTCATATTTTTAGGGGTTGAGGGTACTTGGCAGTACAAGTCCGAAGTAGTTACAATGTTATATAGTTCAAAACGCGAAGTATTAGTATGTCTGTTACAGAACTGCAGTGCTAGGACCGGCTTCCATGCGATCACCGAAGTTAAGCAACGTTGAGCGTAGACATTAGTTGGATGGGTGTAAAAAAATAAAAGTTAAAGCGTTTAAAATAATTCCACCGCCAAAATATTTTTTTTAATTCTCTCTTTACATTTCATCACCAAAATGTTCAGCAGATAATGCGCTGCTTATTTATCTACTACAAATAAGGATTTTTTAAAAAAAAATGTTCAAGATCTTGAACAAGATTTTTTGGTCAAGACCTTGCAAGATCTTGGACAAGACCTTGCAAGATCTTGACTCAAGACCTTGCAAGGTCTTGACGAAAAATCTTGTCCAAGATCTTGCAAGATCTTGCAAGGTCTTGGCCAAGAATTTTCAGCAGGGTAGTGTTTTTAATCTGGCAAAACGAGTTATTTTACTATACCACCCATGTTATTGAGTTATCCAACATGGCGTCGACTTTTAACATGAATGCATTCACCCTCTCTCTCTACTCTCTCTCTCTCTCTCTCTCTCTCTCTCTCTCTCTCTCTCTCTCTCTCTCTCTCTCTCCTCTCTCTCTCTCTCTCTCTCTCTTCCAGTTTTTTTCCCGCCGTTTTTTTTTTCTTTTTTTTTTCTTTTATACTTTATTGTATGTCTATAGGGTGTATGCGCATGATATCATATTTATTGCGCTTGGAGGCCATACTGGAGTAGTGCATAACATTGCTCAGCATAGGACAAACTTTATTTAAGCCAATTTTCTTTGGGAAATCGGTTAATTTTTTTGTATTGTTATTTTTCTCACATACTTGAGATACTAATTCAACATATTTACCACATCAAAATGTGCTCAAAATTATTGCATAGTGTTTTTAAACTTGCAAAACGATTTTTTTTCCTATGTTACCCATGTTATTGAGTTATCCAACATGGCGTCAACTTTAACATGAATGCATACACCCTATATATCTTGCAAGTTTTAACTATATATAAAATAATATAACGTACACGTTAAAAAAATATTTAATTTTTTTATTAAAATTTTCAACCTTGTCGGCTTACACAGAACTTATAGTCAAAAATATAATTAATTATTAAACGCACTTTTTTTTTTCTTTTTATATTAAGGCGGTGGGGGACCGACTTGGACCGGAAATCGCTAAAAGATAAACTATATTTTCCCGATAATTTTTAGTACATGATTTAATTGCAATAAAACAAACACTATAATTTTCAAATAAAATCAAGTAAATTTAAAATAAATTATTTTTATACCAAAAAAAATTTTAATTATATTTTTAATTGTAAAAAAGTTTCTAATTTGACTAAAATTTCCCGCTCAAATTTAAATTTCCACATTTACATGTTATCTTTAAAGTGTAATAACTTAAATATTTGATCGTGTTTTCACATGTTTGACATAATTAAATTTTTAAGTAATATTGCTTCTTTACTTTGTATTATTTTTTATCAATCACAACCGTCCTATAGTTTGCGAGATATCATTCGGTCACCTACCCCCTTAACTTGAATTTGATGATTTTTTTTTATCACATGCATATATAATAATAAAAAGTAAAATATTCGTTATTAATGATAAGTTTTCGTATTATGGGCAGTTTTTAATGACGCGCCATGCGCACTAAAGACACGCAATATCAAAGTTATTTAAATTAATTACGTGAAATTACGTGAATTATTCTATTTACTTCTCGTATGTGCTTAGCCCATTATAGATTTATTCCCTTAATTTTTGTTTGAGAAGTTCAAATAGAGAAATGTAAAAGTTTTATTTTTTATATATAAAAACGGCCAAAAAAAAAAAAATAAATAAATAAATTAACAGGAAAATAAAAACATATTTATATAATATACCTAATAAAATTTAATATATTTTTATACACTTTTATTATTCTAGCAATAAGTTAATTAATAGAATTTTTTTTAAATAAGGGTGCACGGCAAACATTAAAGAGTTATAGTTATTTTTTTGACTTTTTTATATAATTTAAATAGATACATAATTATACTGTATTATACATACAAAGTTTTTTACTATATATCTAATCGAGCTACAACTATTATTTACCACTAAAGAAATTACGTTTATACTTAACAAGTTACATACTATTTAAACTTTTTTCAACCAAAAAGTTATTGTTTTGTATATCTGATATATAATTTCACAAATTTATGTTTTCCGTGTGTGTGCGCATATGACGTCATTCCGGTCATTCTGAATGCTTTTCGATCTTTTATGAGTTATGAATAACATTACTCGCAGCATAGGACAAACGTAGTTTTTAGCTTTTTTCTTTGGAAAATTAACTATTTTTTGTAATTTAATATTATTTTTATTTTTCTCACATACTTGAAAAAGTAAAAAAATATAATTGTAATAAAAAATATATATTTGTGATAAAAAGAGACCGGATTTTCAGGTGCTCACCTTTTTGTTGTTGTTATGAATAATATGTTCCTTTTTTATAAGAATGTCCACGAACTAGCAAATTTCGAGCCGTTTGAGACCAACTGTTTTTTTATTTTTCAACTTTTTTTTAGGTTTTCACTTTTTTTCAACTTTTTTCACCCTTTTTTAGGTTTTATCACCTTTTTTTACCTTTTCATCAACTTTTTTCACCTTTTCATCAACTTTTTTCACCTAAAAAAATTAGATTTTTTTTTTTTAAGAATTAACAAAACGTTTTAAAAAAAAAAAGGTTGTTAACTCAATTTTTAAAAACAGAGATTCATTGTATATGCCATCAAATTTAACCAATTTAACTGACGACAATCTGGAGATGATTGTCGTTAACTGCAAGTATGCAACATAAATAAACTGGGTGAAGAAATTGACATGAAAACACTGATTAATTGTAGAGGGTGAAGATGAGGAGGAAGAAGAAGAAGATGAGGCAGAAGACGAAGGTGGCGCAGAAGAAGAGCCAATGACCGAATGAAATGATGTGCAAATTTGCCTCTATTTGTCTATTTGTTTCCTTTAAATATAGTATTATACAATGAATCTTTTTTTTTTTTTTTTTTTTTTTGTAGGTTGTACTTGTAACCACAAAATACCTATAGACAGTATAGCATACACTAAAAAATAAATAAATAAAAAAAATTGTTTATTCTTTATTTTATTTTTTTTTTTTTTTTACTTTTTTAAAAATTTTATCACCTTTTTTCTAAATTCATCACCTTTTTTCAGGTTTTATCACCTTTTTTTAGGTTTTATCACCTTTTTTGTGCACAAAAAATCACCTATTTTAGACCCTTTTTTACCAAAATTTTCACCTAAAAATCCGGTTTCTAGTGATAAATATCTCCTTTTTATCCTTTTTTGTTCAGTTCTTGTTACTATATTTCTCGAGCAAGCATCAAAATGCTCTGAAAAATATTTTTAGGTATTTTTAAACCGTCAAAATGTGTCATTTTCCCATACTCTGGCGTCTGGCGTCATTTGCATTGACTTAAAACAGAAACCACCCTATAATACATTTATTTTATATCAATTATGCAAATAAATACTGATTATTTACAAAACTCATATCTGCGGTAACAATTTTCAAACACAAAAAATTGACCCGTAAAATTTTAATTTTTACTAAATTTTCGCCATCTGTTAATAAAAGTTGTAAATAAAATTTCAATTTTTATCTATACCTAGTAGTAATATTTGTAACTACATCTTAATCAAACAAAAATATCATTTATTTTATTTTATCTTTTTTATTATTATACATTTACGTAATATATTTGGCTAGTTAAATGAAGGGAAAAAAATATATATTTTTAAAATTTAAAAAATAATTATGCGTCTAAATACCATAATAAAAATACTAACAAAAATGATATTTTTTCAGGTTCTGCAACCCGCATTTCTTTCATGCTGAAAAAGTTGCCTATATTTCAGGCTCTTAAATATATGTATACTTAAAGCACGCACGTCATATATACATATATATATATATATGTTTGAAAATTTGAATATCAGCATTTCTAATTATTTTATTTGATGATAGGTATGCAACTTTTTTGTGTATTTTAAGAAATTTTGGAATAATTCTAGTCTTTTTGCATTTGAATTCTAGTCTAGTCTTATATATATATATATATATATATATATATATATATATATATATATATATATATATATATATATATATATATATATATATATATATATATATATATATATAAATGACAATTTGTATTTAAATTGTGTCATCATTCATATATTATGACTTATTTATCATACGTACAGTAATACGGCTTGTTCAATATATAGAAAGCTTTCAGGAAAAGTTATTAGCATTAATGGCAGTATAATAATTAAAGGAAACGTATTTTGTTTGTAAGTGTTTTTTTTTTATCTATTAATTTTGATTTATATAATTTTTGTTTTTAAGGATATGAACTCTAGTATCAATCAATAAGAAAGCTTCCTAACCCTAGGAAAGTGGTCCTTTTTTAGCGATTTTTATAGCGCAGCGATTAAGTTAGGACCATATGTTAACGTTATTGACGCTATCGCACAGGGCTGGGATAAGAATTGTGATAAGAGATAGCCGCTGTTTTGAGCTTAAGTTATTATATTTAAGCAGAAATAATAATAATTACAAGTGATTATTGTTAAAAAATAGTCAGAATACCATGTAAGTGGGTATGTACCTTTTTAGGCCTCCTAATAGAAACCAATTACTATTAATATTAATAAAAAAAGGCTACCTACATACATGCTAAATTATACAATAGGACAATGAATGACTTTCTCCATACAATTAAAAAATATTTTTGTAGAATTTTTCTTTTTAATTTTATTTAGCAAATTCTTTGTCTAACATAAAAAAATAAATCTTTAATTCAATAAGTGAACAAACAAAATTGTATGAAATATATTTTGATAGCTTTAATTAGCAAAAATTGAACACATAATTCCTTCAAAATACAAAACATATATAAAATAACAATTTAAAATTGTACAAATAATGAGTATTATATATATATATATATACATAATATTATTCTGATGAATATATTATATTATACTCATTTAATAATTTAAAATCATGATTCCACTCAAAAAAATGAGAGTAATTGTTGAAAAACCATAAAAACATTCAGCATTAGAACACACGGTCTAAAAATGTTCTACATTAATTATAAACAAATTAGGCACAATATCAAGAAGATTAACATAAATATTTGTTTAACTTTTTTTTTAAGATAAATTAGCTGTCAATTATATTATTATTGTCTTTCACACAAAACATAGAATAAAAGATATTAACAAATGAATTTTTATAGTATTTTCAAACAAATCGTGCTATTAAAACATTTATCACACAGCAATTTAGTTTAAAGCCATAGACCACATAAAACAACATGTGCTTTTGAATGAATAAACATGAAATGGGAACTTCAAAACTGATGATAATTATTATCAGAATGTAAATGTAAGCGTCAAAATGCTGTAAAGTATGCAATTTGCATGACTATTCATTTTTCTGACGTCAGAAACATGCAAAAATTAGTAAAAAAAAAAATAAAAAAATAAATTGTGTGGGTTGCATAAGTTGGTTGCATAATATGGAGCTATACAGTTGGGTTTTTGAGACTATTTAAAGTTATTTAAAGTAAGTCCCATCAAGTGTTTTAAGATATAAATGATATCTGTTTTGATGTTGTTTTCTTCGGGTCTATTCTTTCAAGCAGTTTAGTAGAGGTGACCGACTGGTTCCTCGCAAACTATATAGACAATCAGTTATTTTAATATTTACACAAAGTAAAGAAGAAATGTTACTTAAAAGTTTAGCTACGTCAAACATGTGAAAACATCAATAAAAAATTAAGTTGATAAACTATAAAGATTATACATGCAAACGTGGAAAATTCAAATTTTATTCGAATCACTTTTTAAATAAAAAATACAATTTAATACTTATTCTACGACATTTTTGTTTTTAATTTACTCTATTTCATTTAACAATTAAATTTTTTGTTTTGTTTGCAGTAAATGAAAGTATGTAAATATATCGTCACCTCAGAATAAGAATGTCGTATCTGCAAAAAAAATTTGATGCAATTCTGAGCCTTATTTGTTATCAACATAAGGCTCAGAATTGCATCAACTTTTTTTGCAGATATGACATTCTTATTCTGAAGTGACGATATTATAGTTCGTCTTTTAACAATTTCAAAGTCGGTCACCATCGTTGTTAAATTCAAAAGCAAAGCGTCAAGTTAGTGTTCCATATTATTACTTATATATACATAAACATTAGGTTTATATTCAGGGGCGTATCCAGGGGGGGTGTTTTGGGGTCTGGAACCCCCCCGTCAGGTCTGAAAAAGCACAGGAAAAGGGGGTGGTTTCCCCCCTTTTCCTATGCTCAATATAGGCTGGACCCCTCCCGTCGCAAAATCCTGTATACGCCCCTGTTTATATTAAATAGGTCTATATTATGTCTATATATAGATTTTAAATATTTTTAAATTTATAGGTGCTTACATGATTATACCTTGTATTAATATAATTTTATAGTTGTGATATTATTTTTATTATATATTTATTTTTTCTACTGCAGCTGTAGTATTTTTTTTAATTATATAGCGATGTGATACAGTGTATAATTTACAACAGGTACAGTGTGCTTTTCCATTATTTGAAAACTTCTTACCTATCGATAAGACAATGTCTTGACTGGGACTGGGATTACTGTATAGCACGATAACACAATATGGCAAGCAAAAAAAAATATAATAATAATTCAGTAGGAATAAAACATTTCTTAGAACAAAGATTTATATTTTGTAAAAAACCTTTGATATATATTATATATATATATATATATATATATATATATATATATATATATATATATATATATATATATATATATATATATATATATATACAAACAGTAGTAAATAAAATTATTTTATTTATTATTCATTAACAAGAATTCGTAAAAATCAAATTACCAAAAAAATATATGTAAAGCTATATAGCATTTTTTATTTTTCCCAGATAAAGAAAAATTATTGTAATTTCATGAAATAATTCTTATATATATATTTATATATATTACATATATATATGTATATATAGTTTTAACTTCACAAATAAGAAATAAAATTAAACTGTTCAATGTCCCAACTTCTTTTCCAATAAATTCAGCACTGAATCCAGTTTCATATTTATATCAATTTCTAACTGCTCTTGCCTTTGTCTTAATATTTCCTGTCGTAAAGTTACGTCTGCTAATTGTCTCTCTTCCATTTGTTTATTTTTACTACTGATTCTCTCATCCTCATTTTGCGCATCAAAATTTTTTATAAACTGACACCTCTCTTTGTTTACATTTAGTAATTCTTCAAGAATCTTTTCAAATTCAAAACATAACGGAAACATTTTCTTGAAATGCTTGCTACTTAAACAGTTAATATTAAATCCACATATTTTGCCAGAATTACAATCAAAACAAGTTCTGTTACATGAGTTTCTAACATCTGGGTTCATTGAGTTTTGTTTTGTTAAAGTAAATTGTATTTTATTTTCTTTAAGAAGACCAGACAGTAAAACACTATGCTGTATCAAATATGACCCCAGGTTCTTAAACCTTACATTGATAATATTAAATATCGTATTCTCAAACTTGGCATATAATTTGACTTGAGATTCCATACAAATAATATCAGCTTCAGTTTTAATAATTTGTATATCACTGACTGCTAAACCATTCAGTAAGTTCATAAGTACAATCACCATTGAGAAAAAGAAGAACAGGAATATTAAATGACTTGTTATGACAAATGAGTCAAATTTCAGATTATTTGCATCAAATTCTCCTTGCAACATTACTGTGGTTTTAAATATTGAGGTACCGATTGTTTTAAACATGTTTTCAGAACATTCTTCTTTGCTCTCGCACGGTTGAAATAAAATATAAAATGAAATTCCAAACGCTACAACCAGTAAAGAATACCAGAGCAAAAAATACAGAAAATCTTTGCCAACTCTGAACAGCATTGTATAATATATAGTCAGTACTGGGTGACTGCCTATTAAAATAACCAGTTCTGAGAATGCCAACAAAATACCCACAGCAGAACACGTGTGAATAGCATGGTAGTCATAGGGAACTACAAATAATAAGAAAGTACTTATAAATATCAAAGCCACCTCTACCAAGTTGACAATGTAAGAAATGTAATGCCAGAATGAGACTGCGACGTAAATTTGAAATAATTCTCTTAATACGAGGAACAATAGAGTGATGCCTGCTAACAATTGAGGAACCATTGCTCTGTTGTCAAGTTTTTGTTCAATCAAATCACTGCTTGTGTTATTAAGTCCATGCAATATATTTACATCATTGACTAGGTAATAGATATAGACACTGAATGATGTAGTGAATGCTGCAAGCATCATGAAGTTAATATAAAATAACCAGAAAAATCTGTGCCATTTTAAATGTAAAAAGCTACGTATAACAGGATGGTTAAGTAATGGTTTGTAAACTTTTGTTTTTGCTAAAAGTAACAGATTTTTCATATCTGGACCGTTTGAATTTGACAAAGGAACTTCAATCAGGCACGCTTTATCTTTATCACTTTCATTGCTAGATATTATGTTATTGTTTGGTATTTTCTCAGTAGGTGTAACTAAGAACTGAAAGTCCAAAATCATATTGTAAATACCGTTCTTATCATAAGCAGAACCTTCTATTATGATTTGATCATCTAGGTAACCGTGCAAGCTATCTAACTCAGCTCCAGCAAAAGCAGGCAGTTCCTCGTCACTTAATATAAATATATTTGCATTGTTTCTCAGTAAATATACAATATTGTTTTCTTGGTGATTTTCAACTGCATAATGTAATGCAGTCTTATTTCTATAATCTACACTGTTGATGCTTAGTGTTTTGTTTAATTTAAAATCACAGAGAAGCTTAACACACTGACATTCAGATGTTGCATTAATAACTGCTAAATGTAACACTGTTTGTTGTTTTTGAATAGAATTCACCAGTGAAAGGTCTATAGTTTTGTACTGCAGTAAAAGTTCTAGTATTTGTTCATTGCAATCATTTACAGCTAACATAACAGGAGTACTTATATCACTACAACGTTCATTAATATCAGCTCCTGAATCTAGTAACATTTTAGTAGCGTTAAATAACCCATATTTAACAGTTGCTTGCAATAACGTTACCTTTCCATTATTAGCATTAACGTTAATTTTAAGTTTTTGAAACTCATATAAGAATTTATCCTCTTTTTTCTCTGATATTAACTGAAATATATATTTAATATTGTTAACTGGTTTTTCTTGGCTGATAGGGTTTACAAAATGCGTGTTAACATTGTCACTGCAGATTTCACTTGTTTTTACCTTATTTTTTAAGTAATTAGCAATATCATCTAGTTTATTGAGACGTGCTAAATGTATAGGAGAATAGTCACCATTGTCCAGAGTATTGATATCTATACCAAGTTGATCTACTAGTATTTTAATGCACGTCATAAGGTTCGCTCTGTGATTTTCTTGATCAGGTTTACTATTACATTGACGTATGAGACAATGAAGCGCTGACTCTCCAGCTGAGGTTAGAACGTTGCAGTTTTCATGTTTTGTGGGCACTAGTGTGGTAAGCAGGTCATGGTAGCCGTACTCTGCCGCTATGTGGAATGCAGTTTTGCCGTGATGTCGGGAACTTAGGTTAGCAGTGATCTCATACTTCGTGTCTGATTGGTTAAGTAGAAGTAGTATGATGTCTTTGCGTTTATTAGGAGGTGCCTGTTGAAACATGTTTATTAAAAATTAAATTTGTTTTCTTAAATCCTTTGTCAACTTACTTTTTTATCATTTAGAATACTAGATTGATAATTACCATACCTTATTATCCATGAACTAGACACCAACACGTTGATTTTGTATTTATTTTTATTTTAGTGGTTATTTCACGCATCTGACGTCACAATATACCGATGGGGTCGTGATAGGGGTAAAGAATTTGAGGGAGGGTCTTAATTTTATCACGTGATCAGAGCGGTGATTGTGATTGGCGGCGGTACATTGTGACGTCAGATATGTGATATATAATAGTCAAAAAGAATCTAATCAAATCAATGTATTGGTGACTAATAAGGTATGGTAATTATTATGGTAATTATTTAAATGATAAAAAAAGTAAGTTGACAAGGGCTTTAATAGCTATATACTTTGTATATTTTAATATATAAGAGCTAGTAAACGATAATTACTTTGTCTAAAGCGTCAGCCAACATCTGGTCCATATGCAGTTGATCTGCAGAGGTGATCAGATGACGTAACTGGTCCACATCTCCCAGTCGTACAGCGAGATTGCGAAGTATAGCAAGACGTTTAGTGGCTTGGCGCTAAAAAAAAAAATAACATGTTTTTACCATTTAACTGTAAAGTATATCAAAATTTAGGTAGATTACTGTGAAATATAAAAACTATTTTTAGGTACCATTTTATTTTTTAAAACTTTTTCACTTCCTGCATTCATAGGTTCAAAAATCACTGTATCTGTATTATCAATATTACCCATTACACTTTCCTTAATTTTATTTTTTCTATTTCGTAATAAACAAATTTTATTAGCTTTACGATGTTTAATTAAAGCATTTTCAGAAACAACGTTTGAATTTCGACAGATTAATTTGTGTAATATAAAAACCCACTATTTTTATTAGGCCAAACTATGTGATTTATTGTTGATTGTATTTAATTTTAACAACTATAGTCCTCACCTGTATACCAAACTCCTTGACGATGTTCTCCAGCTCGTCATCCTCCACCACGTTCTCCGCTGACGTCACTAACTGCTGCAGACACTCGGCTTCACTGATGTTTACAGCAACCTGACTGACCAGCGTCATCGTCTGAAATATTTAACATCAATTAATATAACTTTAATTAAACTAAGGAAGGACGTTATGTATGAATGAATGAATGAATGAATGAATGAATGAATGAATGAATGAATGAATGAATGAATGAATGAATGAATGAATGAATGAATGAATGAATGAATGAATGAATGAATGAATGAATGAATGAATGAATGAATGAATGAATGAATGAATGAATGAATGAATGAATGAATGAATGAATGAATGAATGAATGAATGAATGAATGAATGAATGAATGAATGAATGAATGAATGAATGAATGAATGAATGAATGAATGAATGATAACAATTATATTATTAAAATAAAAAACTACATGATATCCTGCCACATATGCAACCAGTTGGTCAGAAATGCTTAACAATTAGCCTATCTTTCAGGATACATTGGATTTTACAATTTTTTGTATTGTGTTTTTTGAAATAAAACCCTTTCTGAATCTGATGTTTAATTTTGGCATATTTAGCGATGTTAGCAATTTAACATAATTTTTGTAATCAAGTTATAAAAAAGTTTAATACCAAATAATTAAACTATCAGAAATTTGCCATTGCAATTTAAGTTCAGTGATTTTGTTTCTTCTTATTTTCATTGTAACTATAGACCGGTTGCACTCATATTTAAGAGCCGCCATTTTGTTGGTCAGGAATACATAGGCCAGCATAGGAAAAACGTCATTTTTATTTATTAATAGCAAAAGAAGCTTTTAAGCTCAATCAAAGCCTTATTTGTAGCTTCTAATAAGCTTGAAGAATATGAGAAAAATTTGTTCAGTTAAAATAAACTCTTTCTATGTGAAAATTTACGAGAAATTATGTTTCCCCTATGTTGGACAATGCATTAGGCTCCACAAACATGGTGACAAAGTGCAAGGATGTGCTGGAGGAGTATTTATTACAATATTTTTGTACATCTCAAAGTTTTTACTGATTTTAGTTTTCTGAAAACATTTTAATTAACTAATGTTTTTCAAATTTACTACTTATTAGATTTTCAATCAAATGTAAAACACGACCGGAACCAGATTTTTGTTAAAAATATATTTTTTATCAGAAGTAATGTAAATAAAAATTGCAGCAGAAAAGAAGAATTTGCTTTAAGAAAAAGCAGTTATATAGGATCAGTTAACTGCATAAATAAAATGAATGAACGAATGAATAGTTTTATTATTATTATTATTTATTATTATTTTTTTTTTAAGAAAATTACTCCATAGATTTCGGAGAAATTTAAATGAGAAATACTAGACATACATGAAAAAAAAAATGACTACTAATGTCAGGTACATGAATCCTGTATTTTGCAATAGGTACACTTGAATTTGGACCAGGTAGTTATAAACTAAAATACTACTTAATCTAAGTGAGTCACAACTTTATTGTAGCATATTGCACCTGCATTAGGTATTATTGTAGTATAATAATACCTGTGTTCTACCTTATATGTCTACCTATTACTTTTTAGTATTAATTTTTTTACGTGTATTTTACGTGTTTAAGCAAATTTGTAAGCATTTTTTAAGCCGATAATCTCCGCAATACACGTGCTACATGCAAAAAAAAATAATAAAATAAAATAAAATGTAATAGGTAGATATATAAGCTAGAACACAGGTATTATTATACTACAATAATACCTAATGCAGGTGCAATACGCTACAATAAAGGTGTGACTCATTTAAATTAAGTGGTATTGTAGTTTATAACTTCCTTGTCCAAATTAAAGCGTACCTATTGTAAATTAAATTAAATACAATTAAAAAAGCATTTTATTTAAACGCTTACTTATAGTGGCCTCATTCTAATTACTGTTAATATATAATATTATGTAAAAAAAAAGTTATATTGTTAATTATTACAAAACAATGTTATTATCAATTAAAATTTATCAAGAAAAACTATATTTAAAAAAAATGTATTACCAATTAAAATTTATCAAAAAGATTAAAATTTAAATGAAGAATTAATGACAATTAAAAAAAGAGTTTAAATATTTTTTTGAAGAGTTGAACCATTTTATAAAAATTATAAATATAGATTATTTAAAAAACATTTTATTTAATAAGTAAAAAAAAAAAAACAAAAAAAAACATTAACATCATAAATTTTGTGTCTATACTAATTTAAAATTGTAACTGGCTACTGTAAAACAGTTGGGTTAAATTGAGAGGTTCTGTAGCCTGATTTCGCCCAATAAAAGCCGTTAATTTTTATTATTATTTGTAAAATACAGGATTCATGTACCTGCCATAAGCAGTAATTATTATCCGTGTATATAACATAATAATGAAGTGTAGCATTGATTATTCTCTATATAACAAATGGTACTAAAAATGACCTAACATATGAATATTACGTAGCTATTTTTATCCATATATAACCCATAATTCTCTAAATGTTAAAGCCATAGACCACATAAAACAACATGTGCATTTTATAATGAATAAACACGAAATAGGATCGTCAAAACTGATGACAATTTTTACCAGAATGTTAATATAGCCCCACGATAGAGCGTGAAAATACTTTAAAGTATTCAATTTAAGTGACTATATATTCATGTTTATGACATGAAAAACATGCAAAAATTAGTATGAAAATGTTGTGCATGTTGCATAAATCTAAAATTCTCATCACTGGCTACGGAGTTGGGTTTAGAGACAAACTAAAATTATTTATGTAAGTCCCATCAAGTGTTTTGTGATATAAATGCTTATGTTTCTCTCTGGTCTATTTCTTTAACTACTTTTTTTATTAAAATAATCTAAAACCATATTAGTCCTATGCTGGACAATGTTATTCATTACTCCAGTATGGCGTCATGCGCATACATCCTATATTTATTATACTGTAAAACATAATTACGCATGCAATGTAAAATAATAATAAAGTATACTGTTTATTCTGTATATAACAAATTGTACTAAAAATGACCTAACATGAATAGTACGTAGTTATTTTTATCCATGTATAGCCCACAATTCTCTAAATGTTAACAATAGCATGTAAGCATTATTTCTTACTTAATTACTAACTTATATCACTAATAACTTACGTGTTTTTTTTATCTAAATCTCGATCTGAACTCAAAACTAAAATATAAACCACCAGTCAGCCGCTGACTCATGCAAAAATCAATATTATTTACAAAGCAACGTATTGCGCTTGCGTAATATTTATACTGAGGGAATAATTTCGATTGTCATTTTGTCTTCGCGCGTAAAATATCATCACAAAGTTAAATAAAGTGCAAACATGGCCGCATTGCGTATTCAGTATATCGATGTTTCCACGTTAAATGAGGAAGACAAGTAATTTTTGGGACAGTATTTGAGTGAATTTTTAGAAAGAGTATAATTAGTAGATCCTATTGACGCCAATATTTACCTTAATTAATTAAATTTCAGTAATTAATTCATGATTTAAAAGTGGCAGCCACGCCTCAAAGAAACCTGTGCCATTAGTCATTTGTTTGAATTTGAAGCGGAGTCTGATCTTCTTCTGCAAATTTTGATACGAGAATTTTAAAATTTACGTGAATTTTAAAATTCTCGAATCAAATTTTGCAGAAGAAGAAAGAAGGGTTGTAATTTGGAAAAAAGCGGAACTTTGATGAAAAAAGCATGAAATTTTTAGGGATAATAAAGGTAACTGTAACTACCAATCTAAGCGGGGGGGGGGGGGGGGGGGGGAGAAGGAAAAAAAAAAGCGCAGTCACAAAAATAAATACAGAATTGGTTTTACTTACTTTTTTGTGTATGTATTTTGTAATAACTATTAATTTCATCTTCAATTACACCAAAAATTCCTTCAGAACGAAAAGTATCATCTAAAGTTAAAAAAACACTTTTAACATTTTCTAAATTATAGACCCCATTTTCCATATTATTCTCTAATTGATCCACATTAATGACATTGACTATATTACTCCGAGATAATTCTTGAGTTAATATATGGGTCAACTTGTCCATATATCTTTGACGTTTGCTGAGGTCCGCCTCACACTGCAGTATTCTCAGTAAGAAATACCAGACGTTGGCCAGATCTGCATTTTTTGTTTTCTCTTGTAAGATCAACTTGTAGGCTTTGACACAGTTGACGTCTCGCATCTGTAGTGACGTCAGGTCTAGCCATGACGTCAGCTTGCACATCTTCTCACGGTAAATATCTTCACGTTGTTTTCTCAGTGATGTAGTCATGGCCGTGCTGGACTTAACTTGCAAGCGAAGTTACTAGAGTATGGCCAAATCAACTGCATCAAGCTGAAAAATAAAAATAAAATTTTAAATTTATATAAATTAATAAACCTTTGACATATTTAAATGAATAAATAGATAGATAAATTAATTTATGATGGAGGGAGGGAGGGAGGGAGGGAGGGAGGGAGGGAGGGAGGGAGGGAGGGAGGGAGGGAGGGAGGGAGGGAGGGAGGGAGGGAGGGAGGGAGGGAGGGAGGGAGGGAGGGAGGGAGGGAGGGAGGGAGGGAGGGAGGGAGGGAGGGAGGGAGGGAGGGAGGGAGGGAGGGAGGGAGGGAGGGAGGGAGGGAGGGAGGGAGGGAGGGAGGGAGGGAGGGAGGGAGGGAGGGAGGGAGGGAGGGAGGGAGGGAGGGAGGGAGGGAGGGAGGGAGGGAGGGAGGGAGGGAGGGAGGGAGGGAGGGAGGGAGGGAGGGAGGGAGGGAGGGAGGGAGGGAGGGAGGGAGGGAGGGAGGGAGGGAGGGAGGGAGGGAGGGAGGGAGGGAGGGAGGGAGGGAGGGAGGGAGGGAGACACATAGTGAGCATGAGAGAGACTATAGTAATATAAAATATTGTTTTTCTATTTGCAATACATAAAAAATGAAAATATAAAACGTTAAAAAAGAACTAAGCTTCACAGTTGAGTAATTATATAGTGCAGGATATTTGAAAGAACTTCCGTAGATAACAATTTAATTTACATATTGGACACCTCACTATACCACTCAACAGTTGTGACAAAATAGCAATGTGAAAATGTATAATATTTACTGTGAGACAATTTTGTATGTGCGGTACATCGTATGCATGCATGTATATGTGTTAGAAGTCCGGTAATAAAAACTTTAATTTTTACAATAAAATGACAATAAATTGTAAGTTAACTTTTTTCACACACATGAACAAAAGCAAATATGTAATAATTATGCTAGCTTATTTTCAGCACAATTTTTTCAATACAGCATAATTTATGCTATTTTGCATAATAAAAATTTTATATAGCATAAATATTATATTTTACAGCATAAATATATTGTGTTTGTTACAGTTTAGAAACATAAGTGCTATTTTCACATAAATATAGCATAAATTTTGTAATTTATGCTATATTTATGTCATAAAAGCACTGAATTAGTGCAATATAATATTATACTATTTTATATAACATTCTATGCAATGTTATGAAGTTTTTTAAAAGAAGTATACTGTATTGGGTGTGTACGCATGACGTCATTCTGAATGCTTTTCGATGCTCTTCTTGAGCAATAAATAACATGGCTCAGCATAGGACAAACCTAGTTTTTTGCTATTTTCTTTGGAAAATGAGCTATTTTTTTGTCATTATTATTTTTCTTGCATACTTGAGGTACTAATTCAACCTGTTAACAACATCAAAAAAGATCTCAAATAAATTGCGAAGTAGTTTTAAACTGGCAAAATGTGCCATTTTCCTATACCGGCCAATGTTATTTAGTACTCACTTATGACGTCGACTTTAACATGAATGAAAACACCCTATAGCATACGTTATGTTGTGTTACATAAATATTAATGAAAAGGAGCTACAATAATATTTAAACATTCATTTTTGTCTGCAAGTAATTTTTTTTTTTTTGGAATTTATAGTCCCCTTGCACATCCTTGCGCTTTGTCGCCATATTTGTGGTGCCTAATGCATTGTCCAGCATAGGGGAAACATCATTTCTCTTAATTTTTCACATAAAAAGAATTTATTTCAATTAAACGAAGTTTTCTCATATTTTCTCAAATTCATATGGTATTACAAAATAACAACATTTGTGCTCTACAATATAGCAATTGTTCAATGTAGCAACATAATGTATGCTATATTGTACAGTGATTATACTACATAACATAATATTTAACATGTTCAGCATAATTACTTATGTTATTACAAAATAACAACATTTGTGCTCTACAATATAGCAAGTGTTCAATGTAACAACATAATGTATGCTATATTGTACAGTGATTATACTACATAACATAATAGTTAACATGTTCAGCATAATTACTTATGTTATTACAAAATAACAACATTTGTGCTCTACAATATAGCAAGTGTTCAATGCAGCAACATAATGTATGCTATATTGTACAGTGATTATACTACATAACATAATAGTTAACATGTTCAGCATAATTACTTATGTTATTACAAAATAACAACATTTGTGCTCTACAATATAGCAAGTGTTCAATGTAGCAACATAATGTATGCTATATTGTACAGTGATTATACTACATAACATAATAGTTAACATGTTCAGCATAATTACTTATGTTATTACAAAATAACAACATTTGTGCTCTACAATATAGCAAGTGTTCAATGTAGCAACATAATGTATGCTATATTGTACAGTGATTATACTACATAACATAATAGTTAACATGTTCAGCATAATTACTTATGTTATTACAAAATAACAACATTTGTGCTCTACAATATAGCAAGTGTTCAATGTAGCAACATAATGTATGCTATATTGTACAGTGATTATACTACATAACATAATAGTTAACATGTTCAGCATAATTACTTATATTATTACAAAATAACAACATTTGTGCTCTACAATATAGCAAGTGTTCAATGCAGTATCAATTATTTTTATTTTTGAGCAAAAACTAACCTTTTTCTCGTAACTTTATTCTAAATAAATAAAAAAAAATCTATTAAAATCTGCAACGTGCCAAATTTTTAAGAACACATTTTTGAATGCTTAGAATTTTATTTTTTGTATGCTACATGAAATAAAAACTCCTCACTGCATTACACTGCATGTTTTATACTTTGTAATATTCAAATAAAACATGAAAATAGGACTTAAAAATATTATAATTACCAAAATTTTCACTAATAATTCCACTATTCAAGATGGTGAACACATTACTAAAATTTAGGTCCATTTTTTTCACTTAAAATACGACAAAAACTTTAAGCCACAACTTTCTTCCTAAAAACTTTCACAAACACAATATGTTGTTTTTTTTCTGCAGCTTTTTCTTAAAGATCATAATCTTAAAATATAGATATGGATTTTGTTGTTGTCATAATCAATGCTCCAAAAAAATAGGGAGAGAAAACTGTAAAGTAGCTAAATAAAATAGTAATAGCAAAATTAAAATTTTGAACATCTAAAAAAATACTAAAAATACTCTAAATAATTATGTTTTGATTTCTAACTGTTTATGATCCTTATAAGTTTTTTTTTCTAATTTTTTAAGATAGTTTTAATTTAAAAATGAGATTTTCTGATTGGGTATTCGAATTTCTTCGGCAATTTCCGTATATTTTCCGAGTCTCTGATTGGTTAAGAAGCTTTTCTTAGGTGAAGGAATGTGATGAAATTACTACCTTAGTTCACTTTACAAAGGGGAAACTTTCATAAGGGGAGATACATTAGCAAGATTAAAAGCAAACATTTAATCATATTTTCTCATATTTGCGCCACCTTTTGTGACAAATCTACACTATATATATATGTCTTACACACTTTTTCTTTGCTTTATTAAATAATAATTTTATATTATTTGACAGCATAGTTTTGGTAATGTTATTTATTAATTGAACTTAAATTTTGACGTATACTGCGGATATTATACTAAAATGTAAGGAAGCAAAAAAAAACAAAAAAAAAACGTACGCACGATTGAACAAATAAATACACGAATAAATTATCAATAAGTCAATAAGATTGTTTAATTCTGCCAATATAAGATATTACAATGGCTAGTAATGCATTTAAAGAATACAAGTAAAAATACTGTTTTTTAATTAATTTTTTAGTATTTTTTTACGATAACCCATTTCTAAACTTGTAAAATATATGAATTTAGAATTATCCAAAAATTTAAAATCCAATAACAATAATAGGAATATGATTTTATCCAAAAAGCTATAAAAGTGTTGTATATATTCATACCTAAAATTTCATTTTTTTTTTTTATTTTTAATTTTCTTTTTTAAGATGAACATATTATTATTATCTTTGATTTTCACCTAAAAGTAGAATTCAGCAACTGTTTATGATATCCTATCAACAAATTGTGTTGTATATTTCAATTCAAAAGTTTATTTATTATTATTTTTATTTTAAGTAATAATTATTAGTAACAAATTACATTTGTGCTCTACAATATTGCAAGTGTTCAATGTAGCATCAATTACGTAATTTATTTCTTACGTGTAATATAACATTCTTATTATGTTTTATTTATTATGTATGCTTGCATGAAATTGCGCCCTAGCGCAATCTTGAGCATATAAATACATTGCCTATAGGATTTTTTTTTCATATATATGAAAATTAATATGTTTTAAATATCTAAAATATTTTTTTCTCGAGTCTTAAATGGCTCATTTATTTTGATAACCTATATAAAGCCACACAATTAAAACAAATTATAGAAAATGTAAATATTTTTGCACTTGCTACACTGAACAATGTATTTACTACCGCAAAGATGGCGGCCAAGTGAAAAAATATGCGAAATCCATATATTCTGTGGCAAAATCTCTATATTTTATACTAGAATTTCAAATTGTTAAAGCAAACAAAAAGACGAATTGACCCGAGCTACACCGAACTTCTAATGTAGAAATATCGATTATTTAATCGATTTGTCTAGTGTATCGATATATCGATGTCTAAATATCGATATATAAGCAAGTAAGCCACATCCGTACCAACATGATTTTTTTAGTTAAGTTTTTTTTTTTTTTGCAATTTTTAATTATATCACTTAATGATAAAAAAATATTAAAAAAAAATATTATTTACTTATTTTATTTGACTGCTATCTGAAAATCAAATTAGTGCTAAATTAATAAAATACTCGATAAATAAAATGTTTTTATAAAACTAGAATCAGTCGGTATCTTGCGATATTTAAAAATATTAAAATATAATGACAATGAAAAAAAAAAAAAAAAAACTCTGGACTTAAATTGCAATGGCAAATTGCTGATAGTTTAGTTAT
The DNA here is from genome assembly GCA_949318235.1 of Ecdyonurus torrentis. NCBI lineage: Eukaryota > Metazoa > Arthropoda > Insecta > Ephemeroptera > Heptageniidae > Ecdyonurus > Ecdyonurus torrentis. The sequence continues at coordinate 2,342,153 of OX439133.1, forward strand.
TTGATATTAAAATTTTTTATAACTTGGTTACAAAAAATAATGTTCATCGCTAAATATGCCAAAATAAAACATCAAAAAAAATTGTAAAACCCAATGTATCCTGGAAGATAGGCTAATTGTTAAGCATTTCTGACCAACTGGTTGCATATGTGGCAGGATATCATGTAGTTTTTATTTTAATAATATAATTGTTTTATTTATCTATTTATTTATTTATTTATTTATTTATTTATTTATTTATTTATTTATTTATTTATTTATTTATTTATTTATTTATTTATTTATTTATTTATTTATTTATTTATTTATTTATTTATTTATTTATTTATTTATGTATTTATTTATTTATTTATTTATTTATTTATTTATTTATTTATTTATTTATTATTCATTCATTCATTCATTCATTCATTCATTCATTCATTCCTTCATTCATTCATTCATTCATTCATTCATTCATTCATTCATTCATTCATTCATTCATTCATTCATTCATTCATTCATTCATTCATTCATTCATTCATTCATTCATTCATTCATTCATTCATTCATTCATTCATTCATTCATTCATTCATTCATTCATTCATTCATTCATTCATTCATGCTATACTGTCCCTATATAAATTATTTTCTAATCCTAAATTACAATAAATTAATTTTATTCCCAAAAAAAAATTGTAATTCTAAATAACTTGAAATTCTTAAAAACTGAAATTTCAAGGCTCAGTAAAAGCTACAGTAAATATTTCAGTACTGAGAAGTAGCTCTATCTGCAGTTATAGCTGCTGCATTGCTCCATAAGAAAGCATGGTAAATATATAGGGTCTTAACATGCATTCATGCTAAAGTCAACGTCATGATGGATAACTCAATAACATGAGTGGCAGAGGAAAATAACTCATTTTGCCAGTTTAAATGCACATGCAAAATTTTTGAGAGCATTATGCTGTAAATATGTTGAATTAGTATCTCAAGTATGTGAGAAAAATAGTAACAACAAAAAATTAACAGCCAAAGAACATTGGCTTAAATGAAGATTGTACTATGCTGAGCAATGTTATTCACTACTCCAGTATGGCCTTCAAGCGCAATAAATATGACGTCATCCGCATACAACCTATAGACAGTACTTAGTTAGTATTGCTTCATGACCTGGCTACCAGTTTGTTTATTTTGTTACTAATATTTTGTAAATTTTCTAATTTAAAAAAAAATATTTGTAATTTATATTTCTAGCGCTACGGGTCAGGTTAGCGCACACGCACTTAAAGGCAGAAGTTTTTTGTATAATTTACTCTCTCTCTCTCTCTCTCTCTCTCCTATGTTTTAACCTATAGTATCAATAAAAACAAAAATCAATATATCGGAAAAATAAGCCAATCTAACCTTCAGTATTTTACAACATCTCTAAACGAAAACATCAACGTAAATTTTTTACTACTGAAAATTTATTTTTGAAAAGTAAATTTTATTTTTTATATATTATTATAGTTATAAAGTATTTATATGTTAAGTGGAAATGAAAAAGTGTATTTTATATGTTCGATCTCCATTTTGAAATTGAAATTTTGTCATGATTATTTTGGTTTCAATCCCAGTTTTCTCGACTTTAAAGGTAATTTTTATAAGTAGAATGAACTTAGAATTGTTTGGATTACAGTTTATGTGAATTAAGGAAGTAGGGTACCGATATTATATCTGAAAAACTAGAAGTGTTTTGGGTCTAAATTTGGTGTCATTGTGTAGCTAAGGGTCACACCTAGCAGTGGTAAAAATTTTAAGACCATCCCGAATAAAAAATTATTGAAATAAACATTGGGCAAAATGGGCTTAAAATTTCAAAACATCATACAAAATTAATTTACACTGTGACCCTACAAAAAATTTTAAATTTGAAATTGTCTGAAGCTTTAAGGAATAGACCAGAGAAAAACATAAGCATTTATATCACAAAACATTTGATGGGATTTACATAAATAACATTAGTTTGTCTCAAAACCCAACAGTAACCCCGTAGCAGTGATCATAAAATTCGATTTATGCAACCCGCACAACATTTTCATACTAATTTTTGCATGTTTCTGACGTCATAAACATAAATTTTCACGCAAATTGCATACTTTACAGTGTTTTCATGTTCTCTCGTGGGGCTACATTAACATTCTAGTAAAAATTGTCATCAGTTTTGAAGATCCCATTTTTTTGATAATGGTTTTATCAAAATGGGATAAAACTGATGACAATTTTTACCAGAATGTTAATGTAGCCCCACGAGAGAACATGAAAATACTTTAAAGTAGGCAATTTGCGTAAAAATTCATGTTTTTGACGTCAGAAACATGCAAAAATTAGTATGAAAATGTAGTGCGGCTTGTATATAAATTGCAATTTCTGATCACTGCTACAGAGCTACAGTTGGGTTTTGAGACAAACTAAAGTTATTCTTGTAAATCCCATCAAGTGTTTTGTGATATAAATGCTTATGTTTTTATCTGGTCTATTCCTTTAGGTTAATTTTATTTAAGACTATAAATTTAACGATAGCGTTAACTCTAATTTGTCCTTTAAAAGTAATGTTAATTTAAACGTTAACCTGTATTAACGTTATAGGGTTATAACGTTAACAGATTTTTTTAGATGATATGTTTTTATTATTATTTATTCTTCAGTTTTATTATTTATAGCCTCCCCTCCAGTCCCCAACTTTAAAAATATATATTTCAGTGTCGTAAATTTTAACGACGATTTTGTGAAGCTCTCAGAATGACAAAACTATGATTCTTTAGTCAAAAATGTTTTCTTACCTTTGTAAACCCCCTTCTAACTCTATAATGCTCAAAATAGCGTTAAAAGTCGAGTAAATTCAGGGCCGTTTTCTGGTCCATTTTTTTATCTTAGTTTTTTCTCTTTTTTTTTAAAATAATAAATAAATAAATAAATAGATAGATAGATAGATAGATAGATAGATAGATAGATAGATAGATAGATAGATAGATAGATAGATAGATAGATTGATAGATAGATAGATAGATAGATAGATAGATAGATAGATAGATAGATAGATAGATAGATAGATAGATAGATAGATAGATAGATAGATAGATAGATAGATAGATAGATAGATAGATAGATAGATAGATAGATAGATAGATAGATAGATAGATAGATAGATAGATAGATAGATAGATAGATAGATAGATAGATAGATAGATAGATAGATAGATAGATAGATAGATAGATAGATAGATAGATAGATAGATAGATAGATAGATAGATAGATAGATAGATAGATAGATAGATAGATTCTATTGAATATTGTTATTCATTACTCCAGTATGGCCTCCATAAGTGCATTAAATATGACGTCATCTGCATACACCCTATAATATATTTTTTACTAATATTTATATTAATTATTTCTTTCACCATCATTTCAACATAAATTTCATTAATTTTTCTTTTCCAGGTTACAGAGCAATGCGTTTTGCCCATACTTGTGAAAGTAACTTCCCTTGGTAGTTAAGTCCAGCACGGCCATGACTACGTCACTGAGAAAACAACGTGAAGATATTTACCGTGAGAAGATGTGCAAGCTGACGTCATGGCTAGACCTGACGTCACTACAGATGCGAGACGTCAACTGTGTCAAAGCCTACAAGTTGATCTTACAAGAGAAAACAAATGCAGATCTGGCCAACGTCTGGTACTTCTTACTGCGAATACTGCAGTGTGAGGCTGACCTCAGCAAACGTCAAAGATATATGGACAAGTTGACTCATATATTAAGTGATTCTGACGATAATATGAGTTTAATCAACATTTCTTGTGTCATAGATGTTGATAGATTGAAAAATAATCAAATAGATGGGATCTATGATCTTGAAATTATTAAGTCAGTGTTTTTAGAGTTAGATTTAAAATTCCGTAATCAAGGAACTTTTGGTGCTATTAAAGAAGAGATTAATGACTTTTATAATACTAATAAACATATAGGTAAGAAATATTGTATTTTTTATAAATCAAAATAAGTTTGACGTTAGCAGCTTCAGTAGCCAGTTCAATACAATCAGCTCATCACCTGAGGATTACATTGAACTGGCTACTGAAGCTGCTAACTTGTATACAAATCAATATTGATTGATGCTAGCAGCTTTCATAGTAGCCGGTTCAATGTAATCAGCTCGTCACCAGGATTACATTGAACTGGCTACTGAAGCTACTAACTTGTATACAAATCAATATTGATTGATGTTATAGCAGCTTCAGTAGCCAGTTCAATGTAATCAGCTCGTCACCAGGATTACATTGAACTATGGCTACTGAAGCTGCTAACTTGTATACAAATCAATCATTTATTCATCATTGATTCATCATTTAATTATTTATACTAATTCATTCATTCATTCATTCATTCATTCATTCATTCATTCATTCATTCATTCATTCATTCATTCATTCATTCATTCATTCATTCATTCATTCATTCATTCATTCATTCATTCATTCATTCATTCATTCATTCATTCATTCATTCATTCATTCATTCATTCATTCATTCATTCATTCATTCATTCATTCATTCATTCATTCATTCATTCATTCATTCATTCATTCATTCATTCATTTACTCATATCTATACTTATTATTAAATTATTTGAATTATTCAAGCATTATATTTTTCATTGTCTTTAAGAAATCACGTATTAAACAGTTTTAAAGTAATATATCCACATTAATATTTTAAACGGCACCCGCTATGAACTTACAATTAACATACAATAGATATGACGCACGCGCAATGCCACTGATAGTATATTGATTAAAGTGCGTATCACGTACTAGAAAACATACAGGACGCTGCTTGCCAAATATTTCTCGTCTACTTTCAGCAGTTTATATTTAATTTTGATATCCTTGTGCAAACTTCTAACATGTAAGTCATTTGTGATATATATTGTACTAATTATGATAATTATTTAGCATTGCCTTAATATTGTTAATATGAATATGGTTTTTATAGCCGTACTTATAGAATTTTTGTCATTAAAATGATTTTGTTTTTTGTATTGACTTAGTTATAGTTGAGAGTATTTATTTATTTTTTACATCAATTGCGTTATAGAACCCTTTCACCTCCTTGCGCTTTGTCGCCATATTGTTTAACATAACTAATAAGCTTAATTACATTTTTACAAAAAATTAACCTTTTTTTTAGCGACAATTGTACATAAACAATTACATATGCCAAATATATAAGGTGTATGCGGATGACGTCATATTTATTGCGCTTGAAGGCCTTACTGGAGTAGTACATAACATTGCTCAGCATAGGACAAACTTCATTTAAACCAATTTTCTTTGGGAAATCGGTTAATTTTTTGTTATTATTATTTTTCTCACATACTTGAGATACTAATTCAATATATTTACATCATCAATGCTCTCAAAAATATTTTATAGTGGTTTTAAACTGATAAAATGTTTTATTTTCCTATGCCACCCATGTTATTGAGTTATCCAACATGGCGTCGACTTTAACATGAATGCATACACCCTATACAAATTGCAGAATATACTTATTTTTGCTAAATTCATGTCATTTAAAAAATTTATAATTTTTGTTAAATTAAAAAGACATCATACCATGTATAGTATAATTATATAATCCCGTATAGCATAACTTAAGCTATATTGAAGAAATTATGCTAAAAATTCACAACTTATATTCTATTATATTTACTACATTAAATTTTTAAAATGTAAAATAGATACTAGTTAACCTTTCAAAAATTATTAAAACGCAGGTCCTTTCAATTTTGTGCGTTTTTTATATGTTATGAATTTATTAAAATAATTATTAAAACGTTCTGAAAAAATACTAAAAGTGGATAATAATTACTTAAAGCCCTTGTCAACTTACTTTTTTATCATTTAGAATACTAGATTGATAATTACCATACCTTTATATCCATGAATTAGACACCAACACATTGATTTTGTATTTATTTTCTTTTTTGCGGTTATATCACGTATCTGACGTCACAATGTACCACACCGCCAATCATAGTTACCGCTCTGGTCACGTGATAAATTTAAGAGTTTCCTTCAAGTTCTTTACCCCTATCACGGCCCCATCTGTACATTGTGACGTCATTCAGATACGTGATATAACCGAAAAAAGGAAAATAAACGAAAATAAATACAAAATCAACGTGATGGTGTCTAATTCATGGATAATAAGGTATGGTAATTATCAGTCTAGTATTCTAAAGGATAAAAAAGTAAGTTGACAAGGGCTTTAATATTTAATTTAATTTACGTACCTGATAAAAAAAACTGACTTTTTTGTGCCATATTGACTCTTGACCGCTGCTATACGTACAGTATAACTTTTTACTTTCTTGTGACCGCTACACGACGCGGTATACGAGTGGGAAGGGAAAAGACTCTACGTGAGGTTTGCAAATTTAGGCGTAGAACACCTTTAATAACAAAAAGTTGTGTAATATCCTAACACACCTAAATATCTACGTTGATTTTGAGGTAGTCATTGATTTCTAATTTATTTTACATCACAAAAAAAAATATATATATAATACAGTATTATATATGTGGACCATGATGTCAGAACTTGCTTAATTTACGCGCACGTGGACCAGCAATCTGTGACGTCATATATTGTATGAATCTGCAATTTATTTAATGGCAATTTAATTAGAAATCAATGATTCCGACCAAATCAAAGGTAATTTTAGGTATATATTTTAGAATATTAGACAAGTTTTTTTATTTATTATTATTATTTTATTTGGTTCAACGTGCTCTACACCTTTAAGTTCATACAAATATTTTTAATTTAATTTTGGAAGTCGCGAAATAAAGTCACGGGTATTAACCTTTTTCCTATATATGCCCATATCAATTTAAGTTGATGCGTATATGACGCCTTATTTTGCTGGCATTAACAAAAAAAAAATTTTAAGAACCTCAAATTTTAGAAATTGGCAAATATCAAGTATGACGCTCAATAATTGTCATATGACAGTATAATCTCCTCTTTATGGAAACAAATAAATATTTTTTAGTTTCCCTAATTCTATTATAACTAGAGAGAGCAGAAATAGATTTTTTTTGCATAAAATAGTTACCTATATAGGTGTTTTTTTAAGGGCAAAATAGGTGGTAAAATAGGTGATTTTTATTTTATTATATTTTCATGAAAAACAACAGTTTCAACAGTTTTCACCTATTTGTCAACTATTTTCATATTTTTTTCATGATTTTTTGGAAACGTGTACATTTCTAACAAGTAAGGATTTTTTTTTTTCAATTATTATTATTATTATTTTTTGTTTCTTTCGTGTTTTTTTAATTTTTTTTTCAAATTTCCTTAAAAATGTGCACGTTTTTAACAAATCATGAAAAAAAAATATGAAAATAGTTGACAAATAGCTGAAAAATGTTAAAATATTGGTTTTTCATGATATAGGTGATTTTTAGATGGGGTCAAAATGTCAATAATTTAATGGATCGATGGAGATCTGGTTAAATAATTAAAATAGCACCCGATACGCAAATAGTTGAAAAACTATTTCTGCGCTCTCTAATTATAACCTATACAAAGTAATTTTTAATTGCATTTGTTTCAAGAAATGGATATGAAAAATATTTTTTATTTTTTATATTAATGTAGTAAAATGTATGATAGTTTATTTATTCATTCATTTGTTTCAGACAATGTCGCTGGTCAGTCAGGTCCTCAGGTGGGAGGAGCCACATCTGCAGCTACAGAAAATGTTTGGCGTTGTTGTAAGCAGCAGTGAGGCCGAGTGTCTGAAGCAGTTAGTGACGTCAGCGGAGAACGTGGTGGAGGATGACGAGCTGGAGAACATCGTGAGGAAGTTTGGACGTCAGGTGAGAAATATTTTTATCTCTCCAAAAAAATAGATAAATAAATTGTAATTAGAAAATTAAATTGTTTTAAGAAATAATATTTTATAGGGTGTATGAGGATGACGTCATATTTATTACACGTTCAGGCCATACTGGAGTAGTGTATTACGTTGCTCAGTATAGGACAAACTTCGTTTAAGCCAATATTCTTAGGGAAATCGTTTAATTTTTTGTTATCGTTATTTTTCTCACATACTTGAGATACTAATTCAACATATTTACAGCATCAATGCTCTCAAAATATTGCATAGTGTTTTTAAACTGGGAAAATGATTTATTTTCCTATGTCACCTATGTTATTGAGTTATGGCGTCGACTTTAAGATGAATGCATAGATCTTATAACATTTCCATATCTTACATAGTAGAAAAATTCATAAAAAAAAAAAAAAAAAAATGTATTCAATAATATATGTGACAATAATTATAAAAATATTGTATTAAAATTTACTAAATCAATTATATGGACATAAAATGGTAAATTAACATAATTTCACATTGTTAGAGGCCGCAAATATAATCTGAAACACTGTAAAACTTTCTAAAGCAAGTAATTTTTTGGGTGTAACATATATGAAATTATATACATGATAAAACAATTAAATTTCCAATAAGGGGTCGCATGAAAAATAGAAAAAAAGCCTATATACAATAAATAATATATAACACAAAAAATAGAAAATTTATTTTTTGAATAAAATATGCATATAAAATAAATCATAAACAAAATTTAACGTTTAAATATTTTAATTTATTTTTTTTATGTATTTTTTTTATTTGCATATTAGTTTAAAAATATAATAAAGTTCTATATTTATATATTTTATGCTATAAGAATCACATGATAATAAGTTTCAAGATTTTTTTTTATGAAATCATATATATTTTAAGTAAGATAAACTTAAATAGTTATATGTATATAATAGTATAAAACTATTTTGAAATTGAATAATGTAATTACAAAATTCAAAGTCTTTTACTTTACAAAAGCAAGATTTTTTCCACAAATAAAAAACAGGTAATAAAATTTAATTGGTTCCAGCGCCGTGCTACTAAACGACTTGCTATACTTCGCAACCTCGCTGTACGACTGGGAGATGTGGACCAGTTACGTCATCTGATCACCTCTGCAGATCAACTTCACATGGACCAGCTGTTGATTGATACTTTACATTTGGTAAATATTGCAATAAACTGTCTTGTTCAAAAGGTCCCAGTTATCATATTTACTTATACTTCATTATAGTAGTAGTAATGGAGCTGATCGGTTTAGCGCACGCCGCGCACGGGGAATAAGCTAAAAGGGTCCTCTAATTTTATTACGCTTTTGGGGAAAAACACTTTTTTTTTTTTTTTTTTTTTTTTTTTTTGCGATTTGTGAGAATACTGCTCCACCAATATTGGAGAAATTTAAATGAGTACTGTAATACAAAACACACTTTTCCGTATATTAAGTCAGAGAACTTTTTTTAACCCGATAACGTCCAATATGAATTAAAAGTATATAACGCCATATTGCAAAAATGCTATTATAGTAAAAAAAGAGAAAGAAGTAAGAATCCTAAACAATAATTTGCACACCATACAACTTTTTATTATAAATAAACATTTGATCAAGATTTTTTTTTTAAATATTTATTTCAAAAATTTTTATACAGTAAAAATTAATATAATCTTAAAAAGTGATAATTAAAAAAAAAATGATATAAAGATTAAAATAAATATTATATAATATATATATATGTTGGCAACCATTGCCGAATTCGCTCATTGGCCGAAATAAGTGACCACGTCGCGGCGTGGCAATGCATTTTTGCCAAGATCCGAAATGCATCGTAATTTTGACCACGTTGCGGAGTGGTTTTTAACAAATGCCAAATTTTTGGCAAATACATTTTAGCCAGTTCGTGGAGTGGTTTTTGATAAGTGCCACGCTGCAGCGTGGTCAAAATGTTATTTAATACTCAGGTTACACGATATTCGGTATAAGTATGAATAATATCATATATTTTTTTATTATTATAACACATCATTTTATATTATGGTTTTCAGTTAATTAAAATATTTATAAATTTATAAAAATGATTTCTTATTAAATTTGACAAAAAAAAATGTCTATGGTCAACATTACGATGCACAAGTGCTGAATTTCGGATCTTGGCAAAATTGCATTGCCACGCTGCGACGTGGTCACCTATTTCGGCCAATGAGCGAATTTGGCAATAGTTGCCAACATATATATTATATATAAATATATATATATATATATATATATATATATATATATATATATATATATATGAATTAAACATTTAAGAAATTAATTCTAAAGCCTTACATCGTCTGAAATTATATATTTGGTATATAACACATCGAAAGCAACGTGAAAAAGTTCGCCATGCTTGGGAATCGAACCCAGGGCCTGCCAGCCACATCCAATTCACGCTCGGATGCCCAAACCATCGGGCTATATTGGCTAACACTCTCTCACACCTTCAACATATTATATACCAAACACTCCTATAGAGTAAACAGTTGTTACACTATCACTCACTGGCGCCTAAAGGCACCTTGGCGCTGCTTGTCCTCGCTTACCGCGAAGATTCAAACACAGCTAAGCCTCGAGAGGCTAATTACACCCGGCTTAAGGGGAAATAATTATGGACGGGAAATTAATCCCAATATTACGAGACGAGAATTTTTATATGAATTAAACATTTAAGAAATTAATTCTAAAGCCTTACATCGTCTGAAATTATATATTTGGTATATATATATATATATATATACCAACAAACCAATAAATACCATCAATTTGACAGGAGTCATTGATTTCTAATTTATTTTTTATTTACAAACTAAAAGATGCGGGTTTATGACGTCACAGCATGCTGATCCTCGTGCTTAAAGACAAACAAGCTGGAGCATAAAAAAAAGCGTCTGCTATATATATTAAATTTTTTTTTATTAAGTGATGATTTTATTAGTTATAGTATAGGCCTTTTTGCCTTTTTCTCATCACCCATTGGGTTACTTATAGTTTTTGTATTTTTTTTCTATATGTACCATGATTCACAATTTAAACCCAATAAAGAATTATTATTATATATATATATATATATATATATATATATATATATACATATATATATATATATATATATTTTTATATATATTATATATATATATATGTGACACTAAGTTTACGTTTTTATTTTTACAGGCACCTCCAGAGAAACGTAAAGACATCATTATTCTCCTTCTCAATCAATCTGACACGAAGTATACAGAAATTGCCAACCTAAGTTGCAGACATCACGGGAAGACAGCATTCCACATTGCCGCTGAGTTCGGCTATCATGACCTGCTAACAACTCTTCTACCCGATAACTGCAACGTTCTGACCACTGATGGAGAAACTACTCTACACTGCATTCTACGAGAAGTTAATAATCTTAAATATTGTCCTAAAGAAGAAACTGAAGCCACACATTTATCAAACCTAATCACATGTGTTAAAGTATTAGTGGATACAATGAATATTAATATAAATCTCAGAGATAATGGTGGATACACTGCTGTACATTTAGCTTGTAAGATAAAATCATGGGATATTGTAAACATTTTAGTAGAGAAAGAGGCAAATATTGATATATTTATTAATAATACATCGGCTAGGGATATTATAACAGCCAAAAAACCTGATATTCAAATTAATTATCCTATAAATACTAAAGAACCGATGGATGAAATAAAAAGGTTATTTGAAATGATTAAAAGTAAAAGAGAAAATGATTTTATGTATGAAATTGAGAGTAAGAAAATTGACGTTAACATTAATAATGGAGAGGTTACTTTATTACAAGCTGCAATTAAATACAGATTAACAGAAGCTACAAAAATGTTACTCAATTTAGGAGCTGATGTCGATGAACGTTGTAGTGACTTAAACACCCCTGTCATGTTAGCTGTGAGTGATTGCAATGAAGAAATACTAGAACTTTTATTACAAGACAAAACTATAGACCTTTCACTGGTGAACTCTATTTCAGAAATGCAAACAGCGTTACATTTAGCAGTTATAAATTCAAAATCAGATTGCCAATGTGTTAAGCTTCTCTGTGATTTTAAATTAAACAAAACTCTAAGCATCAACAGTGTAGATTATAGAAATAAGACTGCATTACATTATGCAGTTGAAAGTCGTCAAGACAATAATATTATATATTTACTGAGAAACAATGCAAATATATTTATATTAGGTGACGAGGAACTGCCTGCTTTTGCTGGAGCTGAGTTAGATAGCTTGAACGGTTACCTAGATGATCAAATCATAATAGAAGGTTCTGCTTATGATAAGAACGGTATTTACAATATGATTTTGGACTTTCAGTTCCTAGTTACACCTGCTGAGAAAATACAAAACAATAACATAATATCTAGCAATGAAAGTGATAAAGATAAAACGTGCCTAATTGAAGTTCCTTTGTCAAATTCAAACGGTCCAGATATGCAAAATCTGTTACTTGTAGCAAAATCAAAAGCTTACAAACCATTACTGAACCATCCTGTCATACGTAGCTTTTTACATTTAAAATGGCACAGATTTTTCTGGTTATTTTATATTAACTTCATGATGCTTGCCATATTCACTACCTCATTCAGTGTCTATATTTATTATCTAGTCAATGATGTAAATATATTGCATGGACTTAATAACACAAGCAGTGATTTGATAGAACAAAAACTTGACAACAGAGCAATGGTTCCTCAATTGTTAGCAGGCATCACTCTATTGTTCCTCGTATTAAGAGAATTATTTCAAATTTACGTCGCTGTCTCATTCTGGCATTACATTTCTTACATTGTCAACTTGGTAGAGGTGGCTTTGATATTTATAAGTACTTTCTTATTATTTGTGGTTCCCTATGACTACCATGCTATTCACACGCTATCTGCTGTGGGTATTTTGTTGGCATTCTCAGAACTGGTTATTTTAATAGGTAGTCACCCAGTACTGACTATTTATTATACAATGCTATTCAGAGTTGGCAAAGATTTTCTGTATTTTTTGCTCTGGTATTCTTTACTGGTTGTAGCATTTGGAATTTCATTTTATATTTTGTTTCAACCGTGCGAGAGCAAAAAAGAATGTTCTGAAAACATGTTTAAAACAATCGGTACCTCAATATTTAAAACTACTGTAATGTTGCAAGGAGAATTTGATGCTAATAATTTGAAATTTGACTCATTTGTCATAACAAGTCACTTGATTTTCTTGTTCTTCTTTTTCTCAATGGTGATTGTACTTATGAACTTACTGAATGGTTTAGCAGTCAGTGATATACAAATTATTAAAACTGAAGCTGACATTATTTGTATGGAATCCCAGGTCAAATTATATGCCAAGTTTGAGAATACGATATTCAATATTATCAATGTAAGGTTTAAGAACCTAGGGTCATATTTGATACATCATAGTGTGTTACTGTCTGGTCTACTTAAAGAAAATAAAATACAATTTACTTTAACAAAACAAAACTCAATGAACCCAGATGTTAGAAACTCATGTAACAGAACTTGTTTTGATTGCAATTCTGGTAAAGTATGTGGATTTAATATTAACTGTTTAAGTAGCAAGCATTTCAAGAAAATGTTTCCGTTATGTTTTGAATTTGAAAAGATTCTTGAAGAATTGCTAAATGTTAAGAAGGAAAGATGTCAGTTTATTAACAATTTTGATACTCAAATTGAGGATGAGAGAAATAAGAATAAAACTCAAAAAGAAGAACAGAAAATGTTGATAGATATGAAAGTAACACTGGATAATTTAGTAACTGCAATGCAAAATAAATTTAACTTGGAAATTTAATTATAATATATATATAATATATATATATATATATATATATATATAAATAACCAGAATTATTTTTAAATGAATAAAATCTAAGGTACTTAATTTTGTTGAATTAAAAAGAACATAATATGTTTTTTTTTTACCTTTCGTATTTATCTATTTTTAATCTTGTATTTTTTATTTTTATATTTCATTATATTAATCCTCAAAGAATGTTATTTATTTATAAATAATATATGACAATATCTATTAAATTTATTAAAATTTGAATAATTTTGTAATACGTCCATTAATTTTAATCTTTTCATTTTTTTAACAAGATATTTATTTTTATTAGTAACAAATAAAGTTCAAATTATTTTTGCTTAATACAAAAAATTAAAAAGTTATAACACATTTATTAACTGGTATATAGTGTAAGATTATTTTTTTAAATTTATTGGAATATGGAAAAACTACCTCATTTTAACAAGCAAAAAAAAAAAAAAAAAAAAAAAAAACTACTTTTTCACCCAAAAATAAACGTAGTAATTAAGACATATACACTCAAGTTTATTTTCATCTAAATTTTATAAACACTTAAAAGCGTAGAACACCTTGAACAAAAATGTTGCGTAATATCCTAACAAACCTGAAAATCAACGTTGATTTGGCCAGTCATTGATTTCTAATTTATTTTCCATTCACAAAATGACACTAGCGGTCACTGACGTCACAGCTCAGCCGGTTTACGCGCGCGTGGACCAGGCGAGCTGTGTCATTTTGTGAATGGAAAATAACTTAGAAATCAATTACTCCGGCTAAATCAACGTTGATTTTCAGGTTTGTAAGGATATTACACAACTATATTTGTTCAAGGTGTTCTACGCCTTGAAGTATGTTATTTAATTCAAAGTTATTTTGATCAGTTATAAAAAAGTAAATAAACATTCATTGTGGAAATAGAATTGAAATTAACAAATTGATGCATGAAAATTATTTTCCTCAAAATTCAATTTGAAGTGTATTTTGTATGAATTAAATTCTTGTTCTAATTTTGCATACAAAATCTATTGTAATATTATTGAATAGGAACTATAAATATAGGTTGCAATGTATCTAAGATATTAAATAGGTAAATTTTCAATATATATAAAAAATAAAATAAAATATATTTAAAAATATAGAAATTTATAATAATAATAATAATTTGTAATAAAAAACTTTAAAACTAAAATCGTTTCCTTTAATTATTATATTGCCTTTAAAGCTCTATGCGTGTCAACTTACTTTTTTATCATTTAGAATACTAGATTGATAATTACCATACCTTATTATCCATAAATTAGACACCAACACGTTGATTTTGTATTTATTTTCATTTTGACTGTTATATCACGTATCTGACGTCACAACGTACCACCGCCAATCACAGTCACCGCTCCGGTCACGTGATAAATTTAAGCTCCTCCCTCAAGTTCTTTACCCTTATCACGGCCCGATCTGTACATTGTGACGTCAGATACGTGATATAACAGTCAAAATAAAAATAAATACAAAATCAACATGTTGGTGTCTAATTCATGGATATTATTAAGGTATGGTAATTATCAATCTAGTATTCTAAATGATAAAAAAAAGGTAAGTTGACAAGAGCTGGTAACTTTTCCTGGGAATAATCAATGTGCATGGAATGATGAATTAACTTATGCTAGCTGAATTTATGCCAAAAATTTTAATTTAATAATAAATTTAATAATAAATCATTTTAATTTAATTTTGTTCTGTTGAAATAATAGGACCGATAATATTATGTGCTTAAAAATGAAAAAAAAAAAAAAAAAAAAAAGTATAATGTATGTATGTATATATATATATATATACATATATATATATATATATATATATATATATATATATATATATATATATATATATATATATATGTATATATATATATATATCGAGGGTGCTCCGCTATAATGTCCTAAGTCCATTTGACCTTGAAAAACATTTTTTGCTGCAAATGACCTGAAATGGATAAATCCAAAATTTGGGGTTGATTTGACGATTTTTTATTTTTCAAGGTCAAGTGGACTTAGGACATTATAGCGGAGCACCCTCGATATATATATATATATATATATATATATACATACATATATATATATATATATATATATATATATATATATATATATATATATATATATATATATATATATATATATATATATATATATATATATATATATATATATATGTATGTATGTGTATTATTCTTTCTTTAAATTTTAATCTTTCTTTACTAAAATGCCTTCGCATGAGCGCTGCTCGCTGAATGCAAAAACAATATAAACGACCAATGTAAATATGTATATGTATAAATGTGTGAGAAATAAATAAATAAATAAATAAAATAAATAAATATAGAATAATCGATGTTCTAAATACGGACAACATAAATAATTATTTTATACAAATATAATATTAATGCTATTATAGCATATAGCAATTAAGAAATATAATTTATGATACTTTGAACTAATTTTGCTGAAAATGAGCTAGCATAATTATTACGCATGTATGATTAAGTCAAATAAAGTAAAATTGTGTCCGCTAAAATTTGGCATTACATCCGAACTTTCGTCGAGACATTGCGCACTTCCGTACGATTATTCTACTAAAAACGCGAAATAAATAATAATTATAATAAATTTGACTATACTTTCATAATGTAAATTTTATCTCGTTTGAATAATAATAACAAAATAATGGGTCAATGAAGAAATCTTATTCCTATCTTACTGTACTATAGGGTGTATGCATTCATGTTAAAGTCGACGCCATGTTGAATAACTCAATAACATGGGTGGCATAGGACATAAAATCATTTTGCCAGTTTAAAACCACTATGCAATATTTTTGAGAGCAATGATGTTGTAAATATGTTGAATTAGTATCTCAAGTATATGTGAGAAAAATAACAATAACAAAAAATGAACCGATTTACCAAAGAAATTTGGCTTAAATGAAGTTTGTCCTATGCTCAGCAATTTTATGCACTACTCCAGTATGGCCTCCAAGCGCAATAAATATGACGTCATCCGCATACACCCTATAAAATATATGTTTTGTTGCTGTGTGCATGTGCTTTATGCACCATGAAAAGAATATAAAAATGTTATTTAAAATATTAAAAAAAAAAAAAAAATAATAATAATAATAATAATAAAAAAAAAATCTACATAGCTTAACCAGAGAAAAAGTTTCAAAAATAAGCAATAATTAATTTATTGACAGTTTAATGAAAGGGTTTGGCTTTCGTAACACGAAAGCTAAACCCTTTCAATTAATTTATTATTATATTATTATTTATGCACAAAATTTAAGATTCTATAATGGTGTATTGTATTGTATTGTATTGTATTTTTTTTTTTTTTTTTTTTTGCAAAAAAATGTAATAATATAAATAATAATGAAATCTATATTTCATGCCTTTTAATAATTACATCGTATATACGTAGTGTACAGCTCTGGCCAAAAGTTCCCGAACGGGGCAACGGCGGCCGCTGCGTTTTCTCATAAAGATAACATAGTGTGGTTGCGGGTGTCCTATGCAAATCGTTCGGAAACTTTTGGCCAGAGCTGTACATCGAATTGCATGGCATCATGCCATTAACGTATTCTAAATGATAAAAAAGTAACTTGACAAGGGCTTTAACATCAATAGTTACAATTTGTAAATTTCAATTTTAAATGCATTCATAGACCAGCCATTTATATCACAAAACACTTGATGAGATTTACATAAATAACTTTAGTTTGTCTCAAAAACCAACAGTAGCCCTTAGCAGTGATCAGAAATTTCGATTTATGCAACCCGGACAATATTTTCATACTAATTTTTACGTTTCTGACGTCATAAACATGAATTTTTACGCAAATTGCATACTTTACAGTATTTTCACGCTCTCTCGTGGGGCTACATTAACATTCTGGTAAAAATTGTATTCAGTTTTGAAGATCACATTTCGTGTTTATTCATTAAAAAGCACCATGTTGTTTTATGTGGTCTATGGCTTTAAAGAGTTTTACTGTTTAAATTCATACGTTATTCATATTGTAAGTAAGGCACAAGTAATTAAAGCCATAGACCACATAAAACAACATGTGCTTTTTAATAAATAAACACGAAATGGGATCTTCAAAACTGTTGTCAGTTTTTACCAGAATGTTAATGTAACCCCACGAGAGAGCGTGAAAAAACTGTAAAGTATGCAATTTGCGTAAAAATTCATGTTTATGACGTCAGAAACATGCAAAAATTAGTATGAAAATATTGTGCGGGTTGCATAAATTGAATTTTCTGATCACTGCTACGGGGCTACTGTTGGGTTTTGAGACAAACTAATGTTATTTATGTAAATCCCATCAAGTGTTTTGTGATATAAATATGCTTATATTTTTCTCTGGTCTATTCCTTTAAACCATTAGATCGAGTAGTAAGTTGGAGAGAGATGACAACAACAATAATGACTGATAATATCAATCAAACTTAAACACACAGAAGTACAAAACCTACAAGGATATCTGTCAATTAAAGTCATTTCAATGATACTAGCCCCTAGTTCAATATCACTATGAGAGGCCAATACGTGATTACTAGCCTGTAACTCAGACACAAACACTTCAAGACAAATTGAACATTTAAAATTTACAATCTTTACTAAATCTTCTTCAGCAGTTTTCACTAAATCTGATTTCGTCATTGAATGCAAAGTATGAAAATGTTTTTTTAAATCTTTAGTATTAATAAAAAGCACGAAACACTTTATACATTTTAACATAGAATTCTCACCCCAATGTAGTGGATAAGTTGTAGTATTTACTTTGTGTTCTTTAGATATATGTTCATAGCAATCGTTTTTCTCAACAAAATTCACGGGGCATAGAAAACACTGATATCCAACGAGAGCAACAAATTCTCTTGTCTGAGACTTGCAGACGTGATATTGTATTAACTTCTCGTCTCGTAATTTTACGTGGCATTTATTACACTCATATAAAACCATCAGAAGTTCGAAGCTCATGTCATAGTCCACATGTGATAGCTCTAAATGTGATTTGAACTGTGTGAGTGACGTGAGAGCTACGTTACAACAAGTACAAATATGCCACGTAGTTGTTGGTCCTTCACTTGGAGTTTTATATTTAATTGTAGTTTTCTCAGATATATCCAATGTTTGATAGGAAATTTTTCTTTTAGTTTGTATTTTAAGTAATAATGTATTTATTGTATCATTTAGAATTGTTGTAGGTTTTAATTGTGGATCAACTGTCATTATCTCACTGGTTTTTGAACTTTGATTGTCAATTGTTTCATAACAAGTTTTAGTTTTTTGTGGATATATATCTGAACTATATTCATTTTCCAATGAATTTTGACCGTTATTTTCAAATTCTACACTTGAGTGAACACTATTTCCTAATTGTGAATTATCTTCATGATTTGCATCAACGTCAATATATTCAAAGTTTACTGAACTTTGACCGTTATTTTCAAATTCTTTGCTTGTTTCAGCAATATTTGCAAATTCTAACTGATCTTTTTTATCAACTAACATTTCCTCAACGTTATCAAATTTTAATGAATTTTGATCATTATTTTGAGGCTCTATATATTCAGTCTTAATTTTTACCGGCATTGTATCCACAAATTCAAAATTTGGAATGTCATTTTCAAACATAAGTGATCTCGTTTGGTCGTTATTTTGAAGTTCTTCCTGTTCTACAGTTTCAGATTCTTCATACAGATTATTTTCAGTATTCACTTCATGATCATCACACAAGGTCATGGTATTATCATTAAATTGATTTCTATCTGCAGAATTTAAGCAAATATTTTCACTTGGGTCAGGGGTAAAATTTTCAGGATTAGGAACAATTTTTACAGTTATTTCAGGAGGGCAATTTTTGGAATGTTCGTCAAGTAAAATCTGACTTGTAAACAAATCAAAACATTTGAAACATTGTGAAAACCAATTAGATTGACTTTTATAATTATTGTTAATTTTTAAATTATGTTTTAAATATAAATGTTTTGTCATATTGTATAATGTAGCTGATATTTCAAAACAAAGTTTACAACTATAACTTTTTAATTTAACTATATTTTTTTTATAATTTGTAACTGTACATATGTGATTTTTAAAAAAAAAAGGTCTATGAGATTTGAAGGAACATTCGTTGCAAACATCAATTTTTTGAAAGTTTTGATGTAAAAATCCACTCTTTAAATTATATTTAAGATTTCTAGTTGCATGGATTTGCGTACTTCGTTCTGTTTTAAAACATTTTAAACATGTTTTACATTGAAAATAACCAGGATTATATTTAACTTTTATTTTTTTACTAGCTTGTAGTTTCTGAACGTCTAATTTCTCCAACAATACGCTGCAAGGAGTGACGAGAACTCCGTACTTCTCAAATATTTGTTCAGGTGTTTTACTGAGATGTGAATTAGTAACTTCAGGTGAGCAGGTATTTACACCTAAATCTACGTTATTTGTATGCACTGGCTCATCAAGTGGATCACACGATTCAACTTCAGGTTCAAGAGAAATTTCACTTTCTTTGCGATTAATAAATTCAGTTGAAGTATTTCCACTTAATTCTACGTTATTTGACTGAACTGGCTCATTAAATTCATCTTTAAACGTAGATTCTCTTTCATTGCAATGATAATTTGTACCTTCAGTCAAGCCACTTACTCCTAATTCTACGTTATTTGACAGATCTGGTTCCAACGATTCACATAATTCAACGTTCACTTCACACAAAGGTAGTGTCTCGTTAACGTCAACAATTTCTTGTTTAATTGAACACATTTTCATTCAAGTATAATTAACCCAATAATGTACATAAAGTTGAATACACTCTGGCCAAAACAAAGCTCGTTCCTGCCAAAAGCTGTATCTGCGGTGCTAATCAATGAGGAACGGAATTTCCAATCAACTGAAATCAAAATAACAATCAATTAAGGGGGTAGGTGAGTGACTGATATCTCGCAAACTAGGACGGTTGCAAATAATAATAATAACACAAAGTAAAGAAGAAATGTTACTTAAAAATTTAGTTATGTCAAACATGTTAAAACACGATCAAATATTTAAGTTATTACACTTTAAAGATAACATGTAAATGTGGAAATTTAAATTTGAGAGGGAAATTTTAGTCAAATTAGGAATATCTTTACAATAAAAAATACTGTATCATTATTTTTGTTGTTTTTTTGTATAAAAAATATATATTTAAAATTTAATTGATTTTATTTGAAAATTATGGTGTTCGTTTTATTGGAATTAAATCATGTACAAAAAAATTATTGGGAAAACATAGTTAGTTCTTCTATTTAGCGATTTCTGGTCCAAGTTGGTCCCCCAACGCCTTAAAGGCCAAATGGAAAAAAAATACAGTCAACCAGGATGAAATTGAAACTCCAATCGTATGCAAGCTTTCACTTTCCCCAATCAGAATACTTTGATAGCAGTTCTGTGATTGGCTGTCAATTTCACCTGGGTTGACTACAGTTACCAGCGGCCAGCGCTGAGAGTGCTGACAAAACGTACCGTATCATCTCTGTCAGCGCTTCACAGGGTTTACTGAAGAGACCAGAACAGACAACAACTGATGCTGAGAATCTCTGTCAGGTTCTGGACGTAAATATGTGAGGCAGCTCATAGAGGTGGGGTATTTGCTGGCGCAAAGTATCCAACCTGCTCATAAGTTGTACCGTATTGCCACAGCTCTAGCTGCACAGCGCTCTCATCGAAATATGGTAAGCACCCTGTAACTAAAAAGTCATTGTTAGATTTTTTTTTTTTTTTTTTAAGGTATGGTAAATGTACAGCTCTGGCCAAAAGTTACCGAACGGGTCAGCGGCAGCCTCTGCGTTTTCTCATAAAGATAGCATTGTGTGGTTGCGGGTTGCCTATGCAAATCGTTCGGGAACTTTTGGCCAGAGCTGTACTAGTTATTGGCAGCTTAAGGGTCTTAAGGTTGAAATTCCTATAGTATTGTTGACAAAAAACAGCCAAACCGACACTGCCTTAGTTATCCTATTTATCTGGGCCCCGTCTAGAGATAAGAATTTTAAATAGTGGTATGGCAAGTAGACGGAATTTTAAGATGGTTGGTTTTATTTAGAAACTTGTTAACTTATCATATATTACTTTCACCGTGAAAAGTCTGCCGATAACTGCGACGTGCAGATAGCTAGTACATTTACCATAATATACATAAGCAGATATAAAATCATAGGTATTGTGGGATTTTTATTAAGGTAGTACTTTAGTGTAGCATTTTTGTCGTAAAAACAAATTTTATATCATTATTTAGCTTTATATTAAACCAAGGAACAATTTTCTATGCTAAAAAAAGTTTTTGCTCAAATCAAATTTCTGCAAATGAGCCTCAAAGTCGGTGGGTTTTTTTGGGTTAAGCCCCCTTTAGCATGTACAAGATACAAAACTTCAAGCTCAACGTGTGCAAAATTGAATTGATCAACTTCTCAATAAAAAATACTAGCGTGATCTACAGATAAACTTTTAATGAATTTGAGATTTAAAACAATTTTTACAAGATTTTTACGGAGAAAAAAATGATTGAAGATTGCATATGCAATTAACATGGGTCAATTTGCGATAATTTTTTTCTCGACAAGTACTTTTTAGAAAAATCTAAAAAATCAGTTTTCATTAAAAGTCAACACGAAGAACAAGCTAGTATTTTTTTTAACCGCTGAAAAAATTTCAAAGTGGGTCAAAATCGGGGCTCAAATATAGATTCCTTAGCATTAGGGGGCGGGGCATTTAGCGACACTTTGACGCTCTGTTGTGACGAGAGTTTTTTAGATTGACTTTTTTTGATTTCATTTTTGGGTTCAGCAGCCTAAACCTAATTTAGAATTATAATAATAATAATAATAATAATAATACACTCCTACCCTAAAGTAGTACGTACCTTAAAAATTTGTACAGTAAATAAAGAAAAATGTGAAATTTTACCCAGTGCGATACATTAACAATAAGGATAAGGTATCTTCCAAAATTTATAATAATGTTGTTCGTAAACCCTTGCACCAAAAAATGCGCATTCCATTTGATTAATCATAGCTGATTGTCATTTTAGGAGCAGAGAACAGGGATTACGAACAGCATCAATGTCGGTGTGTTCACAAGTAGCTTTTTCCAGGCTTGAACTGGCCACTAAGAGCAAGTCCACGAAAACGAACCCCCTGTTTGGAGGTCAGTAAAGCCATAACAAGGGCGTAACCAGGGAGTTAGGGCCCCTTTTATGGCCCCTATATTAGGGTGGTTTTATTTATGTTAAAGGCGACGCCATATAAGTGAGTACTAAATAACATTGGCCAGTATAGGAAAATGGCACATTTTGCCATTTTAAAAATACAAAACAATATTTTTGAGAGCGATGATGCTGTTAACAGGTTGAATTAGTATCTCAAGAATGCAAGAAAAATAATAATGACCAAAAAAATAGCTAATTTACCAAAGAAAATATACATAGCCAAAAACTACGTTTGTCCCATGCTGAGCAATGTTAGTCATTATTGCTCAAGAAGAGCATCGAAAAGCATTCAGAATGACGTCATGTGCATACACCCTATATATCAATGTTGGGATGCAGAAATGCGACCGATGAGAACAATCATGAGGTTTTTACTCATGATTTTTCTCATCGGTCGCATTTCTGCATCCCAACATCGATATATAGAGAGGGTACGTGTTACACCTTTTTTGTGGACGAGACCCTTTGAGTGCCAGTCCGACCCTGACTTTTTGTAATTGGAAATGTTAGCTCCATAATATGTTGCATGTTATTCCAATTCCAATTAGAAAAAGCTAATTATGAACAAGTCTTAAATTTAGGGAGTTCACCATGGCATGCAGATTTTAAATTATGATTTTTTGAAGCTATTACATATGTATATAGTCCCCCAAATGTTTAACTTACAAATGCAGAGTCCACGTTGCAGCGACTTTATCGCAGATATTGCATCACTAAGCCGCCACACAAACTGTTGTCATATTTAACATGGGCTGCATACAAAGCAGGTTACTTCAAATATTATAAATATCTTCAGGTTAATTAGTAATCTCTAATTAATTAAACTTTCTTTACAATTTTACATGTTGTTTATATAGCAGCTGGTTATTGTACTAAATTTCAGTTTAGCCAACATAACAATTTTATACTAAATTTATTGCTATTTTAAAATTCCCTAAATATTTCCAGGGGGGACAACAATATAAAGTTTGCAGTTTTTTGGCGGGAATTTCAGTAGTTTAAAAGTTTTTGATAATTCCATCATGTTGACAAAATTAAATTTTCAGTTTCCTAAGGGCTGTATGTATAATAGATGGCTTGTTTCTCAAAATCTTATAAAAAAAACTTACAAACTTTATGATGACATTTAAAGTTATTATAGTAACATATAACTAAGATAAAAATTTCAAAATCCGGCATATGACCATCAGATAAGAGAGAAAATAATTATTGAAATTAGCATGGGCTCTTATATATGGGACTAAAACTTCAAAAAATCATAATTTAAAATATAGCATGGTAACTTACCAAAATTTTTTTTTTTTTACATTTTTGAAGATACCTAATGTATCACTGTGCAAAATTTAAGATTTTTCTTTCTTTACAATTTTTTAGTCAACTCCCGCAGTACCTGATTTTCCGGGCTTCACCGCACTGAACTGAAACCCTGAATAATTTTAACTTCATGTGAAAATAAAATACATTTTGCTAAGCAAGATGTTGATATTTTATTTAGAAACATCATGCTTATATTGATCGTATAGGGTGTGTACGCATGACGTCATTCTGAGTGCTTTTCGATGCTCTTCTTGAGCAATGAATAACATTGCTCAGCATAGGACAAACCTAGTTCTGGGCTATTTTCTTTGCATGAAAAATTAGCTATTTTTTGGTCATTATTATTTTTCTTGCTTACTTGAGGTACTAATTCAACCTGCTAACAACATCAATGCTCGCAAAAAATTGAAAAGTATTTTTAAACTTGCAAAATGTGCCATTTTTCTATACCGGCCAATGTTATTTAGTACTCACTTATGACGTCGACTTTAACATGAATGAAAACACCCTATAGTAAATAAGAGAAATATACATTTAAAGAAACTATTAGTATATGACAAGTATATAAATAAATTCTCTTTTTTTTTTTATTTATTTTTTTATTTTTTTTTTTTTAATTTCAGTGACATTTTTTCTTATTTTTTAATGTACAGTATGTACTGTAATATGATGATAAACGTTATTATTTATTCATTTTTTTATTTCAATTTCCAGTATTACATTAATGAAAAATACAATGATTTTATACATATTGTAGTTGTGAGAATTTAAAATATATTAAATATTAAATTATACATACGTATCATGACACTATAGTCACTTTTGGGGCAGGCCAACAACATAGATTATTAAATTATATAAGCTTTTATTCAGAGCAGGTATCAGAATAAATTTTTGAAAGTTTTAAATCCCTTGTCAAGTTACTTTTTTTTATCATTTAGAATACTAGATTGATAATGAGGAAGGTGAATTTTTTTAACCCCAATTTTTATGACATTTTTGAAAAGAGCGTTAAAAAATGTTGAGGCGATATTTTTTCTTAAAACGATTCAAGCATGGGAAGTATTTTTAATTAATTTTTGAAAATCGTCCTAAAAAGACTGTGACGTTACCAATCAGGCATTTATTTCGGAAAGTATTGACTGTAGAAGGTTCAGTAGCCAGTTTTTTGAAATTCTGAGAACGAGCTGATTTCATTAAACTGGTTACTGAACCTCGAACGATTAGTATTTGCTGAGAAAAAAGTGGAATGATGACGTCACAGGCTTTTTAGGTCGATTTTCAAAAATTAATTAAAAATACTTCGCATGCTCCAATCGTCCTAAGAAAAAATATCGCCTCAAATTTTTTTAAAGCTCTTTCCAAAAATATCATAAACTCAACAAAAAAAATTTCAATTCACCTTCCTCATTCTCATTACCATACCTTAATATCCATGAATTAGACACCAACACGTTGATTTTGTATTTATTTTTATTTTGACGGTTACTTCACGCATCTGACATATATCACAATGTACCGATGGAGCCGTGATAGAGGTAAAGAACTTGAGGGAGGGGTTTAAATTTATAACGTGACCAGAGCGGTGACTGTGATTGGCGGTAGTACATTGTGACGACAGATACGTGATATAACAGTCAATTTGAAAATAAATACAAAATCAACATGTTGGTGTTTAATTCATGGATAATAAGGTATGGTAATTATCAATCTAGTATTTTAAAGGATAAAAAAGTAAGTTGACAAGGGATTTAAAGTCGTCAGTTGTATGATTATTAGACCGTTAGTTAAATAACACTATGAGACGCCAACACGTGATTACCAGCTTCTAACTCAGACATAAACTCTTCAAGACAAATTGAACATTTGTACATTTTAATTGTTACCTACTAAATCTTTCTGAACAGATTTTACTAAATTTGATTTTTTCTTTGAATGCACATGATAAATATGTCCCTTAAGAGTTATCGTATTAGTACATAATGCATAACACTTTTTGCATTGTACATTGGAAATATGACATCTGCGTAGTGCGTAATTTGTGTCATTAAATTTGTGTTCTTTACATATATGTTTCAAGCAGTTACGTTCGTCGAGAAACTTCAAGGGGCAAAGAAAACACTGATACCCTAACAGAGAAACCATTTCACTTATATGAGCCTTGCAGACGTGGTTTTGTATTAACTTCTCGTCTCGTAATTTCTAGTGGCACGTATTACACTCGTATAAAACCATCAGAAGTTCAGATCTAATGTCATAGTCTTTGTGTGCTAGCTCTAAATGTGACATGAACTCCATACGTGACCTAAGAGATACATCACAACAAGTACAATTATACCAAGTCGTTACAGCTCTCTCACTTGGGGTTTCATAGTCAATATTTGCTCTTTTCTTAGCAGGTCCTTTATTTGGAGTTGCATATTCAATATTTGCTCTTTTCTCAGATATATCGCACATGTTTATTAATCTTTTCTGTTCTCTATTACTTTGAATTTTAATTAAAAATGTTTTTGATGTATCTTTTATTGGAACTGTTATTTGAGGTTGAACTGTCATTATCTGGCTGTTCTTTGAAATTTCATGGTTTATATTTACAGCCCAAGTTTCAGTTTCTACTGATAATACAGCTGAATTTTGAACTTTATTTTCAAATTCTTCATTTGAGTGAACACTATTTACTAATTGTGAATTATCTTCATGATTTGTATCAACGTCAATATATTCAAAGTCGTTTACTGAACTTTGACCGTTATTTTCAAATTCTTTGCTTGTTTCAACATTTGCAAATTCTAACTGATCTTTTTTATCAAATAACATTTCATCAATATTTTCAAATTTTACTGAACTTTGATCATTATTTTGAGGCTCCATATATTCATTCTTAATTTTTAACGGCATTGTATCCACAAATTCAAAATTAGGGATGTTATTATCAAACGTAAGTGATCTCGTTTGGCCGTTATTTTGAATTTCTTCGTGTTCTACAGTTTCAGATTCTTCATACAGATTATTTTCAGTATTCACTTCATGATCATCACACAAGTTCATGGTATTATCATTAAATTGATTTCTATCTGCAGAATTTAAGCAAATATTTTTACTTGGGTCTGGGGTAAAATTTACAGGAATAGGAACAATTTTTACAGTTATTTGTTGAGGAGGGCAATTTTTTGAATGCTTGTCGAGTAAAATCTGACTTGTAAACAAATCAAAACATTCGAAACATTGTGAAAACCAATTAGCTTGACTTTCATAATTATTGTTAATTTTTAAATTATGTTTTAAATTTAAATGTTTTGTCATATTGTATAATGTAGCTGATATTTCAAAACAAAGTTTACAACTATAACTTTTTAATTTAACCATATTTTTTTTATAATTTGTAACTGTACATATGTGATTTTGAAAAAAAATTGTTCTATGAGATTTGAAGGAACATTTGTGGCAAACATCAATTTTTTGAAAGTTTTGATGTAAAAATCCATTATTTAAATTATATATCAAATATCTAGTAGCGTGGATTTGCGTACTTCGCTCTGTTTTAAAACATTTTAAACATGTTTTACATTGAAAATAACAAGAATTATATTGAACTTTTATTTTTTTACTAGCTTGTAGTTTCTGAACGTCTAATTTCTCCAACAATACGCTGCAAGGAGTGACGAGAACTCCGTACTTCTCAAATATTTCTTCAGGTGTTTTACTGATATGTGAATTAGTAACTTCAGGTGAGCAGGCATTTACACCTAAATCTACGTTATTTGTATGCACTGGCTCGTCAAGTGGATCACACGATTCAACTTGAAGTTCAAGAGAAATTTCACTTTCTTTGCAATTAATAAATTCAGTTGAAGTATTTCCACTTAATTCTACGTTATTTGACTGAACTGGCTTGTTAAATTCATCTTTAAGTTCAAACGTAGATTCTCTTTCATTGCAATGATAATTTGTACCTTCAGTCAATATGCCACTTACTCCTAATTCTACGTTATTTGACAGATCTGATTTCAGTGATTCACATAATTCAACGTTCACTTCACACAAAGGCATTGTCTCATTAACGTCAACAATGAGGAAGACTAATGATTTTTGGGACAGTATTTGAGCACATTTTTAGAAAGAGCATAATTAGTAGATTCTATTGACATCAATATTTACCTTTATTACTTAAATTTCAGCGATTAATTAATGATTTAAAAGTGGCAGCCACGCCCCCAAGAAGCCTGTGCCGTTAGTCATTTGTTTGAATTTGCAGCGGAGTCTGATGTTCTTTTGCAAATTTGGATACGAGATTTTAAATTTTACGCGAATTTTTAAATTCTCGTATCCAAATTTGCAGAAGAACATCAGACTCCGCTGCAAATTCAAACAAATGACAAACGGCACAGGCTTCTTTGGGGCGTGGCTGCTACTTTTAAATCATTAATTAATCGCTGAAATTTAAGTAATAAAGGTAAATATTGATGTCAATAGAATCTACTAATTATGCTCTTTCTAAAAATGTGCTCAAATGCTGTCCCAAAAATCATTAGTCTTCCTCATTTCTTGTTTAATTGAACACATTTTTATTCAAGTATAATTAACCCAATAATGTACATAAAATTGAATACACTCTGGCCAAAACAAAGCTCGTTCCTGCCAAAAGCTGTATCTGCGGTGCTAATCAATGAAGAACGGAATTTCCAATCAACCTGAAATCAAAATAAAAATCAATTAAGGGGGTAGGTGACCGACTGATATCTCGCAAACTAGAATGGTTGCGAATAATAATAAATAACACAAATTAAAGAAGAAATGTTACTTAAAAATTTAGTTATGTCAAACATGTGAAAACACGATCAAATATTTAAGTTATTACACTTTAAAGATAACATGTAAATGTGGAAATTTAAATTTGAGAGGGAAATTTTAGTCAAATTAGGAATATCTTTACAATAAAAAATACTGTATCATTATTTTTGTTGTTTTTTTGTATAAAAAATATATATTTAAAATTTAATTGATTTTATTTGAAAATTATGGTGTTCGTTTTATTGGAATTAAATCATGTACAAAAAAATTATTGGGAAAACATAGTTAGTTCTTCTATTTAGCGATTTCTGGTCCAAGTTGGTCCCCCAACGCCTTAAAGGCCAAATGGAAAAAAAATACAGTCAACCAGGATGAAATTGAAACTCCAATCGTATGCAAGCTTTCACTTTCCCCAATCAGAATACTTTGAAAGCAGTTCTGTGATTGGCTGTCAATTTCACCTGGGTTGACTACAGTTACCAGCGGCCAGCGCTGAGAGTGCTGACAAAACGTACCGTATCATCTCTGTCAGCGCTTCACAGGGTTTACTGAAGAGACCAGAACGGACAACAACTGATTCTGAGAATCTCTGTCAGGTTCTGGACGTAAATATGTGAGGCAGCTCGTAGAGGTGGGGTATTTGCTGGCGCAAAGTATCCAAACTGCTCATAAGTTGTACCGTATTGCCACAGCTCTAGCTGCACAGCGCTCTCATGGAAATATGGTAAGCACCCTGTAACTAAAAAGTCATTGTTAGATTTTTTTTTTTTTAAGGTATGGTAAATGTACAGCTCTGGCCAAAAGTTCCCGAACGGGTCAGCGGCAGCCTCTGCGTTTTCTCATAAAGATAGCATTGTGTGGTTGCGGGTTGCCTATGCAAATCGTTCAGGAACTTTTGGCCAGAGCTGTACTAGTTATTGGCAGCTTAAGGGTCTTAAGGTTGAAATTCCTATAGTATTGTTGACAAAAAAACAGCCAAACCGACACTGCCTCAGTTATCCTATTTATCTGGGCCCAGTCAAGTGATAAGAATTTTAAATAGTGGTATGGCAAGTAGACGGAATTTTAAGATGGTTGGTTTTAGTTAGAAACTTGTTAACTTATCATATATTACTTTCACCGTGAAAAGTCTGCCGATAACTGCGACGTGCAGATAGCTAGTACATTTACCATAATATACATAAGTAAATATAAAATCATAGTTATTGTGGGATTTTTATTAAGGTAGTACTTTAGGGTAGCATTTTTGTCGTAAAAACAAATTTTATATCATTATTTAGCTTTATAATAAACCAAGGAACAATTCTCTATACTAAAAAAAGTTTTTGCTCAAATCAAATTTCTGCAAATGAGCCTCAAAGTCGGTGGGTTTTTTTGGGTTACGCCCCCTTTAGCATGTATAAGATACAAAACTTCAAGCTCAACGTGTGCAAAATTGAATTGATCAACTTCTCAATAAAAAATACTAGCGTGATCTACAGATAAACTTTAATGAATTTGAGATTTAAAACAATTTTTACAAGATTTTTACGGAGAAAAAAATGATTGAAGATTGCATATGCAATTAACATTTGCGATAATTTTTTTCTCGACAAGTACTTTTTAGAAAAATCTAAAAAATCAGTTTTCATTAAAAGTCAACACGAAGAACAAGCTAGTATTTTTTTTAACCGCTGAAAAAATTTCAAAGTGGGTCAAAATCGGGGCTCAAATATAGATTCCTTAGCATTAGGGGGCGGGGCATTTAGCGACACTTTGACGCTCTGTTGTGACGAGAGTTTTTTAGATTGACTTTTTTTGATTTCATTTTTGGGTTCAGCAGCCTAAACCTAATTTAGAATTATAATAATAATAATACACTCCTACCCTAAAGTAGTACGTACCTTAAAAATTTGTACAGTAAATAAAGAAAAATGTGAAATTTTACCCAGTGCGATACATTAACAATAAGGATAAGGTATCTTCCAAAATTTATAATAATGTTGTTCGTAAACCCTTGCACCAAAAAATGCGCATTCCATTTGATTAATCATAGCTGATTGTCATTTCAGGAGCAGAGAACAGGGATTACGAACAGCATCAATGTCGGTGTGTTCACAAGTAGCTTTTTCCAGGCTTGAACTGGCCACTAAGAGCAAGTCCACGAAAACGAACCCCCTGTTTGGAGGTCAGTAAAGCCATAACAAGGGCGTAACCAGGGAGTTAGGGCCCCTTTAATGGCCCCTATATTAGGGTGGTTTCATTTATGTTAAAGGCGACGCCATATAAGTGAGTACTAAATAACATTGGCCAGTATAGGAAAATGGCACATTTTGCCAGTTTAAAAATACAAAACAATATTTTTGAGAGCGATGATGCTGTTAACAGGTTGAATTAGTACCTCAAGTATGCAAGAAAAATAATAACGACCAAAAAAATAGCTAATTTTCCAAAGAAAATATACATAGCCAAAAACTACGTTTGTCCCATGCTGAGCAATGTTAGTCATTATTGCTCAAGAAGAACATCGAAAAGCATTCAGAATGACGTCATGTGCATACACCCTATATATCGATGTTGGGATGCAGAAATGCGACCGATGAGAAAAATCATGAGGTTTTTACTCATGATTTTTCTCATCGGTCGCATTTCTGCATCCCAACATCGATATATAGAGAGGGTACGTGTTACACCTTTTTTGTGGACGAGACCCTTTGAGTGCCAGTCCGACCCTGACTTTTTGTAATTGGAAATGTTAGCTCCATAATATGTTGCATGTTATTCCAATTCCAATTAGAAAAAGCTAATTATGAACAAGTCTTAAATTTAGGGAGTTCACCATGGCATGCAGATTTTAAATTATGATTTTTTGAAGCTATTACATATGTATATAGTCCCCCAAATGTTTAACTTACAAATGCAGAGTCCACGTTGCAGCGACTTTATCGCAGATATTGCATCACTAAGCCGCCACACAAACTGTTGTCATATTTAACATGGGCTGCATACAAAGCAGGTTACTTCAAATATTATAAATATCTTCAGGTTAATTAGTAATCTCTAATTAATTAAACTTTCTTTACAATTTTACATGTTGTTTATATAGCAGCTGGTTATTGTACTAAATTTCAGTTTAGCCAACATAACAATTTTATACTAAATTTATTGCTATTTTAAAATTCCCTAAATATTTCCAGGGGGGACAACAATATAAAGTTTGCAGTTTTTTGGCGGGAATTTCAGTAGTTTAAAAGTTTTTGATAATTCCATCATGTTGACAAAATTAAATTTTCAGTTCCTAAGGGCTGTATGAATAATAGATGGCTTGTTTCTCAAAATCTTATAAAAAAAACTTGCAAACTTTATGATGACATTTAAAGTTATTATAGTAACATATAACTTAGATAAAAATTTCAAAATCCGGCATATGACCATCAGATAAGAGAGAAAATAATTATTGAAATTAGCATGGGCTCTTATATATGGGACTAAAACTTCAAAAAATTATAATTTAAAATATAGCATGGTAACTTACCAAAATTTTTTTATTTTTATTTATTTTTTTTTTTTTTACATTTTTGAAGATACCTAATGTATCACTGTGCAAAATTTAAGATTTTTCTTTCTTTACAATTTTTTAGTCAACTCCCGCAGTACCTGATTTTCCGGGCTTCACCGCACTGAACTGAAACCCTGAATAATTTTAACTTCCTGTGAAAATAAAATACATTTCGCTAAGCAAGATGTTGATATTTTATTTATTTAGAAATATCATAATTATATTGATCGTATAGGGTGTGTACGCATGACATCATTCTGAGTGCTTTTCGATGCTCTTCTTGAGCAATGAATAACATGGCTCAGCATAGGACAAACCTAGTTCTGGGTTATTTTCTTTTTCATGAAAAATTAGCTATTTTTTGGTCATTATTATTTTTCTTGCT
Organism: Ecdyonurus torrentis; assembly: GCA_949318235.1. Taxonomy (NCBI): domain Eukaryota; kingdom Metazoa; phylum Arthropoda; class Insecta; order Ephemeroptera; family Heptageniidae; genus Ecdyonurus; species Ecdyonurus torrentis. Next base: position 2,375,346 of record OX439133.1, read on the forward strand.
TACTTGAGGTACTAATTCAACCTGTTAACAACATCAATGCTCTCAAAAAATTGAAAAGTATTTTTAAACTTGCAAAATGTGCCATTTTTCTATACCGGCCAATGTTATTTAGTACTCACTTATGACGTCGACTTTAACATGAATGAAAACACCCTATAGTAAATAAGAGAAATATACATTTAAAGAAACTATTAGTATATGACAAGTATATAAATAAATTCTTTTTTTTTTTTTAAAAAAAATTTCAGTGACATTTTTTCTTAATGTATGTACTGTAATATGATGATAAACGATATTATTTATTCATTTTTTTATTTCAATTTCCAGTATTACATTAATGAAAAATACAATGATTTTATACATATTGTAGTTGTGAGAATTTAAAATATATTAAATATTAAATTATACATATGTATCATGACACTATAGTCACTTTTGGGGCAGGCCAACAACATAGATTATTAAATTATATAAGCTTTTATTCAGAGCAGGTATCAGAATAAATTTTTGAAAGTTTTAAATCCCTTGTCAAGTTACTTTTTTTATCATTTAGAATACTAGATTGATAATGAGGAAGGTGAATTTTTTTAACCCCAATTTTTATAACATTTTTGAAAAGAGCGTTAAAAAATGTTGAGGCGATATTTTTTCTTAAAACGATTCAAGCATGGGAAGTATTTTTAATTAATTTTTTGAAAATCGTCCTAAAAAGACTGTGACGTTACCAATCAGGCATTTATTTCGGAAAGTATTGACTGTAGAAGGTTCAGTAGCCAGTTTTTTGAAATTCTGAGAACGAGCTGATTTCATTAAACTGGTTACTGAACCTCGAACGATTAGTATTTGCTGAGAAAAAAGTGGAATGATGACGTCACAGGCTTTTTAGGTCGATTTTCAAAAATTAATTAAAAATACTTCGCATGCTCCAATCGTCCTAAGAAAAAATATCGCCTCAAGTTTTTTTAAAGCTCTTTCCAAAAATATCATAAACTTAACAAAAAAAATTTCAATTCACCTTCCTCATAGTCATTACCATACCTTAATATCCATGAATTAGACACCAACACGTTGATTTTGTATTTATTTTTATTTTGACGGTTACTTCACGCATCTGACATATATCACAATGTACCGATGGAGCCGTGATAGAGGTAAAGAACTTGAGGGAGGGGCTTACATTTATCACGTAATCAGAGCGGTGACTGTGATTGGCGGCGGTACATTGTGACGTTAGATACGTGATATAACAGTCAATTTGAAAATAAATACAAAATCAACATGTTGGTGTTTAATTCATGGATAATAAGGTATGGTAATTATCAATCTAGTATTTTAAAGGATAAAAAAGTAAGTTGACAAGGGATTTAAAGTCGTCAGTTGTATGATTATTAGACCGTTAGTTAAATAACACTATGAGACGCCAACACATGATTACCAGTTTCTAACTCAGACATAAACTCTTCAAGACAAATTGAACATTTGTACATTTTAATTGTTACCTACTAAATCTTTCTGAACAGATTTTACTAAATCTGATTTTTTCTTTGAATGCACATGATAAATATGTCCCTTAAGAGTTATCGTATTAGTACATAATACATAACACTTTTTGCATTGTACATTGGAAATATGACATCTGCGTAGTGCATAATTTGTGTCATTAACTTTGTGATCTTTAGATATATGTTTCAAGCAGTTACGTTCATCGAGAAACTTCAAGGGGCAAAGAAAACACTGATACCCTAACAGAGAAACCATTTCACTTATATGAGCCTTGCAGACGTGGTTTTGTATTAACTTCTCGTCTCGTAATTTGACGTGGCACGTATTACACTCGTATAAAACCATCAGAAGTTCAGATCTAATGTCATAGTCTTTGTGTGCTAGCTCTAAATGTGACATGAACTCCATACGTGACCTAAGAGATACATCACAACAAGTACAATTATACCAAGTCGTTACAGCTCTCTCACTTGGGGTTTCATGGTCAATATTTGCTCTTTTCTTAGCAGGTCCTTTATTTGGAGTTTCATATTCAATATTTGCTCTTTTCTCAGATATATCGCACATGTTTATTAATCTTTTCTGTTCTCTATTACTTTGAATTTTAATTAAAAATGTTTTTGATGTATCTTTTATTGGAACTGTTATTTGAGGTTTAACTGTCATTATCTGGCTGTTATTTGAAATTTCATGGTTTATATTTACAGCCCAAGTTTCAGTTTCTACTGATAATGCAGCTGAATTTTGAACTTTATTTTCAAATTCTTCACTTGAGTGAACACTATTTCCTAATTGTGAATTATCTTCATGATTTGTATCAACGTCAATATATTCAAAGTTTACTGAACTTTGACCGTTATTTTCAAATTCTTTGCTTGTTTCAACATTTGCAAATTCTAACTGATCTTTTTTATCAAATAACATTTCATCAATATTTTCAAATTTTACTGAATTTTGATCATTATTTTGAGGCTCTATATATTCACTCTTAATTTTTAACGGCATTGTATCCACAAATTCAAAATTAGGGATGTTATTATCAAACGTAAGTGATCTCATTTGGTCGTTATTTTGAAATTCTTTGTGTTCTACAGTTTCAGATTCTTCATACAGATTATTTTCAGTATTCACTTCATGATCATCACACAAGTTCATGGTATTATCATTAAATTGATTTCTATCTGCAGAATTTAAGCAAATATTTTTACTTGGGTCTGGGGTAAAATTTACAGGAATAGGAACAATTTTTACAGTTATTTGTTCAGGAGGGCAATTTTTTGAATGCTTGTCGAGTAAAATCTGACTTGTAAACAAATCAAAACATTCGAAACATTGTGAAAACCAATTAGCTTGACTTTCATAATTATTGTTAGTTTTAATATTATGTTTTAAATTTAAATGTTTTGTCATATTGTATAATGTAGCTGATATTTCAAAACAAAGTTTACAACTATAACTTTTTAATTTAACCATATTTTTTTTATAATTTGTAACTGTACATATGTGATTTTGAAAAAAAATTGTTCTATGAGTTTTGAAGAAACATTTGTTGCAAACATCAATTTTTTGAAAGTTTTGATGTAAAAATCCATTATTTAAATTATATATCAAATATCTAGTAGCATGGATTTGCGTACCTCGCTCTGTTTTAAAACATTTTAAACATGTTTTACATTGAAAATAACAAGAATTATATTTAACTTTTATTTTTTTACTAACTTGTAGTTTCTGAACGTCTAATTTCTCCAACAATACGCTGCAAGGAGTGACGAGAACTCCGTATTTCTCAAATATTTGTTCAGGTGTTTTACTGAGATGTGAATTAGTAACTTCAGGTGAGCAGGCATTTACACCTAAATCTACGTTATTTGTATGCACTGGCTCGTCAAGTGGATCACACGAATCAACTTTAAGTTCAAGAGAAATTTCACTTTCTTTGCATTTAATAAATTCAGTTGAAGTATTTCCACTTAATTCTACGTTATTTGACTGAACTGGCTCATTAAATTCATTTTTAAACGTAGATTCTCTTTTATTGCAATGATAATTTGTACCTTCAGTCAAGCCACTTACTCCTAATTCTACGTTATTTGACAGATCTGATTTCAGTGATTCACATAATTCAACGTTCACTTCACACAAAGGCATTGTCTCATTAACGTCAACAATTTCTTGTTTAATTGAACACATTTTCATTCAAGTATAATTAACCCAATAATGCGTACATAAAATTGAATACACTCAGGCCAAAACAAAGCTCGTTCCTCCCAAAAGCTGTATCTGTGGTGCTAATCAATGAAGAACGGAATTTCCAATCAACCTGAAATCAAAATAACAATCAATTAAGGGGGTAGGTGACCGACTGATATCTCGCAAACTAGGATGGTTGTGAATTATAATATTAACACAAATTAAAGAAAAAATGTTACTTAAAAATTTAGTTATGTCAAACATGTTAAAACACGATCAAATATTTAAGTTATTACACTTTAAAGATAACATGTAAATGTGGAAATTTAAATTTGAGAGGGAAATTTTAGTCAAATTAGGAATATCTTTACAATAAAAAATACTGTATCATTATTTTTGTTGTTTTTTTGTATAAAAAATATATATTTAAAATTTAATTGATTTTATTTGAAAATTATGGTGTTCGTTTTATTGGAATTAAATCATGTACAAAAAAATTATTGGGAAAATATAGTTCTTCTTTTTAGCGATTTCTGGTCCCAGTTGGTCCCCCACCACCTTAAAGGCCAAATGGAAAACAGTACAGTCAACCAGAGTGTAATTGAAACTCCAATCGTATGCAAGCTTTCACTTTCCCCAATCAGAATACTTTGAAAGCAGTTCTGTGATTGGCTGTCAATTTCACCTGGGTTGACTACAGTTACCAGCGGCCAGCGCTGAGAGTGCTGACAAAACGTACCGTATCTGTCAGAGCTTCACAGGGTTTACTGAAGAGACCAGAACGGACAACAGCTGATGCTGAGAATCTCTGTCAGGTTCTGGACGTAAATATGTGAGGCAGCTCGTAGAGGTGGGGTATTTGCTGGCGCAAAGTATCCAACCTGCTCATAAGTTGTACCGTATTGCCACAGCTCTAGCTGCACAGCGCTCTCATTGAAATATGGTACGCACCCTGTAATTAAAAAGTTATTGTAAGATGTTTTTTTTTTTTTTTTTGAAGGTATATTTATCAATTTTAAGCAGAAAATCATAGCTTCTAAGGGAATTTGATTAAAAAGTTGTAAATAAATAAAAATGTGAAAATTTTATCCAGTGATACATTAATAAGGATAAGGTATCTTCAAAAATTTATAAGTAATGCTGTTCGTAAACCCTGTTCTCTGCTCCTAAAATGACAGAACAGTTTACGAACAGCATTACTATTATTGTTTGTAAACCCTGTTCTCCCAAAAAAATGCGCATTCCATTTGAATAACCAAAGGCGATAGTCATTTTAGGAGCAGAGAACAGCATCAATGTCAGTATTCACAATTAGCTTTTTCCAGGCTCCGACAGACCATACGAGCAAGTGCTTGAAAGTGGACTTGCCCCCCCCCCCCCCCCTCCCAAACCCCCGTTTTGAGGTTCCTAAGGCCATGAAAGGGACATAACCAGGGTGTTACAGCCCATTTTGTGGCCCCTAAAAACCCTTTCACATCCTTGCGCTTTGTCACCATGTTTGTGGTGCCTAATGTATTGTCCAGCATAGGGGAAACATCATTTCTTCTAATTTTTTATATAAAAATAGTTTATTTCAACTGAACGAAATTTTCTCATATTCTTGGAGCTTATTAGAAGCTAGAAATACGGCTTTGATTGAGCTTTGAAGCTTTTTTTGCTATTAAAAAAAAAAATGACATTTTTCCTATGCTGGCCTATGTATTCATAACCAGCAAAATGGTGGCTCTTAAATATGAGTGCAACCCGTGCAACCCGTCTATAGAGAGGGTGTGACACCCCTTTTGTGGACGAGACTCAGTGCCAGTCCGACCCTATGTTATAATTGAGCTCCATAATATGATCAAATAATTAACAATTCTAATTAGAAAAAAGCTAATTATGAACAAGTCTTAAATTAAGGGAGTTCACCATGGCATGCAGATTTTAAATTATGACTTTTTGAAGCTTCAGTCCCCCAAATGTTTAACTTACGAATGCAGAGTCCACTTTGCAGCGACTTTATCTCAGATATTGCATCACTAAGCCGCCACACAAACTGTTGTCATATTTAACATGGGCTGCACACAAAGCAGGTTACTTCAAATATAATAAATATCTGCAGGTTAATTAGCAATCTCTAATTAATTAAACTTTCTTTACAATTTTACATTTGTTTACAAAACAGCTGGTTATTGTACTAAATATCAGTTTAGGCAACATTGTAAAATTATCACTAAAAAAGCCTCTAGGACAGTTGTCCCTTCTTAGCTATTTTCTTAGCGCAGCGATAAGAGTTTGGTTGGACTGTGTTTACTTTATGGACGGTATTGTAGGGATAAGATAAGAATTGCACTAAGAAACGACCGCTATCTTGAGCTTAAATTACTAAAAATATAATAATAACATTTCACTAAATAATTACAGGGGGGACAACATTTAAAGTTTCTAGTTTTTTGGCGGGAATTTCAGTAGTTTAAAAGTTTTTTTTTTTTTTTTTTTTTTTTTTTTTTTTGTGACTTTTGCACCTAAATCATTTTGCTCTCATTTCACAAGCAATTTGTTAATGAAAATACGTCATAAAATTTATTATTGTATTTTTGTCTAATGTGTGTGCCTATAAGGTTATATATTTTTTTTATAATTATTATGCATCGATCAGTTTAGTGATTTATGATTGGTTACCTATATATACGTATAACACCCTATATCTCTATGCTATTCCATTATAATATATAAATATATATAGCGATATTAATTAGTGCATATAGACCGCTTGCACTCATATTTGTGACAGCATTATTATATTGTTATGTAACACAAATTGCATAAGTATGATGTTATGTAATTATGTAATAAATAATGCACACATTGCAGAATAAGAACTGCAGTGCTGTGCAAGTTATGGATATAAAAAGGACCTACACTGGATGTGTAGGTAAGTCGGTCAGCGCGGAGATTATGCAACGCGCTGACACATATATCTTGTGTATTAATTTGTTAGTCAATAAATGACATACAACGTCATACAGCGTGTTATTTAATATATCAACCTATCATATATCATAGCCTAAATATACATCCTAAATTAGTGCCGTCAAGTGGTGATCCTGCCGGTTGACGTGACAGATGGTGTCGGAAGTGGCGGACTTCTAACACGGACTTATTTTACCTGCTATGATTATCTAACAAACTTTGTGATGTATTTTTGAGTGCATGATCTATGATTCAAGAATAAATTATCTTTTATTTTTTGTGATATTACAAGAATATTTCTCAAATAAAACGTTTGACAAATACAACTATTATGCACACATTTTAATCATATATAAAAAACATTTTATATATATATATAAAATATATACCCAGTTCATATATACTTTAACAGTATAAAATCCGCTGAAGCACAGAAGAGGACTGATTCTTCGCAGAAGTCAGCCCACAACAGATGTCCAGGATTTGATTTTGGTTGATAATATTGGATTGATCTCTTTATACCAAAACAAAGAGATATGCGGTATGTGATCTGTTTGATTTTATTTTATGAGTATGTACAATTGTAGAACGATTTATTTTTGTTACATTGTTAATAAGAGGTCCGGTGCTAATTAGTTTTATTATTTTCCCGATTGTTTAATAATTAAATATGGCTGATAGTGAAGTTGTTGTGGGGGGCGTATCTATGCCAATTACGGATGCTGTAGCTAGGTTGGCAGCGAGTATTGTCACTAATCAGACACAAATTGGTAACTTACAGACTTCGTTATCAGAAAAGGATACTAAAATTGATAATCAAAGAAAGAAGATAAATGATCAAGAAACTACTATTGCTGCGTTACGAGCGGAAGTACAACAATTGTCGTTACGACAAGGGGCAGTAAATCTCCCTAGTAATTTTGCAGTTACGAATACATTAGTGCGCTTTTCAGGGAAGCAAAAAGAGAATGCGAGTTTTTATTTACAGAGAATTGAAAATGCTGCTCAACTTGCATTATGGAATCCACAGCAAACTCTGGTTATTGCTAAGCAATATTTGGATGGAGAGGCCATTGTATGGGCTAACAGTGATGAGAGAGTGTTAGCAGTGACCGAGTATGGTACATTTAAAACGTTATTTTTAGAGAGATTCAAGTCTAAAAATACGCCGCGTTACTACAGAGACGTATTAAAATATATCAAGCTGAAACCTGAGGAGGACGTTGAGCATTATGCGGATAGAATTCGTGCAGTAAACATTAATACTTATGTATTGACAGGAGAGGAGAGTGTAAATAAAGTACTAGTTAGTGAGGCTGATAGTAGAGCGTTAGATGCGTTTTTGAATGGTATTGAAGGACCATTAGGTGAGAAGGTGAATGCTGCTTTCCCTGATACATTTCAAAAAGCAGTTGCTGTTGCAGTTGCTTTACGTGAAGCAGAGCGTAGGGCTAATTTGCAACCAGATAGACAACAAAGGAATGTGTTTGCTGCAGATCAACAAATTGAGAGACCAAGACCCAGGGTAAATAATAGGAATTATGGAAGAACCTATTATTATTCACGTGGTCAATTACATAATTCACGAGCTAGAGGCTTTGGTGGTGCAAGAAATTTTCGTAATCGAGGTATGCAAGGTAGAGGAGAAGTGCATGGGCAGCAGTTTCGTAACCAGCGTGTTGAGCAAGAGTCGCGTAACAGGGAGAATGAGGAAATGAGACAAAATGCGCCACGTCAGCAAGATGTGGATAATGAGCGTGGTGAGGCCTTGCAAGCTGTGAGAAATTTTCGCGAGCGTACGCGAAATCAGCAACCTCAAGGAAGTCAATGACCCCTAAATTGCAGAATGCATTTGTTCCTATAAGTAAAGCAAATGATGTGCATAATGTAAATAAATGTAATATAAAAGATCAATTAATTGTAGATTGTAATATAAGGGGCGAGAAATTAAAATTTTTGATCGACACGGCTGCTGAAGTGACTGTGTTATGGCACCCAATAATTAAAAATTTACAACCTAAAAAATATAGAATTATGGGATTAGGAAATAATGCAGTAAAAACATATGGGTGTGCCAATTTAAAATTTAAAATAGGAGAGAAGAGGTGTAAAATAGAGACGCACATAGTTCAACATGAGAATTACGATTATCATGGACTCTTACCCAGTAAACATCCGGACACTGAAGACAGTCTTGAAGACAGACCCCGATACGTCTGTAATATGTAACCATATGTCTTTGGCCTTATTTGTATAAAACAAATAAATTTTTGTCCATAATAGTAACATGAGAGTATTGCTTAGCATTTTGTCTATCTTATTGATGCAAAAAAAAAAGAACTTTAAAAAACTTTAGAAAAGTTGTGACGTCTTTCAACAAGACGTTAATGGGGCATATAGAAAACGTTGAAAAATTATGTTTAAATAAAATAAAAAAAGTTACACTAAATATAAAAATGTTATATTTTTACATTTGAAAATAATGATTTTAATAAATTTCCTGCATTAAAGTCAACTGAACATTAATACGTCTCTGATTTGACCCTTTTGGGACAAATCAAAGACGTATGTTTTAAACTTTGTAAAATTTAAAATAAATTATTAGGGCAGAAGATCTTTTGCCCAATACCTTTTCATTTTAAATTTTACAAAAGTTAAAAACCTGTCTTTGATTTGTCCCAAAAGGGTCAAATCAGAGACATATTAATGTTCAGTTTACCTATAATGCAGCAAATTTACTTAAATCATTAAAAGCGTATGCTACACATTTTTATTCATTAAAAAAAAAAATAATAAAAAAAAAAAAACTCTCTTATAAAAGAACTTTATGTGGACCGATCAAAGACGTTTGGAAAAAAAAAGCGTTAAAGTAGACTAAAAATTAAATTTTTCAAAAATGCTACGATTGGCCCTATGATTTAAATGAGCAAAAGGCTCGGAACCAGTAATTTGGTTTAATCTTCTCCAAAAAATTATATTTGTTGTTTTTAGCATAAAATCTGAAATTTTGACAGGAGTTTGTTTAACGTCACTTTTGATCACAAATGCGACGAAACGAACATTTTGAAACCGTAAATCTGCTAAACTAAAAGAGGCAGAGCACATTTAATTTTTTTTGTGTAATATATAGACAGTACTGGATTTTTTTCATGAAAAATATTGGTCCCAGCTATTATTGATTTTCTAGGAAAAATCGACCAAAATTGGATATCAGCGTTTTTTTCGTTTTGAATCGAACCCTGTGACGTCACAAGTAAAAATAAAAATAATAACTTTTTAAGTTTTCTGAAGAGCTGACTATAGTTGCAACCCCTTGGCACAATAATTTCCTCAGTTTCGATTTTTTTTTATTTTTAACGATTTTTTTAAGTTGACAACATTTTTAAAAATCCCATTTTGAGTCCCGATTTTTTCTATTCTGCTCAACTTAAAATTCAATGTATTTATACTAAGATGGATTTTTAGTATCTTAGCTCACTTTCTATATGAAAAACTTGATGGCTTCTAACTCGTGAGTATTTTCAAATGACGTAAGAAAAATCCAAAATATCGACTATGGTTACAGTTCAAAAAATCGATAAAAATTGGGTCACTCCAAAAGTATAGTTTTTTAAGCTCCTCAATGCATGGGATGAATTTTGGTATATAAAAAAAGTGGTTGATTTTTGGAAATTTGCACTAGGACTTGACCTCTGAATTAGTCATGAATTGGATGTATAGAAATTGCGGTTAAGTCCAGGTGCAAATTTCGAAAAATTGACCATTTTTTTTATATACCAAAATTCATCCCATGCATTGAGGAGCTCAAAAAACTATACTTTGAGTGACCCGATTTTTGTCGATTTTTTTAATTGTAACTATACTCGATATTTTGGATTTTTCTTAAATGTATTTAAAAATACTCATGAGTTTATATTTATCAAGATTTCTCTACAGAAATTGAGTTAAGGTGCTTAAGATCAATCACAGTATGAATACATTGATTTTTAAGTTGAGTCCGGGCCGGCTTTTTAGAAAAAGTCGGGTTTCAAAATCGGGATATTTGAAAAAGTTGTCAAATTAAAAAAATCGTTAAAAATAAAAAACTATCGAAACTAAGGAAATTATTATGCAAAATTGTTACATAATTATAGTCAACTGTTCATACAATTTAAAAACTTAATATTTTGATTTTTATTCGTGACGTCACAGGGTTCGTTTCAAAATGAAAAAATAAAAAAAAACTATTATAGTGGATATTGGTATATTTTTCCTAGAAAATTGATAATAGCTCAGACCGATATTTTTTCTGGAAGGTATATCCAGTATTGTTTACATATTACCTAAAAAAAATTGTAGTCTGACGCTTTATAGTTTTGGAAGATTTGCGGTTTCAAAATATTAATTTGCTCCGTCATTATATAAGTGATAAAAAATGACGTGCTAATATTTCAGATTTTGCCAAAATTATCAAAATTATTTGTATTTATTATGGAGTATATTTATTAATTCTGATTAGAGGTTTTCAAAATACTAAAAATAAACAGAAGCTATTAGGTTTGAAGTCAAAATTTACTTAATTTTCTCAAAAAGTTTCGCAAAAAAAAAAAAAAAAAAGAAAAAAAAAAAAGAAAAAAAGAAAGGAAGAAAATTAAATGAAAGGAAAAAAGAATATTTTAATGCCAAAAAACTGTAATAAAACTAGAAAAGGCCACACACAAAACGTGGAGTTCATTTCATTTGCGTGCGGAAGTTATATATTTATTAACTGATCGCTTATATAGTCGGCCTGTAAACAGTTGTTAATTCCTTTTTTTATTAAAGCAATAGGGGTCATGGGTCATGTATATGCAATTATGCATTCATGTTGAAGTCGACGCCTTGATGTTGGATAACTCAATAACATATGGGGAATATAGGACAATAAAATAATTTTGACAGTTTAAAAACACTATGCAATATTTTATGAGAGTATTGATGCTGTAAATATATGTTAAATTTGTATCTCATGGTAAGAGAAAATAACATGAACAAAAAATCAACCGATTTTCCAAAGAAAAATAGCTTAATGAAGTTTGTCCTATGCTGAGCAATGTTATAATTATTCACTATACTCGAGTATGGCCTCCAAGTGCAATAAATATGACGTCATCCGCGCATACACGCCTATTGTTTCGGCAGAAAAAAGAATAATATAGTTAACAATTTTTCATGATTTTCTTTACAAAAATTTGTGATGCGTGTGAAACGTGGCAATACCATATTATTAAATAAAGGTCTAATTACATTTCTACAATGTAAAAAACAAATTAATAATTACGTGAAATATATAGTTACTGAAATTGTTGTCATCAAAAAACTGCTTGTCGAAGCAATAATATATGATTGTCTGACAGAAAAATCTGTTTTCGCGGCTACATTTGAGTTAAAGTATGTGACAATTGACGTCACATATGTTAGCCAATCACAAACTCGCATTTTGCCGCTGTTTATGCCGTGCAGCCAATCACATAAGCGTGCGCATTGGTTATCTCTGCGCATTGCTGCTTATGCCGCAGCGACGGCGCCGACGGCAGAATCAGGGCAGAATGCCGCCAGCCGCCGAGCCGGGTCGAGCCGGGTTTATCCCGCTCACCCGGGGATTGTCATTGTGAAGGAAATGTTGTGTGTGTGTTTGTAACGTTTCATGGTCCATATTATTACTAATTATTATGGTATTTACTACAGCTACGGTGTCGTAATAAAAGTTAAGTAATTAACTGTAGACGTTCCAGATATTAAAGATATAAAAGTTGTTAATGGAACGTTTTTTGTGGTTTTATGAGGAAAAAACTAACGGCACAAAAGCTAACAAAGAGGGACGCCAGCTGACTTGGACTCTTTCTTCCGGTAAGACTTTTTCTTGGGAACGGATGATGGATCAGTGATGAATAGCGTTTTTTGTAAGTTTTGACCACTTTCTATTAAAATACTTACTGTGAAATAGTACGTATATTATGATATATATATATTAACAATGGAGGTTACCGGTTTAGCGCGTGGGGAATGCTAAGGGGTCCCCTAATTTAACATTACGCTTATGAGGAAAAACACGTTATTAATTGTCATTTGAGAAAACTACTCCACGGATTTCGGAGAAATTTAAATGAGTAATACTGGACATACTTTTACGTGCTTTAAGTCGTATAGTCATTTTTAAGCGTTTTTTTTTTTAAACCGATAACCTCCATTACATATTTGTGGTTTGGAAGTATGTATGTATATGATGCAAAAAAAAAATGCTTTTGCAATAACTATAATGGAAGTTATTGGTACAGCATAAGATAGTATAATTGTATTGGGCTTATATGCCCCATATATGTACAAACAATGCGCAAAACTCCGTTAAAATACATGTTATTTCTATGTATATGCATATCATGGACTTAAATATTTAGTAAAAGATATTGTACATACGCAATTTAAAGATAATTTTCCGTTGCCGATAACTTCCATTGTTAGCATTAGAAAAAAAAAAAAAAAAAAAGAGAAGAAGAAAAATATTAATTTTTAGACATTAAGGGAGTAGCTAGGGTACCGAATTTATATCTCAAAAACTAGAAGTGATTTGTGTCTAAATTTGATGTCATTTTGTAGCTAACAATCACCCCTAGCCGTGATAAAAATATCATGAAGTTTGACCGTCCCGAAAAAAATAAAAAAAATAATTGAAATTAACATTGGGCCATAGGCTTAAAAATTCAAAAAATCATATAAAAATAATTTGCATGATGACCCCCCAAAATTTTTATACATTTCAAATTGCCTTAAGCTGATGTGCCATTGCGCAAAATTTCAGAGTTTTTTGACGAGAGAAGTTTGAGTGTAATGGCCGACGTCAATACCCTACACCCTTAATGTTTATATGCATGGTACCTAACAAATAAATTGTTATTTTTGTGCTTACTTACTTACTTTTTTTTTTCTTTTTTGTATACTTTTTGTATATTTTTATGATTTGAACTTGATAAGAATGAAAGAATTAAACTGCGCATGCCTAAAAAAAGTTTCAGTCTCAAGCGACTCACTTATATCCCCGGCTCAAAAAACAAGACGAACCAATGAATGTGTCGTATTTTGTTGGTCATGAGCCAATTACTGTTACATTAAGATTCACTTTCCTTTACAGAACGAGATGATGTTATCATCACACTTCAATATTTCTCTCTGTCTAAAACCCACACACACATACTCTCACGTCTTTCATGTAAAAGCTGCATAGTATAATATATTGTTAGGAAAAAAATTATAATTTGAATAGTCGGTGCATGATATGTATATATCTGTGTATATACTGTCTTAATGTGCTTTATTATTATTTCAGATAATATTGGTGTAGTCCGAGGGTAATATTATGGCTGTACACGCACACATATGTACCACTGCAAGCAGGATAAAACCCGCAGGACTTCACTGCAATATTAAGTATAGTGTTTTGCAGGTGATAATGATGTCCGAGGGTTATATTATTATAGTGTACTGTACATACCCATGTACCACTCTAGCAACTAGTCTAATTCTCTATTTCTCTCTCACTCACTCATATGCATATGTTGTAATGTTATTACAGTTTCCACTGC
>OX439133.1:2392088-2437088 GCA_949318235.1 Ecdyonurus torrentis
GAGTTGTTTGATATTATTTACAACAATAGGTGCTGCCATAAGAGAACGTCCCTGCTATGACTTCCGTAGGTCTTTACTAAGGACGTAGCACATTTACGGTGCTAATTTTTCATTTGTACAGGTAATATTTTTAAATGGTTCTTATAGGTAAGAAGTATGAGTCTCTTCAAAAAGTCCATATTGAGTTTGTAACAAATATATAAGTATGCATAGGGCAACGTCTCTGATATGACTGTCATACGTCTTTACTAAAGACGTTACATATTTAGGGTATAGTATTAAAAAAAAAAAAAAAAAAATCGTGGAACAATACAACCTATAGGTATTCCTCACATATATCTTTGATCTGCCTCCAACAAGACGTCCTCAAGACGCGGACATTAAAGACGTAGTTTCGAGACAGACTTTAAACAACGTCTCCGAGTCATTGCCAAGACAGTCTTCGAGACTGTTCTTTTGTTTTATGGGTAGGCATGGATTTTTTAAAGAAATATAGATGTGTGATTGATATTGGCAAGGGGGTGCTCATCTTACAAGGAGAAAGTATACAGATGAACCAACCATTGCTACAAAAGAAGGGAGTGAATTTAGTACGGCCGGAAGTAGAAAATTCGGTTGGAAAAAGTACGCTTCAGTTCTCGACGTTAAAATTTCGATCACCAGTTATATTATCTAAAGATGCAAGCAAGATAGTTCATTTAACTATTTCTCAAGATTTAGCAAGGAAAAATAAAGAAAAATGTTTTTTAATAGAGCCATTAGGAAACAATCGAGCGCTAGATGAGAAAAATATATGTATAGCCAGAAGTGTATGTTATGTTGAAAGAACATTCTGCACAAAATATTGCAAACAAGATAATTGCATGTATTGCTCTTTTTCTGTTCCTGTAAATGTTCATAATTTTAATAGAACTACAGAAAATATAATTAAGGGTACGTTAGCAGCGACTGCTTCCCCTATAGAGCACGAAGATATATTTTCATTTGACTCAGTTGATGATAATTTTATTAACAGTTATCAAAAAGCCGACTGTGATACAGAAAATGGAAATGAAAATAAGAATATTAATTTAAATAATACTTTTAAGTATAATGAATACTGGCAACAAATTGATGAAGAATTATTAAATAAAAAACTAGCGCATATATCAGATCCATATAGAGAACAATTTAGAGATTTGGTATATGAATATGCCGACGTTTTTGTAGAGAAGAAAAAACGTGAAGGTACTCAACTTGCTAAACATGTGATAAGAATGAAGGACGACAGAATTATTTATAATAAACCTTATAAAATACCATTAGCTTTACAGGAGGGAGCTGACGAGCTTTTTTCTAAGTATATTAATGATGGTACAGTAAGGCCGAGTACGAGTCCATACAACAGTGGTATTGTTTTAGTGAGGAAGAAAGCGCAAGATGGAACAACCCTTAAATTGAGGGTGACTTTAGATTTCAGAGGAATCAATATGGCGTCGTTTAAAACACCACACCCTCTTCCACATATAACTGATTCATTGACAAATTTGGCAAACTGTAAATATTTTACTTTATTTGATTTAACTGATTCTTTTTTCAATATTCCTATGGAAGAAGAGTCGAAACAATATACAGCATTTACTATTCCTTCAGGAGCATATAGTGGGCACTATGAATGGAATTTCATGGCTCAGGGTCTTCAGGGTAGTTCGAGCACAATGCAACGTTTTATGAACACATTATTGAGTGGACTCAGTCCATTACATTGTTTAGTATTTATAGATGATTTAAGTATCTATGCTATATCACAAGAAATGAATTTATATTATACTCGTCTCGTGTTACAGAGATTGAGACGTGGCAACGTTGTAATTAATTTAAAGAAGTGTGAAATTTGTGTAGAGGATCTTAGGTTTTTGGGATATCGAGTTCGGCATAATAAAGTTTCACCAGATGAGAAGTTGGTGGAAAAAATAAAAAATTACCCTGTGCCTGAAGATATTAGAGACATTATGAGTTTTACATCCTTGGCAGGTTATTATAGAATGTTGATAAAAGATTATGCTCGTATATGTTTACCACTTACTAACTTATTAAAGAATCATCAAAATGACTTAAAGAAGAAAGTTGTAATGACAGAGGAGTGCATTGCAGCGTTTAATGAAATTAAGGAGATTTTAACGAGTGAACCTGTAGTAATGATATTTGATCCTAGGAGAAAAATAAAGGTATCAGTGGATACATGTGGGTACGCAACTGGTGGAGTAATGGAAATCTTGGGTGATGATAATATTTATCATCCCTGCGCTTATGCATCAAGGAAGTTAACTGCGAGAGAACAAGCTGAGGGGGCTTGTGTGCGTGAAATGATTGGGTTATGTTTTATTTTAAAACATT
This sequence comes from Ecdyonurus torrentis, assembly GCA_949318235.1. Taxonomy (NCBI): domain Eukaryota; kingdom Metazoa; phylum Arthropoda; class Insecta; order Ephemeroptera; family Heptageniidae; genus Ecdyonurus; species Ecdyonurus torrentis. The sequence goes on from OX439133.1 coordinate 2,394,465, forward strand.
TTAAATATTATTTGTATGGGTTAGATCATTTTGAGGTTAATGTGGATAATAAAGCATTGATTTATTTGATGAATTTAAAAGACCCGAGTAGTAAATTACTGCGTATGGCATTAGAAATTTCTTCATACAATTTTACGATTACACATGTCAGCGGAAAGAAGTTTCAACATGCTGATGCATGTTCTAGGCTGGTCAATGTACTGGATATTGTCGACTTGACAAAATTGCAACAACATCAAGATAGAGACACGGAAGTGTTGAAATACAGAAACAATGATAAGTTTTTTCTAAATAATGGAATATTGTATTATCAAACTAAAGTGGGTCCAAGAGCTTATATACCTAAAACATTACGAAATTTGATACTTAAACAACATCATGACTCAGTTCTAGCTGGACATTGTGGGAAACGTACGACAATAAAGAAAATATTACAACAATATTTTTGGCCGGGGTGCAGAAATGATATTAATTATTATATTGATACTTGTGAAGAGTGTCAAAAGAGGAAAGTTCATAACAAAACGAATATGAAGCTTATTGAAATTGAAGATTTAACACATCCTTTCCAAATGGTGGGGATAGATATAACATATATGCCCGCACAAGAAGATTATAAGTATATTCTGACAATTATTGATTTTTTCTCTAGATATTTGGTGATGGTTCCATTAAAAAATCAAGAATCAGCTACTATAGCGAATGCATTGGTTCAGAATTTTATATTGATATTTGGGATGCCAGACCGTATTCATTCTGATGGCGCGCACAATTTGCAGCATATTTTAGCTGACACATGCAAATTGCTAGGTATAAAAAGAAGTAGGAGTTCACCGTATTATCCACAGGGTGATGGGAGAACGGAGATTGTACATCAGGACATTAAGAGGATATTATCTCATCTAGTGAACAAGAGGCAAAATAATTGGCTGAAATATTTAAATTACGCGGTAAGCATACATAATAGTAAACCACATCATAGCGTGATTTATACGCCATATGAAATTTTATTTGGGCGTCAGATGAAATCGCCATTTAATATTATTGGGGAACAATTGCCACAACTTGAAAATGAGGAAGTATATCAGCTTGCGGAGAGATTACAAGAGATTTGGACTGAGGTGCAGGAGTACAGTCATCGTGCGTTTAAAACTTATGCGAAGGCTCATGACAAAAGAGCAAATGAAATTAATTTTAAAATAGGGGATAAAATTTTCCTAAGAGATACTGTTTTAAAGAAGGGGGAGAATAAAAAATTAAAGGCAGCTTATACTGGGCCTTTTAATGTTTTGAAGGTCATACCTCCTGTTTTGCTTGAAATTCAGTTACCTAATCGTTCTGCAATTGTGCATGCTAATAGGGTAAAACTGTTTAAGCAAAGATCACATACTGTTCTCTCTGATTCACAGCAGTCAACGCAGTCAACGCAGTCAACGCAGTCAACGCAGTCAACGCAGTCGGCGCAGTCATCGCAGTCGTCACAGTCTGGGGTGGCACAAGGGTCGCAAGATATACAGCCTGAAGCGATATCTCAACATTCACAACAACCTGCTGTACAATTGGATTCTGCAAGTGGACAGGAACAGGAGCTTGCGCAAGAGTCTGGAAGCAGTGATAGTGGAAGTGAGGACGCTATAGAAGGGGTGACTATAAGACCAGGTGCACGTAGAGTTAGAGGCAGAGTACCTGGTTATTATAAAAACATTGTTCATAAATACGATTAGTTACATTATAATAATGATAATAATTTTGAATTTTATTTTATTTAACATAATAATGGGTATAAAATTATTTTAATGATGAAGTATTGAGTAATTTACAGAGAGTAAAGTTGGGAATCATACATTCATTTATTATATTGTTAACAGTACATTAGGGAGTATCTTAGCAATAGCTTTTTGTGTTTTTATATTAGCATATTGTCTTAAGAGGTGCTGTTTTGTTTTTCCAGCAGTACCCCAAGTAATTATACCTAATGATATGAAATAATTATTATTATTGTAATTAATAAAGTATCATAATATATGTTTTTCTCTTAACTAAATGTTTAATTTTATAATTTAATGTATTTTTTTATTATAACAAGGGTTAGAATTTTTTTTTGAATAAATAGATGAATAAATAAAAACATGTATAATTAATAAAATATGTAATAACAATAAAGATGATTAGAAATCCTTTAAAAAAAAAAAAAAAAAAAATGGTAGAAAATAAAGATATTAATATTATAATGTTTTTTTTAGAGATAACATGAGGGCATGTAATTTTACAAGAAGGGGGAAATATGTGACAGCATTATTATATTGTTATGTAACACAAATTGCATAAGTATGATGTTATGTAATTATGTAATAAATAATGCACACATTGCAGAATAAGAACTGCAGTGCTGTGCAAGTTATGGATATAAAAAGGACCTACACTGGATGTGTAGGTAAGTCGGTCAGCGCGGAGATTATGCAACGCGCTGACACATATATCTTGTGTATTAATTTGTTAGTCAATAAATGACATACAACGTCATACAGCGTGTTATTTAATATATCAACCTATCATATATCATAGCCTAAATATACATCCTAAATTAGTGCCGTCAAGTGGTGATCCTGCCGGTTGACGTGACGCAAGAGCCGCCATTTTGTTGGTCAGGAATACATAGGCCAGCATAGGAAAAACATCATTTTTATTTTTTTAATAGCAAAAGAAGCTTCAAACCTCAATCAAAGCCGTATTTCTAACTCCTTATAAGCTCGAAGGATATGAGAATTTTTTTTTGAATTGAAATAAACAATTTTTTATGTGAAAAATTAGGAAAAACGAGGTTTCCCCTATGCTGGACAATGCATTAGTCACCACAAACATGGCGACAAAGCGTAAGGATGTGCAAGGGGTCTATAGGGTGTGTGCGCATGACGTCATTTTAATTTTTTTGATACTCTGAATAAAACCACCCCTTTATAGCATAATATGTTTTATGCTGTATTTCTGAAACATCCCTTATTTATTCTACCACCAGCAACAATATATTAATAGTTTTTTTATTATTATTATTTTGAAAACTATTTCCCTGATATTAGAAATATTTAAATTTAGATTGTTAAATAACTGAAATAGGTATATAGTAAAGGTCACTTCATTCCTCTCATATATTGCAATATGAAGCAGAAAATAATGTAAAGATATATATATATAGCGACTGCAACATTTTATGTGAATGAAAAGCTTTGGAAGAAGATGTAGATGCTTCTGTAGGGAACGTTCCTACATCATCTCAAAAATAAATTAGAAATCAGTGACTCCAAAAATCAATGTTGATTTTATATAGGTATATGTTTAAAAAGTGTTTTATACTCTCAATATTAAAATAATACTAAATAAACACTATATTTTGTTTTACAATATTTTTATATTTAAACAAAAATTTCATTTTTTACATATATGTGTTTGGAATATAGACCACTTAGATATTATATCTTATATAATGTGTACGCATGACATCATTCTCAATAATTTTTTATTCTCTTCTTGAACAATGAATAACATTACTTAGCATAGGACAAACAGTTTTTTTTTTTTTTTTTTTTTTTTTTTGAAAAATTAGCTATTTTTTTGTTATCATTATTTTTTCTTGCATACTTGAATACAAATAATTCAACCTGTTATCAATGCTCTTGTCAAAAATATTGCAAAGTATTTTTAAATTGTCAAAATGAGTCATTTTCCTATTCATTCATTCTATTCAATAAACAGACATGGTGTACAACATAATAACATATAATCTAAATTTACAAATTAAGAATAGTAAATTACATACATTAAACATTAAAGGCGTAAAACACCTTGAACAAAAAAGTTGCGTAATATCCTAACAAACCTGAAAATCAACGTTGATTTAGCCGGAGTCATTGATTTTTAATTTAATTTCCATTCACAAAATGCCACTGCCGGTCACTGACGTCACAGCTTGCCTGGTCCACGCGCAAGTAAACCGGGCGAGCTGTGACATCATGCAGTGACCAGCAGCAGCATTTTGTGAATGGAAAATAAATTAGAAATCAATGACTCTGACCAAATCAACGTTGATTTTCAGGTTTCTTAGGATATTACGCAACATTTTGTTCAAGCTGTTTTACGCCTTTAATCCCGAGCATATGCTGTTAGACTAATGCTATGATTAGTACAGTTCAGCAAATGATATTGATCACTTTCTCATACAGGCCAATTTTATTTAGTACTCACTTATGCTTACTCCTATATACAGAGGTCAAATAAATATATGACACATACAAATAAGTATTAGTGGTGTATTGTTCATATTAATGCTGTTCGTAAACCCTGTTCTCTGCTCCTAAAATGACAATCAACATTGGCTATTCAAATGGAATGCGCATTTTTTGGTGCAAGAAAACAGGGTTTACGAACAACACTATTATGTAACATAAAATTTATGCACGTCAACACTTGTTTAACAATTAAGTAAACAAAGTTGAAACAATGTAAATAACTGGAGCCGTTCACGATGTAATTTTCACAAACAATGGGAACACCCTCATTTGTTGACATTGTTTCAATTTATTTTATCCATCAACGCACGCAATGACGGGAACCAAAATAAATAAATGTAACCGTAGCGCCATTGGTTTATTTTGGATAAATGTGGCAGAAATTTGAATTACAAACAATAAGAGAGCATTTTTTTTTTAAATAGGGCAATAACATTGAAGTTTAGAAGCGTGAATGAATTAGATGACAGCAACTATAATGACAGATAATGTCCATCAAATTCAAACACTCAGTGGAACAAAATCTACAAGGATATTTCACAGCTAAAGTCATTTCAATGATATCAGACCCTAGTTCCACATCACTATGAGAGGCCGATACGTGATTACTAGCCTGTAACTCTGACACAAACACTTCAAGACAAATGGAACATTTGTAAGTATTAATTGTAAGCAAATCTTCCTGACCAGTTTCCACTAAATCTGATTTCTTCATTGAATGTACATGTTTAGTATGTTCTTCTAGAGCTATCTTATTATGAAATAGCACATAACACTTTTTGCATTGTAAAATGCTATAATAACACCTGCCTAGCGGCTTCATGTTATTTACTTTGTGAAAGTTTGATATATGGTCATAACAGTCATTTTTCTCTAAAATCATCATAGGGCATAGAAAACATCGATATCCTAAGAGAGCAACCATTTTTTTATGTTGAGCCTTGCAGACGTGATTTTGTATATATTTCTCCTCTCGTAATTTTGCGTGGCATTTATTACACTCATATAAAACCATCATTAGAAGTTGTGTGTCCATGTCATAGTCTTTATGTGCTTGCTCTAAATGTGATTTAAACTGCGTGAGTGACGTAAGAGCTACGTTACAACAAGTACAAATATGCCACGTAGTTGTAGGTCCTTCACTTGGAGTTATATATTGAATATCTCGTTTCTTAGATATATCGCACATTTGTAATAATCTATCTTTTTCTATACAACTTTGAATTTTAATTATAAATGTATTTGATTTTGATGTATCATTTATTGGAACTGTCGTTGCAGGTTTGATTTCAGGTTCAACTGTCATTACTGGAGTGTTTTTATGATCTACCGTTACGTCACATGTTTCTGTTGCTTCTGAAATTCCATCAGCATTATTTTCATTTTCTACTGAATTTTGACCGTTATTTTCAAATTCTACAACTTTTTGATTCATAAATTCTAACTCATTTTCATCATTTTTATCAACACCAATATATTCAAGGTTTACTGAACTTTGTCCGTTATTTTCAAATTTTTCTCCCACATGTTCGTTATTTTGTGGTTTACTTTTAATATCTACAAATTCAAAATTTGGCACGTTATTTTTTAACTCAACTAAACTCGTTTTGTCATTATTTTGAAGTTCTATTAGCTCCACATTTTCAGATATTTTATCAATACACTCAATATTTAATTCATGATTATCAAACTGGTCCATTGTTTCATCAAGTGTGATCATATCTACAGAATTAATGGAAGTATTTTCAGTTGGGCAAGAAGTATAATTTTTTGGAAGGGTCAAAATTTTGATAATTTGTAACTGATTACATTTTTTTAAATGTTTATTATATAAAATTCGACTTGTAAACAAATGAGAACATCTTAAACATTGTAAAAAACAATGATCCTGTATTTGATTATTACTAACAAATATTATATTATGTTTTAAATATAAATGTTTTTTTGCACTGATAGTAGTAGGTAGTACTTCAGGACAATATTTACAATTGAAATTTATTAATTTAAATTGATATTTTCTTCTTTTTTTACATATATGCTTTCTAAAGAGTGACAGTTGATTAGATTTGAATGAACATTCATTGCATACGTTCATTTTTTTAACGTTTTGATGTAAAATTTCACTGTTTACAGAATTTTTAAGACCTTTAATTGCGTTAAGTTTGGTGCCTTGTTTGCTTTCAGAACATCTAAAACCAGTTTTAATAACTTGTAAATTATCAGAATTATTGTCCACTTTTCTCTTTTTTATAGCTTGAAATTTCTGAACTTCGAATCTGTCCAACAAAATGCTACAAGGAGTAACGACAACGCCGTATTTTTTAAATATTTCTTCACTTGTTTCACTTGAAAGTGGATCACAGATTTTAGTTAACGCACTTTTTTCTGATTCCACGTTATTTGACTGAACTGGTTCTTCAAAATGTTCACAAAATTCAATTTTTTCATCGCAATGTGAATTACTAACATCAGTTATAACATTTACGTCTAAATCTGAATGACAAGTTTTATCAAGTGATTCGCCTTGTATAGAAGGTTCAAAATTACTGCAAAGTAAATTACTAACATCAGATGCCTCTAATTCTACGTTATTTGATGGAAATGGTTCGTCAACTATTTCAATTTTAATTTCACTTAAAAGTACAGTTTGATTATCATCAACTAATTCATGTTGCAGTGAAAACATTTTGGTTTTTGTATTAATATAACCTAATAAATCACATTTAAAAGTAATACATTATAAAAAACACTGCAGCATATTTATACATATATCATAATGTATGCTATATTGTACAGTGACTATAGCATATAATAGTTAACATGTTCAGCATAAATTACTCATGTTAATACAGATTAGCAATATATGTGATCTACTTTATAGCAAGTGTTCAAAAATTACGTGATTTATTTTTGCTGTTAGTTTTTAAATTCTGCTTTAAAAAGTTACGTATGTTATAATATTTATTTATAATTGTTTTAATAATTTTTGAAAAATTACTTCTTTTTTTTTTTACATGAAATAACAATTTATTTAATATTAGTTTTTAAAATTTACTTATTTTTCTCACATATACGCAATATATTTTTATAATTACAGTATTTCAAAATTAAAGATTTTTTCCCCAACAATCATTTACGTACGTACATACATACATATCATGACACTATAATCCCTTTCGGGGTAAGCCAACAACACAGATGGTTTATCCTGACCCAGTGATAGACCTCCACAACTTCCTATCCTGACATACTTCACTTGCTTCCGCCAGTCTCATACCTTGTTTCATACATTTACTTTTGCATTTCATACTGCAGCGTACATTCTTATTTTTCAAACAATCATTTAAAAATTCATATTTTTATATTACATTAGAAATATGTCATTACAATAATCATAATTATAATCACTAATTATTAAAATTAAGAAAATTTTTATAATTAACAGTATTTACAATTTTTTTTTTATTTTGAGAAAATGCTCACTTTTCTTTGTTCAACACATTATTAATTAGTTAATTTTGTTAATTAGTTATTAACACAGATATTTCTTGGTATATGTCAATGTCTAAATTTTTGTAATGATGTAAGAAAATGTCACTATTGTTGTGTTATTGTATTTCAACAATAACCTAAAATAATGTTTTCACTATTTTCAAGTTTGTTTTTTTAAGTCCCAAAAAGCTGATTCACCTTTTTTTTTAACATAGATTGTGTGCCGTCAACCTGAAATCATAAAATAAACCAATTAATTAATTAATTAGTGAACACTAAAACAATTCAGTTTTTTTCTCATACTATTCTAAGAGATTAAATTGTCCTAAAAATCAATATATATGCAAATTTTCACATTCTGAGTTTAGTAACTATTTTTTAGATTTGGCCACGTTTTTACATGCATACGTGTTTACGGTTTACAGTATTTTCGCACTTTTTGGTGGGAATACATTAGCATTCTGCCTGGTAAAAAAAAGTCAACAGTTTTAGAGATCCCATTAAAGATTTATTACATGTTGTTTTATGTGGTCTATACCTTTAATATGTTAAACAAATAATGAGTGTGTAGTGGGATCAATTAAAATTATTTTTAATTATAAAATGTTTGACAAGCAAGGGGGGCTAAATCAGAAAACCTTTAGCAATTTAAAGGAAAATTCTGACCCTGATTGCATGTGTCTTCATAGGGCTTACTTAACGCGATAATATATTATGTTGATATTCAGACACTGGAAAGTCTTAATCCTTTGTGTGTCATATAGTGTGGTTTCATTCATGTTAAAGTCGACGTCATAAGTGAGTTCTAAATAACATTGGCCAGTATAGGAAAATGACACATTTTGCCAGTTTAAAAATACTTAGCAATTTTTTTGAGAGCGTTGATGTTGTTAACAGGTTGAATAAGTACCTCAAGTATGTGAAAAAAATAATAATGACCAAAAAATAGCTAATTTACCAAAGAAAATAGCCAAAAACTACGTTTGTCCTATGCTGAGCAATGTTATTCATTGCTCAAGAAGAGCATCGAAAAGCATTCAGAATGACGTCATGCGTACACACACTATAGTCACTTCCGGGGTTATTTTATTATGCCACCCATGTTATTGAGTTATCCAACATGGTATTGACTTTAACATGAATGCATACACCCTATATATATGTATAAGATTGGTGGATTAAAATAAACGTCTCCGCCATATGTGAGCACTAAATGACAGCAGCTGATAGAAAATGACACATTTTACAATATCTAGCAATATTTTAGGGCGGGAAATCAGCTACTGCGGGATTTGACTAAAAAGTTGTAAAAGAGAAAAGAACTGAACTTTAACACAGTGATAGATTAGCGTAAAATAACTTTAAAAATGTAAAAAAATTTGGGGGATCACCATGCTAGATTTTGAATTACGATTTTTTGAAGTTTTAGTCCCATAAGAACCCATGTTAATTTCAATAATTAATTTCTCTCTTATCTGATGGTCACGGGTGCTGAAATTTTTATCAAGGGTAGGTGTTACTATTAACTTTAAGATGACATCAAAAAATTACGAACTTTCCTTTTTAGATTTCGAGATACTAGAGAACTGAAGAGAACCCTTAAGAGCATTGATGTTGTTAACAGATTGAATACAAGTATGCGAGGAAAACCCGAGCCCAAGGGGTGCGTACCGTATTTCGATGAGAGCGCTGTGCAGTGCTGTGGCAATACGGTACGAATTCTGAGCAATTTGGATACTTTGCGCTAGCAAATACGGTACGCCAGACCTCTGTGAGGCGCCTCACCTATTTACCTTCAGAAGCGCGCAGAGGTTATCAGCAACAGCTGTTGTCCGTTCGGGTCTCTTCGGTAAACGCTGTGAAGTGCTGACAGAAGTGATACGGTACGTTTTGTCAGCACTTTCAGCGCTCGCAAGTGAATACGGTACGCACCCAAGGTGTAGTGGTTAGCGTTGCTGTCTACTGCTCGGGAGATCCAAGGTTCGCTTCCCACCTGGGGAGGGCGTGGCTTATCCTGAGCAACGAAGCTAAAGATAACGTAAGGCATCGACTGCGCATTTCGTGCGTCTGCTGCAAGATTTAATCTCTATTTCCGGTATTTTTCACGTTTTGATGGCGGGAAAATATTATCGTGTGTAATTTTTTTTGAAAAAATTAAATTTTACCGGAAATAGATCTCGTCGATCGGGAAAATTCGGAAAAGACGAACGAAATTCGCAGTCGTTGCCTTACGTTACCTTCAGCTTCGTTGATCCTGAGAAGTGGTGGCATTTACGCTGACTGCCTGCACTTTGGAGCATTCGGGAGATAGTGTTCAGGTAACTGACCAGTATCGGCTGTCTTCTCCATGGTTTCTATGGTTCCCTTGGACGGGTAGGTAAATACCGAGACAGTTCCCATTAAGCCACAGCCGCCAAACCTTCCCTTCAACCCTTCATCCTACCTCCTATCTCCCCCGTACTCGAATGCTAGAACATTCTGAGGAAATTGACAATTCCATAAATAACCTTCAACAAGTGCATTCAGTGCATCTTGACTGCAAGGAGAATGGAAGTATAGTGGCAAAAAAAAAAAAAAAAAAAAAAAAAAACATAATAATAAGTGTAATAACATACAAATTACTGTAGCCAATGCATTGTTCACATTGAGCTTTTTGTAAGTGGAATTTTTAATTATTTGATTAAAATACATGCATTCTTGGGGCGGAGCTCACTTAACAATTCCAAAAAGCTCAATGTGAACAAGGTATAACTTTGCCACACAAAAAAAGAAAAAAAACTTTTGTCCTATGCTAAAAAACAATGTTATTTATGTCTCCAGTATGGCGTCCAAGCGCATTTAGTATGACATCATGAGCATATACACCCTATAATTCATATACAAACCTCTGAATAATGGTTTAATTTTGCCCATACCAAAGTCCAAATGTCCCAAATGTCAAGTGACGACAGCAGTCCACTTTGCAGCGACTTTATCGCAGATATTGCATTACTAAGCCGCCACACAAACTGTTGTCATATTTAACATGGACTGCACACAAAGCAGATTACTTCAAATATAATAAATATCTTCAGTTTAATTAGCAATCTCTAATTAATTAAACTTTCTTTACAATTTTACATTTGTTTCATAAAGCAGCTGACTATTATACTAAATATCAGTTTAGCCAACATAACAAATTTTATATTAAATTTTAGTAATATTTCACTAAATATTTGCAGGGGGGACAACAATTAAAATTTTGTAGTTTTCTGGCGGGAATTTCAGTACTTTAAATTTAGTTCTGTGAATTAGACGAGAAAGTTGTGTAAAAAATGTTAATAAAATTAAGTCTCATAGAATTTAAATTTATAATTTCAATGTGCCCATAACATTATGCAGTTTATGATTATATCACTATGCTATTATTATTATAATATAGCTATATTATTGCATAGCATATATTTATTATTATGTTCAATGCTGTATATAATTCTCTGAAATGTCTTCCTTTTATTATGATTAATATAAGGTGAACGAGTAGTTTTTTGAAGCCGACTATAAGCGATTTCGCTCACATCCGCTTCCGTTTTGATGTTCTGATGCGTAGTAAAAGTAGAAACGGAAGCGGATGTGACCGAAATGGCTTAAAGTTAGCCTCAAAACAGTTGTTCGTTTATTAGTCAATTTTTTATTATCACCTTTTTTTTTTTAAAAGCATTTTTTACAAGACCATGAAAATGATTGTTATTAAGGCGTATAACAAATTGAACAAAAAAGTTATGTAATATCCTAACAAACCTGAAAATCAACGTTGATTTGGCCAGTCATTGATTTTTACTTTATTTTACATTTCTCAAAATGACACTGGCGGTCACTGACGTCACAGCTCGCCTGGTCCACACGTGTGGAAAACAAACGAGCTGTGACGTCAGTGACCGCTCACGTCATTTTGTGAATGTAAAATAAATTAGAAATCAAAGACTCCAGCCAAATCAACGTTGATTTACAGGTATATATTAGGATATTACACAACTTTTTTTGTTCAAGGTGTTCTGCGCCTTTATTGTTTCTTTTACTGCCCTGAGATCAGAATATAATAAATATAAGATCATTTTAAGACCTACATTTACTGATTTTAATCTTTTATATTATTTAAATGATAAAAATCAATTAATTACCTAATCGCAAAAATTTCTTTTACTTTCTATACATAAATTGATATTGTATAAAGCTTATAAGTAATTTCATATAAATATTATAAATAAATATTCATATAAATATTTATTTCTTTATATTATTAATAATCAGAAATAAAAATGAATTAACTGCTTGAAAACTTTTTTTTTTTTTTTTTTTTTTTTTTTTTTTTTTTTTTTTTTTTTTTTTAGGAATGCAAAGAAAAAAAGTTTAGTATTTTTTTTTTTGGAACAAAAAGATATTTTTTTTTAATTCAATAAAAAACACATAAGTCCCATCATCATGTGCCATGTTGTAACCACTGAACTTACTCTTCAAAGTCGTATAGAACACCTTGAACAAAAAAAATGTCTAATATCCAAACAAACCTGAAAATAAACGTTGATTTGACTGGAGTCATTGATTTCTAATTTATTTTCCATTCACAAAATGACACTGGCAGTCACTGACGTCACAATATGCTTGTTTCACGCTCGCATAAACCTGGCAAGCTGCGACGTCAGTGACCGCCAGTATCATTTTGTGAATGTAAAATAAATTAGAAATCAATGACTGGCCAAATCAACGTTGATTTTTAGGTTTTTTAGGATATTACTCAACTTTTTTGTTCAAGGTTATCTACAGTTACAGTTAGTAATATTGAAATAGATGACAACAGCTATAATGTCTGATAATATCCATCAAACTCAAACACTCATTGGAACATAATCTACAAGGGTATTTGACATTTGAAATAGTTTCAATAATATCAGACCCTGGTTCTGCATCACTATGAGAGCCCAATACATGATTACTAGCTTCTAACATAGATATAAACGCTTCAAGACAAATTGAGCATTTATATGTTTTAATTGTAACTAAATATTCCTGAGCAGTTTCTACTAAATCTGCTTTCTGCATTGAATGTACACGATCAGTGTGTTCTTTCAAAGCAATCGTAGTATTAAATAACAAGTAACATTTCAAACATTGTAGCATGGAAATCTGGCAACTTTTTAGTGAGTAATTTCTTTCATTTATTTTATGTAAATTTGATATATGTTCATAACAGTCATTTTCCTCTAGAAACTTCATAGGGCATAGAAAACATTGATATCCTAAGAGAGCAACCATTCTTCTGAACTGAGCCTTGCAGACGTGATTTTGTATTAACTTCTCGTCTCGTAATTTTGCGTGGCATTTATTACACTCATATAAAACCATCATTAGAAGTTGTGTGTCCATGTCATAGTCTTTATGTGATTGCTCTAAATGTGATTTGAACTGCGTGAGTGTCGCGACAGCTACATTACAACAAGTACAAATATGCCACGTAGTTGTAAGTCCTTCACTTGGAGTTTTATATTGAATATTTCTTTTTTCAAACACATTGCACATTCGTATTAACCTAAGCTCTTCACTTTTATTTTGTATTTTTAGTAATTTATATACTCTTTTTTTTGGAACTTTTGTACGTTTAAATTGAGGTTTAACTGTCATTATCTGGCTGGTTTTTGAATTTTGACTGTCAATTCTTACATCACAACTTATTGTTTTTTGAACTTCTGAACTATATTCATTTTCCACTGAATTTTGACTGTTATTTTCAAAATTTACACTAGTTTGAGTGGCATTTTCAAATTCTAATTCATCTTCTTTTTTCATATCAACTGACATTTTTTCAATATTTTCACAATTTACTGAACTTTCACCGTTATTTTCAAGTTTTACAGTAGTTTGAGTGACATTTACAAATTCTAATTCATCTTCTTTTTTTATTTCAACTGACATTTTTTCAATATTTTCAAAATTTACTGAACTTTGACCGTTATTTTCAAATTCAACTGTCATTTGATCATTATTTTCTGGTTCAATATATTCAGTCTTAATTTTTACAGGCATTATATCTACAAATTCAAAATTTGGGACGTTATTTTCAATTTTGACTAAACTTGTTTCGTCGTTATTTTGAACTTCTACCGCCTGCTCTTTATTTTCAAACTCTGCTGATATTTCACTATTACCTTTAGTATTTAGCTCATGATCATCAACCAAGTTCATCGTACAATCATTAACTTGATTTATATCTACAGAATTAAAGCAAATATTTTCACTTGGGCAAGAGGTGACATTTTCAGGATTAGAAACAACTTCTACAATTTTATACGAACAATTTTTTGAATGTTCCATACGTAAAAACCTACTAGAAAACACATCAAAGCATCTAAGACATTGTAAAAACCAATGAGTTTCAATTTTATAATTACTAACATCTTTTATATCATGTTTTAAATTTAAATGTTCTTTTAAACTGTCAAATGTAGGTAATATTGCAATACAACATTTACAACTATAACTTTTTAAATTCACCTTATTTTTTCTAATATTTTTACCTGTAGTACATATATGATTATCAAATAAAGATACAAGACGAGATTTGAACGGACATTTGTTGCAAGCTTTAAGTTTTTGAAAGTTTTGATGTAAATATTCACTGTTAACAGAATATTGAAGACTTTTAATTGCGTGAAGTTTGGCGTTTTGCTTGCTTGCAAAACATTTCAAACAAGTTTTACATTGTAAATTAACAGAATAATTTTTAAACTTTCTTTTTTTTCTAACTTGTAGTTTCTTAACGTTCAATTTCTTCAATAATACGCTACAAGGAGTAACGAGAACTCCGTATTTCTCCACTATTTCTTCAGGTGTTTTACTGATATGTGAATTAGTAACTTCAGGTGAGCAGGCGAGCACACCTAAATCTACGTTATTTGTATGCACTAGCTCATCAAGTGGATCACACGAATCAACTTCAAGTTCAAGAGAAATTTCACTTTCTTTGCAATTACTAACTGTAGTTGAAGCATTTCCACCTAACTCTAAGTTATTAGACTGCAATGGCGCAATAAGTGGCTCACTCAATTCATCTTTTAGTTCTACCAAATATTCATTTTTACTGCAATGTAAATTACTAGCCTGAGTTGACACATTTAAATCCAATGTTTTGTTATTTGACGGAACTGGTTCACACAATTCTTTTAGTTCAAACACAGATTCACTTTCTTTACAATGTAAATTACTAACTTCAGTGGAGTCACTGACTCCTAATTCTTCATTATTTGACTGAACTGGTTCAAGTGATTCACATAATTCAACTTTCACTTCACACAAATGCGCAATTTCATTAACATCAACAATTTTTTGTTTATTTGAAAACATTTTCGTTTAAATTTTATTTTATCAAATTAAAACACAAAAAAAATTGATAATTCTGCTAGTTCAATACAGCAACATAATGTATGCTATATTGTAAAGCAATAAAAGCAACATGTATTTACTTATGTTATTACAAAATAACAACACGTGTGCTCTACAATATAGCAAGTGTTCAATGTAGCAACAATTACAATATTATTTTTGTGAACTTTTGATACCAAATTAAAAATTTACAATTGTTTACAATTTATTTAAAATTGTTTTAATTACTGTGATTTTTATTATTATTTTTTTTTTTTTGTAATAATTCATTAATATAATTTTTTTTAAATCGACATATTAAATAATAATTATTATTTTTAATTATTTACATGTTTTATATTATTTACTTAATTTTATTTATTTTTATTTTTAGAAGGGTAACTACAAATTATAATAGTCACAATTAAAATCACTAGTTTTTTAAAAATTGGGAACTTTTTTTAAAAGTATAATTATGATCTATAAGTTTTACAAATGTTCCCTTTTGTTTGTTTAATACTTGATAAATTAACACAGAAATTTCTTGGTACTATTTGAATGCTTATCGTAAAGATGCACAAAAATATCCCTATTGTTATGTTATTTTATATTGTCACAATACGTTAAAACTGTGTTTACACTAATTTTTAAAGTTATTTTAAAGTCTCAAGAAGTCGATTCTTCTAATTTTTTCAATGTAGAGTGTGCAGTCAACCTGAAATCATGAAATAAATCCATTAATATTTAATTTTAATATTAATATTTTGAATATTCAAATTCAAAATATATTTCTTCATTTCTTTCATCCTACAATCACAAATACACAACAATGCATATCCGCTTAGGTTATCGTAATTAAAAATTCACAATTAGAAATGATAGTCAATAGGGTGTATGCGGATGATGTCATATTTAATGCACTTGGATGCCATACTGTAGTAGTGAATAACATTGCTCAGCATAGGACAAACTTCATTTAAGTCAATTTACTTTGGGAACTTGTATAATTTTTTGTTATTGTTATTTTTCTCACATACTTGAGATACTAATTCAACATATTTACAGCATTAATGCTCTCAAAATTATTGTAAAAGTTTTTAAATGTTGCAAAATTATTTTTGTCCTATGCCACCCATGTTATTGAGTTATCCAACATGGCGTCGACTTTAACATGAATGCATATACGTACCCTTATATATATACATATCTCAAATATTTAATATTAACGAGAATAGATTGGAGAGATCTGTTCTATTTGGTTATTTAAAAATTCATCAATTGAATAATATTGTTTGTTAAATAATAACGTTTTCAATGCCTTTTTAAACATGATATGATCTTCAAGCTGTCTAATATGTGCAGGCAAATTATTATAAATCTGCAAACATCCACAGAAAGATCCTCTGTTATATATTTCAGTTCTTTTATACAAACTTGTAATTTTTTATTTCCCATTTGTTGTATTGTGGCTGTGGTTTATTTCATGACTAGTAAAGTATGGTAAATTTAGTTTAACTTTCATTTCATATTTTAAACGAGGTAATTATACTAAATCAAAAATGAATAGATACGCAAATTTCTACATTCCAGTTACATAATTAACTTTTTTTTGCTTGCCATATTGTGTTATCGTGCTACACCAATCCCAGTCCCAGTCAAAGACATTGTCTTATCGACAGCTAAGGACTTTTCAATTCATGGAAAAGCACACATAGACTGGCCACGGCCTAAGTACACAGCCCGGTATTCACCATGACAGCCTAGAGAAACCGTGGAAAACATCTAGGCAGGCTGGTCGGTGCAATCACATCAATCATGCACCTCCCGAATACTGTGCGTCGTCATGGAATGAATGTAAACATGCATCGTGCAACGTGTTGTGCTCTCACACTTGACGTACGCACCCAGCAGTGGCTCAAACCTATACTCGGTGAGGAGTACACAGTTGCGAGTCAGCTGCCTTCACCACTCGGCTATACCAGCTCATATTATTGAAAGTCGCTAAATGACGACACAGTCAATAACTTATGTATGTGAGCTTAGGAAAAAGTTGCAGCCCATGACGTTATTTTTATTGAGTTTTATAAAAATTAATAGTGTTGTTCGTAAACCCTAAATTTGACCACGCTCGACGTTGCTGAACTTCGGTGATCTCACGGGAACCGGCTCAGACAATGCGGTAAGGCTGTACATATATATATATATATATATATATATATATATCGATGCTTCCGCGTCAAAAGCGATTATCTACACTTTCCAGATTTCCGACAAAACGACTATCTACACTTTCCGAGCAGCACTGTAACCCGACTAGCGGCCATAAGCTTAACATTGCAGATGCTCGGCGGCGGAAAGTGTAGATAGTCGTTTTGTCGGAAATCTGGAAAGTGTAGATGATCGCTTTTGACGCGGAGGCATCGATATATATATATATATATATATTATGGACGGGAAATTAATCCCAATATTACGAGACGAGAATTTTTATATGAATTAAACATTTAAGAAATTAATTCTAAAGCCTTACATCGTCTGAAATTATATATTTGGTATATAACACATCGAAAGCAACGTGAAAAAGTTCGCCATGCTTGGGAATCGAACCCAGGGCCTGCCAGCCACATCCAATTCACGCTCGGATGCCCAAACCATCGGGCTATATTGGCTAACACTCTCTCACACCTTCAACATATTATATACCAAACACTCCTATAGAGTAAACAGTTGTTACACTATCACTCACTGGCGCCTAAAGGCACCTTGGCGCTGCTTGTCCTCGCTTACCGCGAAGATTCAAACACAGCTAAGCCTCGAGAGGCTAATTACACCCGGCTTAAGGGGAAATAATTATGGACGGGAAATTAATCCCAATATTACGAGACGAGAATTTTTATATGAATTAAACATTTAAGAAATTAATTCTAAAGCCTTACATCGTCTGAAATTATATATTTGGTATATAACACATCGAAAGCAACGTGAAAAAGTTCGCCATGCTTGGGAATCGAACCCAGGGCCTGCCAGCCACATCCAATTCACGCTCGGATGCCCAAACCATCGGGCTATATTGGCTAACACTCTCTCACACCTTCAACATATTATATACCAAACACTCCTATAGAGTAAACAGTTGTTACACTATCACTCACTGGCGCCTAAAGGCACCTTGGCGCTGCTTGTCCTCGCTTACCGCGAAGATTCAAACACAGCTAAGCCTCGAGAGGCTAATTACACCCGGCTTAAGGGGAAATAATTATGGAC
Source organism: Ecdyonurus torrentis (assembly GCA_949318235.1). Classification (NCBI taxonomy): domain Eukaryota; kingdom Metazoa; phylum Arthropoda; class Insecta; order Ephemeroptera; family Heptageniidae; genus Ecdyonurus; species Ecdyonurus torrentis. Next base: position 2,412,899 of record OX439133.1, read on the forward strand.
GGGAAATTAATCCCAATATTACGAGACGAGAATTTTTATATGAATTAAACATTTAAGAAATTAATTCTAAAGCCTTACATCGTCTGAAATTATATATTTGGTATATAACACATCGAAAGCAACGTGAAAAAGTTCGCCATGCTTGGGAATCGAACCCAGGGCCTGCCAGCCACATCCAATTCACGCTCGGATGCCCAAACCATCGGGCTATATTGGCTAACACTCTCTCACACCTTCAACATATTATATACCAAACACTCCTATAGAGTAAACAGTTGTTACACTATCACTCACTGGCGCCTAAAGGCACCTTGGCGCTGCTTGTCCTCGCTTACCGCGAAGATTCAAACACAGCTAAGCCTCGAGAGGCTAATTACACCCGGCTTAAGGGGAAATAATTATGGACGGGAAATTAATCCCAATATTACGAGACGAGAATTTTTATATGAATTAAACATTTAAGAAATTAATTCTAAAGCCTTACATCGTCTGAAATTATATATTTGGTATATAACACATCGAAAGCAACGTGAAAAAGTTCGCCATGCTTGGGAATCGAACCCAGGGCCTGCCAGCCACATCCAATTCACGCTCGGATGCCCAAACCATCGGGCTATATTGGCTAACACTCTCTCACACCTTCAACATATTATATACCAAACACTCCTATAGAGTAAACAGTTGTTACACTATCACTCACTGGCGCCTAAAGGCACCTTGGCGCTGCTTGTCCTCGCTTACCGCGAAGATTCAAACACAGCTAAGCCTCGAGAGGCTAATTACACCCGGCTTAAGGGGAAATAATTATGGACGGGAAATTAATCCCAATATTACGAGACGAGAATTTTTATATGAATTAAACATTTGAAGGTGTGAGAGAGTGTTAGCCAATATAGCCCGATGGTTTGGGCATCCGAGCGTGAATTGGATGTGGCTGGCAGGCCCTGGGTTCGATTCCCAAGCATGGCGAACTTTTTCACGTTGCTTTCGATGTGTTATATACCAAATATATAATTTCAGACGATGTAAGGCTTTAGAATTAATTTCTTAAATGTTTAATTCATATAAAAATTCTCGTCTCGTAATATTGGGATTAATTTCCCGTCCATAATTATTTCCCCTTAAGCCGGGTGTAATTAGCCTCTCGAGGCTTAGCTGTGTTTGAATCTTCGCGGTAAGCGAGGACAAGCAGCGCCAAGGTGCCTTTAGGCGCCAGTGAGTGATAGTGTAACAACTGTTTACTCTATAGGAGTGTTTGGTATATAATATGTTGAAGGTGTGAGAGAGTGTTAGCCAATATAGCCCGATGGTTTGGGCATCCGAGCGTGAATTGGATGTGGCTGGCAGGCCCTGGGTTCGATTCCCAAGCATGGCGAACTTTTTCACGTTGCTTTCGATGTGTTATATACCAAATATATAATTTCAGACGATGTAAGGCTTTAGAATTAATTTCTTAAATGTTTAATTCATATAAAAATTCTCGTCTCGTAATATTGGGATTAATTTCCCGTCCATAATTATTTCCCCTTAAGCCGGGTGTAATTAGCCTCTCGAGGCTTAGCTGTGTTTGAATCTTCGCGGTAAGCGAGGACAAGCAGCGCCAAGGTGCCTTTAGGCGCCAGTGAGTGATAGTGTAACAACTGTTTACTCTATAGGAGTGTTTGGTATATAATATGTTGAAGGTGTGAGAGAGTGTTAGCCAATATAGCCCGATGGTTTGGGCATCCGAGCGTGAATTGGATGTGGCTGGCAGGCCCTGGGTTCGATTCCCAAGCATGGCGAACTTTTTCACGTTGCTTTCGATGTGTTATATACCAAATATATAATTTCAGACGATGTAAGGCTTTAGAATTAATTTCTTAAATGTTTAATTCATATATATATATATATATATATACAGTATATATATATATATATATATATATATATATATACTGTATATATATATATATATGTTGGCAACCATTGCCGAATTCGCTCATTGGCCGAAATAAGTGACCACGCCGCGGCGTGGCAATGCATTTTAGCCAAGATCCGAAATGCATCGTAATTTTGACCACGTTGCGGAGTGGTTTTTAACAAATACCAAATTTTTGGCAAATACATTTTAGCCAGTTTGTGGAGTGGTTTTTGATAATTGCCACGCTGCAGCGTGGTCAAAATGTTTAATACGCTGGTTACGATATCCGGTATAAGTATGAATAATATCATATATTTTTTTATTATTATAACACATCATTTTATATTATGGTTTTCAGTTAATTAAAATAATTATAAATTTATAAAAATGATTTCTTATTAAATTTGACAAAAACATTTGTCTATGGTCAACATTACGATATGCACAAGTGCTGAATTTCGGATCTTGGCAAAATTGCATTGCCACGCTATGGCAACCTATTTCGGCCAATGAGCGAATTTGGCAATGGTTGCCAACATATATATATATATATATATATATATATATATATATATATATATATATATATATATAGGGTACAGACAGTCAATTGGGGTGAAATTGACAGCCAATCACAGAGCTGTTTCCAAAGTGCTCTGTGTCTAGTGAGATAGGGAAAAGTGAAAGCTTGCACATGATTGGAGTTTACATGTCACTCCGTACTTTCAATTTCACCCCAGTTGACTGAACATAGTGAACTCACACAAATATTGACACTATACATACGGTACTGTATGTATGTGAACACCAAATATCAGCAGCCGGGTATGAGAAATGACACATTTTATCCCGTGTAAAAATACTTACCAAATTTTTTTAAATGTGGTTAATATATATAGGGTGTGTGCGCATGACGTCATTCTGAATGCTTTTCGATGCTCTTCTTGAGCAATTAATAACATTGCTCAGCATAGGACAAACATAGTTTTTGGCTATTTTCTTTAAAAAATTAGCTTTTTTTTATTGTTATTTTTCTTGCTTACTTAATTCAACCTGTTAACAACATCAATGCTCTCAAAAAATTGCGAAGTATTTTTAAACTGGCAAAATGTGCCATTTTCTTATACTGGCCAATGTTATTTAGTATATACTCACTTATGACGTCGACTTTAACATGAATGAAATCACCCTATAGATTAAATATATGATTTCAAGTATGCGAGAAAAACATTAAATATGTATGTATCATATATCAAGCATATGTACACATAACAATGTTGAAAAGAAAAATAGCCAAATAACTATGTACACTTCTCCCAATACTAGTTCCAGCGGATACAGTGTAATTACCAATGTAAAGTCAACTGTGATTGGCTAGTAGATTTATAACAAGCTCTCTGATTGGTTTAGCACCGCGGTTACAGCTTTTGGCGGGATCGACCTTGTTTTGGCCAGAGTGTACATACGTGTGTCCTAGGCTAAGTAATGTTATTTATTGCTCCAGTATGGCGTCCAAGCGCATTCAGTGTGACATCATGTGCATACTGCATACACTCTAAGGGTGTATGCGGATGACGTCATATTTATTGCGCTTGGAGGCCATACTGGAGTAGTGCATAACATTGCTCAGCATAGGACAAACTTCATTTAAGCCAATTTTCTTTGGGAAATGGGTTATTTTTTTTGTTATTGTTATTTTTCTCACATACTTGAGATACTAATTCAACATATTTACAGCATCAATGCTCTCAAAAATATTGCATAGTGGTTTTAAACTGACAAAATGATTTTTTTCCCTATGCCACCCATGTTATTGAGTTATCCAACATGGCGTCGACTTTAACATGAATGAATAGACCCTATACAAACCTCTAAATAATGGTTTAATTTTGCCCATACCTAAGTCCAAATGTCCCAAATGTCAAGTGACGACAGCAGTCCACTTTGCAGCGACTTTATCGCAGATATTGCATCACTAAGCCGCCACACAAACTGTTGTCATATTTAACATGGGCTGCACACAAAGCAGGTTACTTCAAATATTATAAATATCTTCAGGTTAATTAGTAATCTCTAATTAATTAAACTTTCTTTACAATTTTACATGTTGATTATAAAACAGCTGACTATTGTACTAAATTTCAGTTTAGCCAACATAACAATTGTTATACTAAATTTTTAAATTTTAGTAACATTTCACTAAATATTTGCAGGGGGGACAACAATTAAAATTTTGCAGTATTTTGGCGGGAATTTCAGTTGTTTAAAAGTTTTTCTTAAATTATTTAACAAGAAGAAAATTATTTTAGACGCTCGGGGTTGCTTTGGGTCGCCATGTTCGATCTTGTTAATAAATTGTCCAGGATGTAGCTGCTGCGTCTATAATATTATATAGATTGTATGCATTCATGTTAAAGTCGACGTCATAAAAGTGAGTATATAGGGTCTATGCATTCATGTTAAAGTCGACGCCATGTTGGATAACTCAATAACATGGGTGGTATAGGAAAATAAATCATTTAATTTGCCACTTTAAAACCTGATACAATATTTTTGAGAGCATTGATGTTGTTAATATATATGTTGAATTAATTCATCTCAAGTATGTGAGAAAAATAACAATAACAAAAAATGAACCGATTTCCTAAAGAAAATTGGCTTAAATGAAGTTTGTCCTATGCTGAGCAATGTTATTCACTACTCCAGTATGGCCTCCAAGCGCAATAAATATGACGTCATCCGCATACACACTATAGTGTCTTTTTTTTTTTACGGCGCACTGACTTGTAAAAAAATTACAGAACGTTTTTAAATATTATGACGTCGGTACCTTACTCCCTTATATGGCATCATAAAATTTACAGGTTTTTTTATTAGTTTTTGAGAAACAAGCCAAATAAATACAAGCAAAATAAATGTAATTTTGTGAACTTGTGGAATTATCAAAAACTTTTAAACTACTAAAATTCCCGCCAAAACACTTTATTTGTTGTCACCCCTGCAAATATTTAGTGAAATGTAACTAAATTTTTAATAATTTAGTCATACTTTTACAATGTTGGCTAAACTGATATTTAGTACAATAGTCAGCTGTTTTATAAACAACATGTAAAATTGTAAAGAAAGTTTAATTAATTAGAGATTACTAATTAACCTGAAGATATTTATTATATTTGAAGTAATCTGCTTTGTGTGCAGTCCATGTTAAATATGACAACAGTTTGTGTGGCGGCTTAGAGATGCAATATCTGCGATAAAGTCGCTGCAAAGTGGACTGCTGTCGTCACTTGACATTTGGGACATTTGGACTTAGGTATGGGCAAAATTAAACCATTCAGAGGTTAGTATATTATGTAATATAGTGTGGTTTCATTCATGTTAAAGTCGACGTCATAAGTGAGTACTAAATAACATTGGCTGGTATAGGAAAATGGCACATTTTGCCAGTTTAAAAATACTCAGCAATATTTTTGAGAGCATTGATGCTGTTAACAGGTTGAATTAGTATCTCAAGTATGTGAGAAAAATAATAATGACTAAAAAATAGCTAATTTTCTAAAGAAAACAGCCAGATACTACGTTTGTCCTATGCTAGACAATGTTATTCATTGCTCAAGAAGAGCATCGAAAAGAACTCAGAATGACGCCATGCGTACACACCCTATATATGATCTCTTTGATAACACCCTCTCTAGGGGCCACAAAAGGGAGCGTAATACCCTGGTTACTCCCCTTTTATGACCTTTGGGTTCTCCAAACAGGGGGGTGGGGGGCACATCCGCTTTCTTGGACTTGCTCTTATGGCCAGTCCGGAGCCTGACAAAAGCGAATTGTGAACACAACGACATTATAAATTTGTAAAGATACCTAATCCTTATTAATCACTGTGCATACTTTCACATTTTTCTTTATTTACAACTTTGTAATCAAATCCCTCAGAAACTATTATTTTCTGCTAAAAAAAAAAAAAAAAAAAAAAAATCGAATAGTAACTTTTTACCATAACTAACTCTCTGTAACTTTTTAGGATGGTACCATATTTTGATGAGAGCTCTGTGCAGCTAGGGCTGTGGCAATACAGTACAACTTCTGAGCAGTTTTGATACTTTGCGTTAGCCAATACTGTACGCCGGACCTCTGTGAGCTGCCTTACATATTCACGTCCAGAACCTGGCAGAGATTCTCAGCATCAGCTGTAGTCCGTTCTGGTCTCTTCAGTAAACCCTGTGAAGCGCTGACAGGTGATATGGTATGTTTTGTCAACACTCTCAGCGCTGGGAACTGTATAACGCACAATCAACCAGGGTAAAATTGACAGCCAATCACAGACCTGCTTTCAAAGTGCTCTCTGTCTAGTAAGATTGGGAAAAGTGAAAGCTTGCACATGATTGGAGTTTACATTTCACCATGCACTTTCACTTTCACCCCGGTTGACTGTACTTTTTTTCCATATGGCCTTAAGGGAGTAGGGTACCGACCCTATGTCTCAAAAACTAGAAGTGTTTTGGGTCTAAATTTGTTGTAATTGTGTAGCTAAGGGTCACACCTAGCTGTGATAAAAATTTCATGATGTTTAACCATACCGAAAAAAAGAGAAAAAAAATTATTGAAATTAACATTGGGCCTTATGGGCTTAAAATTTCAAAAAAATTATATAAAATTAATTTGCACGGTGACTCCCCCCAATTTTTATATATTTAAAATTGTCTAAAGCTGAAGTATCATTGTACAAAATTTCAGATTTATGATGAGAAAAGTTTGAGTCTAAGGCCGACGTCGGTCCCCTAACCCCTTAATTGATTTTTATTTTTATTTCAGGTTGATTGGCAATTCTGTTCTTCATTGACTGCGGCTTATTGGGACTGAGAACCAAGTTTTGAAGTTATTGAAAACACAGATTGAACTTATTGTTGAAGTACAATAACACAACAATAGTGATAATTTTGTGCATCATAAAATTGTAAAGAAATTCTATGTTAAATAATTACATATTATACAAAGAAAAGTGAAGCCTTTACGTGAAAAATATTTGTAAAATTCACTTTTTAGAAACTTTATTTAAAAGTAAACAATTTTTTTTAAACTTTTTATTATATTTGTAACTATATTGTCAATTAAACTGACATTTCTAAAGTAATTAAAAATATTAATTATAATTAAATATTGTAGAAACACGTCAAAAACTGAAGTAATTAAATTTTTTTTTTAAATACGTAATTTTAAAATTTAATAATAAATTAATTTTAATTAAATTTTTTACTGTAAAAAAAATTCAGTGGTTAAAATAATTAATAATTATTTTAATTAATACCTAAATATTATAACACAAAGTTTAAAGAATTTTCTAAAAATTAATAGAAAAATAAAATTTGTAAATTATGCTACATTAAATATTTGCTATATTGTAAAGCATAATTATTGTTATTTTGTAATAACATTATTGCTAAAAATCTGTATTACTATGCTATGATAACTATACATTATTGTAGAATCATATCGTTAGCTACTGCATTCAGATTTGATATACAGCATCAATATTATATATGTACATTTCTACCTATACTAGTTCAAGCAAATACAGTGTAATATGTAAAGTCAACTGTGATTGGCTAGTAGGTTTATAACACGCTCTCTGATTGGTTTAGAACCGCAGATACAGCTTTTGGCGGGAACGAGCTTTGTTTTGGCCAGAGTGTATTCAACTTTATGTACATTATTGGGTTAATTATACTTGAATGAAAATGTGTTCAATTAAACAAGAAATTGTTGACGTTAATGAGACAATGCCTTTGTGTGAAGTGAACGTTGAATTATGTGAATCACTGAAACCAGATCTGTCAAATAACGTAGAATTAGGAGTAAGTGGCTTGACTGAAGTTACAAATTATCATTGCAATGAAAGTGAATCTACGTTTAAAGATGAATTGAATGAGCCAGTTCAGTCAAATAACGTAGAATTAAGTGGAAATACTTCACGTAATTCACGTTTTAAAGAAAGTGAATCTTTAAATGAACTAAAAGAACAATCGTGTGAGCTAGTAAGCGAACCAGTTCAGTTAAATATCAAAGAGTTGGAAGTAATTGCTTCAACTGAAGTTAGCTATTGCAAAGAAAGTGAAATTTCTCTTGAACTTCAAGTTGAATCGTGTGATCCACTTGACGAGCCAGTGCATACAAATAACGTAGATTTAGGTGTAAAAAACTCACCTGAAGTTACTAATTCACATCTCAGTAAAACACCTGAAGAAATATTTGAGAAATACGGAGTTCTCGTCACTCCTTGCAGCGTATTGTTGGAAAAATTAGAAGTTCAGAAACTACAAGTTAGAAAAAAACTAAAAGTTAAATATAATCCAGGTTATTTTCAATGTAAAACATGTTTAAAATGTTTTAAAACAAAACAAAGTACAAAAAAACATACAAGGAGTTACCTAAAATATAATTTAAATAATGGATTTTTACATCAAAAGTTTCAAAAAATTAAAGTTTGCAAGAAATGTTCCTTCAAATCTCCTATAAAAATCCATTTTAAAAAGCACATATGTACAGTTACAAATTATAAAAAAAATATGGTTAAATTAAAAAGTTATAGTTGTAAACAATGTTTTGAAATTTCACGTACATTGTATAGTATGAAAAAACATTTAAATTTAAAACATAATATAAAAACCATTGACAGTTATAAAATTCAAGCTAATTGGTTTTCACAATGTTTCGAATGTTTTGATTTGTTTACAAATCAGATTTTACTCGACAAGCATTCCAAGAATTGCCCTCCTCAACAAATAACTGTAAAAATTGTTCCTAATCCTGAAAATTTTACCTCTTGCCCAAGTGAAAATATTTGCTTAAATTCTGCAGTTAAAAATCAATTTAATGATAATACCATGAACTTGTGTGATGATCATGAAGTGAATACTGAAAATAATCTGTATGAAGAATCTGAAACTGTAGAACAGGAAGAATTTCAAAATAACGACCAAACCAGATCACTTACGTTTGAAAATGACATTCCAAATTTTGAATTTGTGGATACAAAAGCTATAGGAATTAAGACTGAATATATAGAGCCTCAAAATAATGATCAAAATTCAGTAAAATTTGAAAATATTGATGAAATGTTAGTTGATAAAAAAGATCAGTTAGAATTTGCTAATGTTGCTGAAACAAGCAAAGAATTTGAAAATAACGGTCAAAGTTCAGTAAACTTTGAATATATTGACGTTGATACAAATCATGAAGATAATTCACAATTAGGAAATAGTGTTCACTCAAGTGTAGAATTTGAAAATAAAGTTCAAAATTCAGCTGTATTATCAGTAGAAACTGAAACTTGGGTTGGAAATATAAACCATGAAATTTCAAATAACAGCCAGATAATGACAGTTAAACCTCAAATAACAGTTCCAATAAATGATACATCAAATACATTTTTAATTAAAATTCAAAGTAATACAGAACAGAAAAGGTTAATAAACATGTGCGATATATCTGAGAAAAGAGCAAATATTGAATATGCAACTTCAAATAAAGGACCTGCTAAGAAAAGAGCAAATATTGAATATGAAACTCCAAATAAAGGACCTGCTAAGAAAAGAGCAAATATTGACCATGAAACCCCAAGTGAGAGAGCTGTAACGACTTGGTATAATTGTACTTGTTGTGATGTATCTCTTAGGTCACGTATGGAGTTCATGTCACATTTAGAGCTAGCACACAAAGACTATGACATTAGATCTGAACTTCTGATGGTTTTATACGAGTGTAATACGTGCCACGTCAAATTACGAGACGAGAAGTTAATACAAAACCACGTCTGCAAGGCTCAGATCAGTGAAAAGGTCGATCTGTTAGGGTATCAGTGTTTTCTTTGTCCCTTGAAGTTTCTCGATGAACGTAACTGCTTGAAACATATATGTAAAGAACACAAATTTAATGACACAAATTATGCTCTACGCAGATGTCATATTTCCAATGTACAATGTAAAAAGTGTTATGTATTATGTCATAATAAGATAACTCTAAAAGGACATTTTGATCATGTGCATTCAAAGAAAAAATCAAATTTAGTAAAAACTGCTCAGAAAGATTAAATTAATTAAATTAGATTCAATTAAAATGTACAAATGTTCAATGGAGGTTATCGGTTTAAAAAAATTTCTATTGGGTCAAAACACGTAAAAGTGTGTATAGTATTTCTCATTTAAATTTCTCAGGAATTAATGGAGTACTTTTCTAAAAAAAAAAAAAAAAAAAAAAAAAAAAAAAAAAAAAAGTATTTTTTCCCCATAAGCATAATGTTAAATTAGAGGACCCTTAGCTTCCCCCGCGTTTCCCCGCACGCTAAACCGTTAACCTCCATTTGTCATGATGTGTCTATGTCTGAGTTAGAAGCTAGTGTAATCATGTATTGGCGTCTCAGAGTGATATTGAACTAGGGTCTAATATCATTGAACTGACGACTTTAAAGTCCTTATCAAGTTACTTTTTTATCATTAAGAATACTAGTTTGATAATTACCATACCTTATTATCCATGAATTAGACACCAACACGTTGATTTTGTATTTATTTTCATTTTGACTTATATCACGTATCTGACGTCACAATGTACCGCCCCTGGTCACCGCTCTGGTCACATGATAAATTTAAGCCCCTCCCTCAAGTTCTTTACTCCTATCACGACCCCATCGGTACATTGTGACGTCAGATACGTGATATAACCGCAACATGAAAATAAATACAAAATCAACGTGTTGGTGTCTAATTCATGGATAATAAGGTATGGTAATTATCAATCTAGTATTCTAAATAATTAAAAAAGTAAGTTGACAAGGGATTTAATTGTCAAATATTCTGGTATGTTTTATATCACTAAGTGTGTGAGTTTGATTGACAGAGTGTATCAGTCATTATAAAGCTGTTATTATCTGTAGCAATTTTTACTAACTGTATAACTGCATGGCCTTATAATCACTTTAATATATAGGTATAAGTGTAAACAATTTAATAAAAAATGAATTTGAGATTACTTTTATATTATATAATATAGGACGAAAACATCGCCGTTGGTATTAATTACGTTTTAAAAAATAAATAATAATTAGAAAATAGTTGGTAGAGATATTAGAGCACTTTTTGAATTGAAAATTAATAAAACGCGAAAATTCTGTAATTTAAATAGTAAATTAGAAGTAGGGATACAATCCTAGTCCTAATTTACTATTTAAATTACAGAATTTTCGCGTTTTATTAATTTTCAATTCAACCTGCTCTAATCTCTACCAACTTTTTTTTTTTTTTAACGTAATTGAGATTACTTTTAATGAGGAAATTCATAATTATAATACAAAACAAGCCAAAAATATACATATTGACTTTCGAAGATGTAACGTTGGCAAAATGGCTTTATTAACTAAAGCTATACTCATTTATTCAATGAACTACCTGAACATGTATAAAATGAAAACAGCTTTTTTATATTTAAGAAAATACTTAACATGCAATGATATGCATGTATATATGAGAATAAGCTAACATATTTATGTGTATAGCATAAATTTATTGTAATTATTATTTGATAATTATTATTATGAAGCTACCATTCCGAGCTGGTATGGCCGAGTGGTGAAGGCAGCTGACTCGCAACTCTGTACTCCTCACCGAGTATAGGTTCGAGCCACTGCTTGGTGCGTACGTGAAGTGTGAGAGCACAACACGTTGCATGTTTACATGTATTCCATGACAACGCACAGTATTCGGGAGGTGCATGATTGATGTGATTGCACCGACCAGCCTGCCTAGATGTTTCCACGGTTTCTATAGGCTGTCATGGCTAATGCCGGGCTGTGTACTTAGGCCGTGTATGCTTTTCCATTAATTTGGAAACTCCTTACCTGTCGATAAGACAATGTCTTGGCTGGGATGGGGATTGGTGTATAGCACGATAACACAATATGGCAAGCAAAAAAAAAAAAAAAAAAAAAAAAAAAAAAAAATCTAGAGATTGACAACTCTAGTATTCCTTGTACCTTGACAATTAATTATGTATCTTTCTTTCTTTCTTTGAGTGTATTTTTTGTTTTGTGTTTGGCTTCAACACGAGCTAAGCTCTCAGAAGCAATGGTTATATGTGACATATGAAATGAATGTTTGTAATCTGTGTTTTAAATAAATAAAAAATAAATAAATAAAAATATTTCAGTCTAGCACATAGGTATTGTCTGTATTAATCTGTTGTGTACAAGGAAAGCCATATCAAGTTATAGCTGCTACATTGCCCCATAAGAAAGCATGTTAAATGTAGACAGGAACACAAAGTCGTCTGCTAGCACTTTGTTAGTATTGTTGAGCTGTCAGTTTGTTTATTTTATCATTTAAGGATTGTATATAGATGGCTTGTATCTCAAAATCTAAAAAGAAAACTTCCAAATTTTATGATGACATTTGAAAGTTAACAGTAACAGCTACCTATGATAACATTTTCACCACCCGTGACCATCAGATAAGAGAGAAATTAATTATTGAAACTAACATGGGCTCTTATGGGACTAAAACTTCAAAAAATCATAATTCAAAATCTAGCATGGTGCAGACCCCCCAAAATTTTTACATTTTTGAAAATACCTAATCCTAATGTATCACTACAAAATTTCAGATTTTTCTGTCTTCACAACTTTTTAGTCAAATCCCGCAGTAGCTGATTTCCTGCCTTAAACTACTTTTGCAACGTCTGCTATTGAGAAAATGTTTGAACATCTCACTTCATTATTTTTACGTACTCTTTACCTTTTATATTTCAATTATTCTGCATAATAATTTGTAAAAGACACAAAATATTTTACTTAAGGGTTCTCTTCAGTTCTCTAGTATCTCGAAATCTATAAAAAGAAAAGTTCCTAATTTTTTAATGCCATCTTAAAGTTAGTGGTAACAGCTATCCTTGATAAAAATTTCAGCACCCGTGACCATCAGATAAGAGAGAAAATAATTATGGAAATTAACATGGGCTCTTATGGGACTAAAACTTCAAAAAATCGTAATTTAAAATGTAGCATGGTGATCCCCCAAAATTTTTACATGTTTTAAGTTATCTTATTCTAATCTATCACTGTGTTAAATTTCAGATTTTTCCTCCTTTACAACTTTTTAGTCAAATCCCGCAGTAGCTGATTTCCCGCCTTAAGCGCATTTTTCATTTAAGTTATTTTAAATTTTTATAATAATGTTGATAGAAATACAAATAAAGTAAAAATATTAAAGTGAGATGTTAATTATTTTATCTCACTCCCAGAAAACCACAGTTTTTTGCAGGGTTTCAATAACCCCGTTTTTTTTTTTTTTTTTTTTTTTTTTTTTTTTTTTTTTTTTTTTTTTTTTTTTTTTTTTAAGCCCGTGGATAGTGGGTTATTGGGTTTCATTAAAAAAAAAAAAAAAATTTGTGGGTTTTATTGTTGTTTTTTAAAAAAGCCCAATAAACTACATGTTTTTTTTTTTTAAACAGATATATGTAAAAGCATTTTTTTTTTTTGTTGTTGTTGTATAAAATGAAAAATAAACAAGAACTTTTTATATTGGAACCATCATGTGTTGCACTAAAAAAAAAAAAAATGTAGTCAATTTTATAAATTAAAGTAACGAACCGGTGAAAGAAAAAAGTTAATATATTAGTATTTTCTTCAGAAATAGAATTTTTTTTTTTTTTTTTTGGACATTTTTCTTTGAAATTAAAAACAATGTATTAGTTAGTTTGTAAAGCCATTGTCATATCTGTGCAGTCTTCAAACCCCTTGAGGGCGGGGGGGGGGGGGGGGGGGGGCTATCAAAACATTCCTTCTTTTTTTGTAAACGCTGGCTGCGTATCTAAATAGTTAAAAAAAAAGCAAATTTCATGACAATAATTTATTTCACCAAGAAATTTTCTTATCATATATATATATATAATGTTTTCAATCGCCTTAAACCTCTCAAAAATTTATTTTGATACCTACTTTTCTGAATAAAGACTTATATAATTTAATAATCTATGTTGTATTGGCCTACCCCAAAAGGTAATTATATATAGCGTCATGGTAATATGTATATGTATAATTTAATATTTATTTATATTTAAGATTCTCACAACTATATACAAAATCATTGTAATTTTCAATACTGGAAATTGAAGAAAAAAAAAAAAAAAAAAGGAATAAGTAATATATCGTCATATTACATTGAAAAATAAGAAAAAATATTACTATGAAAATTAAAAAAAAAAAGAGAATTTATTTTTTTACTTGTCAGTTTCAGTTTCAGTTTCTTTATTGATCAAAATACCAGTTGGTACATGTTGATTAAAAAAAATACATACACAAATAAATATATAAATAACACTTGCATAATAAAGTGTTTACCATCAGTCATTTTATATATTTAGGATATTTGTTATTTACAAAATTTACCATATTTCAAACAATCATAATTTATAATATATATTTATGATTATTAATATTATATTTTTTTTTGTTTTTGCAATTTTAACATATTGAAATATTAAAACAGACATAAATAATTTTTTTTTTTTTAAATAAATTTGATTTGATTTTGATAAATGAATATATGAATGAATATAATCTAATCATTCTAATCTAATCTAATCTGTCATATACTAATAGTTTCTTTAAATGTGTATTTCTCTTAATTATTCACTATTTGATCAGTAAGTGATGATATTTCTAAATAAATAAAATACCAAAAAGTTGCTTAGTAAAATGTATTTTATTTTCACATGAAGTCAAAATTATTCATAGGGTTTCAGTTCAGTACGGTGAAGGTGGGAAAGCAGGTACTAAATATATATATATATATATATATATATATATATATATATATATATATATATATATATATATATATATATTATATATATATATATATGATAAAAATTCATTGTAGTCTTACCTTCTATAAGACCCTGGGCTTTCACTCGCTGCTTGTTTTGACGATAAAAAATAACACACAACACCATAAAAAAAAAAAATTGTCACTTATATATAAGTTAATAAAAAGACTCAATTCACAGTTTTTAAAAAAATTATATATACATAGCTATGTTATATTTACACAATTGGTGTAAATATAACATAGCTATGTATATATAATTTTTTTTAAACTGTGAATTGAGTCTTTTTAATAACTTATATATAAGTGACAATTTTTTATGGTGTTGTGTGTTATTTTTTTATCGTCAAAACAAGCAGCGAGTGAAAGCCCAGGGTCTTATAGAAGGTAAGACTACAATGAATTTTTATCATATGTCACCTCGCTTTTTGATATTCAAATTTTCAAACATATATATATATATATATATATATATATATATATATATATATATATATATATATATATATATATATATATATATATATATATATATATATATATATATATATATATATATATATATAAATTTATATATATATATATAATTGAAATTAGACATAACTATAAAAAGCTATTTCAAAATTAAACACATTTAAGTAGAGTGTGCAATTCTATTAAAAATTTGCATAAAAGCTTTTATATTATTATTTTCTAATTATTATTTGTCTATATATACTTTCAATTTCTCTGAGGAAATAGTTATTGAAATTTAAATAAGATATCAGAATAAGCAGATCAGTTCGCAGTTGTAAGAAGCAAAATATCGCAATTATACATAGGTACAAATGTCTTCTTCTTCTTCTACTTTTTTTTTCTAATCTCCAATATGCAAAAGCACACATTAATGTTATACTCAAGATATTTCAAAATAAACATGTTTAAAATGAGTTCAAATCTGAAGTTTATATTGTTTGTGAAATGTTATTTCTATATCAAAAATTCTGATGAGTAGAAAAAAAAAATAATAAGGGAAATTTTTTAAAATGTGCGGGTAAGTGGCATTATTTTATAATAAAAAAATATATATCCTGAAACAGCTTGATTTATCATGATGTTGAAACAAATATACATTTTTTTTTCTTTTCTGGTTTTCAAAGTGATCTGTTTTTCTGTTCTTCTATAAAATGTCAACTGCCCAAATTTTGCTTTAGAACTGCACAAAATATTTTAGAATTGCTCAAAAAAGCCAGAACTGCCCACTAAAAAAAAAAAAAAAAAAACCTGCTTACACCTTTACATACAGGTAAGGAGGTTTGACCATGGCATGCACGAATATGCTTTAAAAACATTATTTTAATTTTAAAATATGTAAATTAGTCAAAAAATATTAATTACAAATTTAAATTCAATGTTGCAATCACAGAGACATACAGAATATAAATATTCGGGAGCGTATATATATATATAGTTGTCATAAACACTGTAGATCGTATGTATGAAATGTAAATGACAATATTATACGTATTATGATTTTTTTTTTCAGGGGTCATTGATTTTTAAAATTTCACGTGTAAATCTTGTCCTGCCGCACCTCTCAAATAATTTACATATTCACCTTGCTTTCTCTCTCTCTAATTTCTCGGCGTTCACTCTCGCTCTCTCTTTCTCTCCTCTCTCTCCCTCTCCGCCCACTCTCTCTCTCTCTCTCTCTCGCTCTAGCTCTAGCTCTCTCTCTCGCCACACCACGCAGTTGGTAGTTGTTGTATATAAGTTGGATATATCGATATATCTCAACAAACTGAACGGACGTGAGATATAAAATTAACATTTTTAGTAAAGTTTGAATGCAGCTAGGGTTTTAATTTACGTCTCTAACACATATAACGAACATAAACGAGCAAAATGTTAAAGTTATTAAACTTCAATCAATGTGAATGTGTAAATTTTTATGTTTTAGTGCAATGATTCAAAAGCAAAGTGCCCAAAAGTGACATGTATATAAGCCTAAAAAAAAAAAAAAAAAAAAAAAAAAGGGGGGGGGGGGGGATTATATATATATATAATTTTTGTGAAAATAAAGTTTCTAATTTGACAAAAAATGGAGACAAAAGTTCATAATAATAAAGTTGGTTGCTCAGTAATGACAGTTTTTGTCCAAGTTCACGCAGCTAAAAGTTATATCTCAAATCAGAAGAGCCTATATCCTGCATTTTATCCTTTTGCGGCGTACAGTACAATGTTTAAAATTTATTGGGTTTTGAGGTTCCAAGTGACGTGACTTTAACTGTGACGTCACTACTGCTTCTGTCCAAGGCAGGGGACAATCGAGACACCATTGTTATTTTTGGTTTAGATTATTATTACATATTTATATTTTTGTATTGTGCAAAGTGCAATTATCAAGTATGAATATATTTAAATCATCTATATTTATATTGATTCCACTTACAATTATATCATGGTCCAACTTTGGTTTGGATCAGAGTTTATTCAAACCGGACCCGAGTC
The DNA here is from genome assembly GCA_949318235.1 of Ecdyonurus torrentis. NCBI lineage: Eukaryota > Metazoa > Arthropoda > Insecta > Ephemeroptera > Heptageniidae > Ecdyonurus > Ecdyonurus torrentis. The sequence goes on from OX439133.1 coordinate 2,430,167, forward strand.
CGAGTCCAGACCCTTGAATAGGATATTATATTATAATAGAGAGCGCAAAAATAGTTTTTCGACTATTTTCATTATGTCGACTATATATTGCTAGTTTTATTTCAGATCTCCACCGATATCTCTACAAATGGTGCATACATGTTAAACCAATAAAAAAAATCGACTATTTTTGACTATTTCGAGCTTAGCAACTATTTCACACACACAAAAAATATATATATATATATTTGTCGTCGACTATTTTGCACTTTTTTACGTTTTTCATGAAATTTCTCGTAAAAGAAACATATCAAATTATTTGAAATTATATATATATATTTTTAAATATATTATATTAAAAAAATAATATTTTATTGATTCAATAAATTTTTTTTTTCCTTCCAAAAATTGAAAATTAGCAATTAAAACAAGATGCTATACATAAGGACACGCTCGGCTAATTTGAGTATTTATAAAGATCCTAAAATTTTTCATTAACATTAAATTAAATTATTTTTTTATCACAATTTTTTTTTTATCATTACTATTTATATAAAAGTATATATAAAAAAATCGACTTTTTTTGGTTTTTTTTTTTTATATAAAATATTTTATCGATTATTTGCACTAAAAATCATCGATTATATACAGTCAACTATTCTGTCAAAATGATCGTCTATTTTTGCGCTTTCTATATAGTCACTATATAGACAATATAGAGCAACAAAGGTGATTTTGTACCTGAAATTTATATTTTCACCTGAAGATTTATTATATTTAAAATCAAATACATATATTATTGGTCAAGAAATGAATAACAATTCTTCGCCAAATAAATTTGCATGATTGGGTAAGTTTTGCGTTGCGCACAAACTCTCTTTAAATTGTATGATGTTCTATACCAACCTGTGTTCTTTAATAGTCTATATTTGACTAGCAAGAAAGGGAAATCTACAGTGATTTTCGCAATGTAAGTAATTAATATTATTTCAATTATTATTATATCATATATTTATAATATTTCTTAATAATTATTTATCTTGTTATTACATAATAGAAATCATAAATTTTGTTTTTTCATTATGATGACAGCGATTTTTTGACAATCATCTGATTAAGCCATTTTTTTTTTAAGTTAAAAAAGTAGGTTTATGGGAAAAAAAATCTATTAATTAAAAACCGGTTTATGATTTACGCGATTTTGAGCAAATTTACGGTAAATGTGAGAAATTGACAAATAAAAAACCAAATTAAAGTTTTTTTGACCTATGAATCGTTTTTTTTTTTTTTTTTTTTTTTTTAATATTTCTTAATTAAACAGCAATATAATCATTTATATGACCGTAACACATCCTTGCGCTTTGTCGCCATGTTTGTGGTGCCTAATGCATTGTCCAACATAAAGAATTTATTTTTCTCAAGTTTGAAGCTAGGTTTGATATTTAAAAATTACATTTTTCCTATGCTGGCCTGTGTATTTCTTACCACCATAATGGCGGCTCTTAATTTTGATTTGCACCGGTATACATTCCAATTTTCAGTTCTTTTATAGACAGGGGCGGATCCAGGGGAGGAGGGCCGGTGGGGGCGACCGCCTTCCCCACCCAAACGGCCCACTTGGGTGGAAAAAAATGAACAACAATTGAAAAAAATTTAGTCCATAGTTTTTTGTTTTTTTTGCGTCTTCGGCGCAACTATTGCTGGATGCGAGCGTTTGAATCCTGGACTATACTGTATAACAAAAAATAATTTTTTTAACATCCCCTAGAATTATTGTCATGTCATCAGGGTAATATATCAGAGATATCGTTCCGTTAATACTTGGACATCCACGAAATATTTTGCTCGCGATAAGAAAAAAAAAATACATAATACATTAATGAAAAAAAATTATCTGAAAATATTTTTCCATCCAAATATAAGTTATGTTTTACAATATCACAATAGTTTTAAAAATTGCAAAACAATTTTTAGTAAATTGGAATACCAAAAAAAAAAAAAAAAAAAAAAAAAATAGTAATTATAATACACAATATTAATAGTTTATTTTTTTTTAAATTTTGCCCTTTCTTTTTCAAGTTTTTTTTTTTTTTTTTTTTTTTTTCAATGAAATAACATTATAATAATTTTTAACAAAGAGTTCAAAATAGAAAATATTTCAGAAATCATTTTGTCTTACTTCTTTTTTTGCTTAAAAAAAAAAGGAAAAAACTAACAAATCAAAAAATTTTCAATTCAAGAAATTTTTTCAAAGACATACTATAATTATTTTTTCAACAACGGGCGTGGCCAAATAAAAATTTTAGCCTGCAGCGTGCTATGCCCCCCCCCCCTCCCCCCGGTCATTCATGTTTTTTTCCTGGGAGATCGCCCCCCCCCCCCCCAAAAAAAAATCCTGGATCTGCCCCTGTATATAGACCGGTTGCACTCATATATAAGAGCCTCCATTTTGTTGGTCAGGAATACATAAGCCAGCATAGGAAAAACTTCATTTTTATATTTTTAATAGCAAAAGAAGCTTCAAACCTCAATCAAAACCTTATTTCTAGCTCCTAATAAGTTTGAACAATATAAGAAAAATACGTTTAATTAAAATAAATTCTTTTTATATGAAAAATTAGGAGAAATGATGTTTCCCCTATGCTGGACAATGCATTAGGCACCACAAAGATGGCGACAAAGCGCATGGATATGCAAGGTGTCTATTACAAGAAAAAAATAACATATATACATATATATATTGATTGTTTTAATTGAAGCCGGAATGTTTGATAATGTTTATCCGGTAAATATATAAAGCCGTCCAGATAAGAAACATATACGCACAGATATAAAAATTTAAATACTGTATGTATAATAATTATGCTCCTCGCAAAAATAACATACAACTATATACCATATACATGGTATATGTATATATTTTAGAGCTGTAAAAAAATCGAAATATTTTTAGCCCGGGCTGAAATTTTTTAACCCGGTTTGACTTAATTGAAACCCGGGTTTAGCTTTTAAACGAGCTTATAAACTCAAAAAACGAGCCAAAGCTCGGAAAGCTCGACATTTGAGCCGAGTATGAAAACGAGCTTTCGAGCCTATGAATAAAAAAGCTTGATTTTCATTATGAAAAAAATTGTTTTTAAAGGATAAAAGTCATATATAAAATAAAATATTTGTTAAAAATATTTTAAACGGCTTATTTTGCATGATATAATATTAAAAATGCCATTTTAAACAAGAATCACAAACATTTTATTTCTTTTGCTTTCTTCAAAAATTGTAATTTAACTCGATTTATTTTCAAAAGCTTGTTTTTTTCACGAGTCATTAACGAGCTCAACTCAAAAAAGCTCGTTTTCGAGTTAAAAGCTCGAAACCCGGGTTTACCATTTTCAAAAAAACGAGCACCCGAAGATTTTGGCCCGGGCGGGTGCTCGAACCGGTTTAAATTTACAGCTCTGATATACAGTATGTATATAGACATATAACCTAGAACACAAGTATTATTATACTACAATATACTATATATAACTATAATGCAGGTGCACTGGTGCAACAGTTGTGATACGCACTTGTTAGATTAAATGGTATAATTTATATTGTAGTTTATAGGGTGTATGCGGATGACGTCATATTTAATGCGCTTGGAGTCCATACTGGAGTAGTACATTACATTGCTCAGCATGGGACAAACTTCATTTAAGCCAATTTTCTTTGGTAAATCGATTAATTTTTTGTTAATGTTATTTTCCTCACATACTTGAGATACTAATTCAACATATTTACATCATCAATGCTCTCAAAATTATTGCATAGTGTTTTAAAACTGGCAAAATGATTTTTTGTTTCATATCCACCCATGTTATCGAGTTATCCAACATGGCGTCGACTTTAACATAAATGCATACACCCTATAGGGTGTATCCATTAATTAAACCTTTCTTTATGTTTATATTTCTAAGCTTTATATTATAAATAAAGTATTATATAAACTTACTATAGTAACAATAACAATTTTTTATGAAGAAAAAAGAAAATCTATTTTTAGTATTTTAAACTAACATTTGCATGCGGTCGCTGGACAATTTAGATGAGGGGAAATGTGTCGTGAAACTTGGAAAGGGATAATAACTAACTTCGATCTGTATTCTTGTTAAGAAATAGGAAAATCTAAGGAATATATGTCACATTTTGTCCGTTTAAAAATACTAAGCTATAATGTTGAGAGAATGGAGTTGTTATGTATATAAGAAAAAGAAAAATAACAAAAATTAGCCTATATATATATATATACACGGTGTATCCGGATGACGTCATATTAAATGCACTTGGACGCCATACTGGAGTAGTGCTGAGCTTAGGACAAACCTTATTTTTTCTTCTTTTTTTTTGGGGGGGGGGGCGTTAAATTTTAATCATATATCATTATTTTTCTCACATAATTGAGATACTAATTCAACATCAATGCTCTCAAAATAGTAACTTAGTATTTTTAAATTATCAAAGTAAGTTATTTTCCTATGTTGCCAATGTTATTGAGTGATCCAACATGGCGTTGACTGAAACTTGAATGCATAGACCACACCCTGGCCTATACATAACATTAAATGTTCCAAAAAAATGTCACTAATTTTTTTTTTTTTTTTTTTTTCAGATTGACAAGAATTTTTTGTTATCTATACGCAAGCGACAATCATGAGAGATGAAAAGTATTTCCAGGACGAACGTGCAAGAATTTACAGCACGAATACTAAGCAAGAACTGCAAAAATGGCTAGCAGAAGTTAAAGTTTCAGAGAATATGTGTGACGATCTATTAAATGTCATAAAATTGAAGATTACAGAAATGGAAAGTGAAATTGAATCTGAAACTTGGTACAATTTACTAAAAATCATTCAGCCTCCTAATCCTAATCCTGACAATCTCCAATATATAAACAAAATAAAGGAAATTTTGAATGAGCCAAACATTCAAATATCAAAAGTGAATGCACAAAATTTAAGCCAATGTATTGAAAATGATGACAAAGGCATTGAAAAATCAAAAATAGAATTTGATGAACTTGATCGTCAACTCAGGACGCTTGGATATTTTCAACAGGTGGAGGAGGAAATCAGTGATGTAATCAACGAACTTCATGCAAAAGGTAATTAGTCATTATTATTTGCTATTTAAAGAGCTGTGGAAAATATCCAGTTTATTGGAAACTGGTTTTAAATTTACGCGATGAATTGGTACAAGCAAATTTCAAAAACCGAAAAATAAAAATTTGAATTGAAAATTTCTTACCTAAAAATTGAAAATAATTAAATGATTTTAATATTTCTTTAAAATTATTATTAAATAATTATTAAAATTAAATGTATATTATATCATTTATTAATTTTTATTTTTGGTTTTCATTAAAAGAGAAAATGGCATAAATTATTTTAACTTTGAACTATAGTTGAGAAATTTTTTAATTTTTTTGTTAAAGAAATCAGTGTATAAATTATATATTTAAAAAAATAATGTTAAACCTATATATATATATATATATTTTTTTTTTTCATTTTTATGCCATTTTCAAAAATTCATTTCATTATAACTAATAATATTCTTTATTTTCATTCATAATAAATGCAATTTTTATCGATATTAAACTAAAATTTTGCAAGGCAATTTTTTTCTCTGTTGCCATTTGATTTTATAAAAGAAAACAATGAAAGATACTACGAAATAATAGGGTAATCAATCATTTAGACAATTTTTTAAAATAATTTTAATGTAAAATAATTGAAATAAAAATTCTATAGAAACAAAATATCGTATTAGAAAATAATAATTTTCTTACTTGTAAAAATAAATTACGTTTTTTTTTTTTGTTTTTTTTACGATTTTTAAACTTTAAAATCAAAATCGTATCATCAAAAGTTCAAATTAATCGAACCAATAAATTATTTATTCGATTAACCGGAATGAATTTCCACAGCTCTAGCATGTAAACTCTGGCCAAAACAAGTTCGTTCCCGCCAAAAGCTGTATCCGCGGTGCTAAACCAATCAGAGAGCGTGTTATAAACCTTCTAGCCAATCACAGTCGACTTTACATAATTACACTGTATCCGCTTAAACTAGTATTGGGAGAAATATATAGGGTGGTTTCATTCATGTTAAAGTCAACATCATAAGTGAGTACTAAATAACATTGGCCGGTATAGGAAAATAGCACATTTTGCCAGATTAAAAATACTTTGCATTTTTTTTTTTTTTTTTGAGAGCATTGATGCTGTTATCAGGTTAAATTAGTACCTCAAGTATGCATGAAAAATAATAATAACCATTATAGTACATTATAGGGTATATTTTATAAAAAATGCATACATAATTAAGCCCAACCAAGACAATGAAGTCTTATCGGTGGGTGCTTAATCGCAACATAATATAACAATGTTATAGGAAGCATAAAAAATTACAATGACTAAATTTAAATTACTATTATTTATTTATTTATTTTATTTAATAATTTAACAAAATCTGCTTTTTTTTTTTTTTTTTTTTTCCATACAAGAAAATAAAAAGTATTTTTAATACAATTAGAAACCAATTTTTTACTTTGGCTTTTAATTCTTTTTTTTTTTTTTTTAACTTTTTTTATCCTTGATAAATTTAGGTATGGCATTATAGGGTGGTTTAATTCATGTTAAAGTCGACGTCATAAGTGAGTACTAAATAACATTGGCCGGTATAAGAAAATGGCACATTTTGCCAGTTTAAAAATACATTGTAATTATTTTAAGAGCATTGATGCTGTTAACAGGTTGAATTAGTACCTCAAGTATGCAAGAAAAATAATAATAACCAAAAAATAGCTAATTTACCAAAGAAAATAGCCAAAAACTAAGTTTGTCCTATGCTGAGCAATGTTATTCATTGCTCAAGAAGAGCATCGAAAAGCACTCAGAATG